>CM052887.1:62690937-62753437 GCA_028534135.1 Potos flavus | reverse complement strand
TTGTCTTATCTATGGTAGCAAAAATTCTACCACAAGGTGTAAAAAGCCTTGTGTTCCAGTCCTGGTTCTACTACTAAATAGCTGTACTACCTTGGGCAAATAGCTTTTGAGTCCTTAACTTCTTTACCTAATCTCTCAAATCTCTCTACCTTTAAGGTTCTAATATAAAGAACACAAAACATAAATGGATATTTTATATATATGTATACATGCATACATATGTATACGTACATGTATGTGTACATAAATACATGTATATATACATAAATACGCCTATTATCTTTATAGCATAAATGTATAATTTTAAATTGTGGTAAAGATTTTGGGCCTCATAATACAATAGAAAATACTTACACATTAAGTTAACTGAGTCAAATTCTCACCTTGGTTCTACCATTAGCTAGCCTCATTGGCTATGAGCAAATCCCTGAACTACTCAAAGCTCCAGTTTCCTATTTTGACTAGAGTATCTCTACCAACTCTATACATTCTTGATTCCACTCTCTTCATTAAGAATTGTGGAGATACTCTTTGAACACTTCTAGTCTTTGGTAAAATCTTGTACAGTTCAGCATTTTCTATGTGCACATTATTTTTAATATTATTTGTTAATTATTTAAACAATCTTTCAGCTTGTTGAAAGGGACTTAGCTATTACATTGCATGAAATAAGAAGATAAGTTGAAAGCTAAAAAAAAAAAAAGACAAGAGAAAAAACGTTTTGAAATATAAGACCAAACAGGCACATCATTAAGTGTGTGATATATTTGCTGGAGGTCAGCCACAGATTTAATGCTAAGATTTCTAAAGCTCATATGAAGAGAATCATAATCAAATTACAAGGTTCATTGTGTAAGATGAAAGGAAATCAGCTGCTCATCATCACAACTGTTCCTAACAGTGAAATTTGAGTTATATTTTTTCCCCAGGGGATCTTAGGTAGCAAACCCTGGAGAAGGTACTGAACAACATCCCCGACAACATTCCTAGATTATGTAAAATAGTAAATTGAATTGTTTATATTACAATGTCTCTAAAAAAATTATTATGTTCCTCAACATAGGCTGCTGGTATTAAGCCATTTTATAGGGAGACAATATGATGGTGGTATGGCTATGAGGCTAACAGCAGGTGTGCTTTATCAAGTTAGCTTTTAGAAGCTTTAAAGGAATGGATGGAGTGTGTGTCTGCATGCAATCCTCCACAATTACATTCAAACAAGATTTTGATAGATATTGAACCACAGTGAGCTGGATCTTATGACTCTTCCTAAGTACTAGTAGTAGATTCCTTTTAGGCCAGTGGTTCTCAAACTTGAGCCTGCATCAGAATTATCTGTAGAGTAATTGCTGAGCTCTGTCTCCAGAGTTTTTGATTCAGTAGGTCTCAGGAGGGTCATGGGAATTTGCAGATGATATAAATCCCCAGGTCATGCTGTTGCACCTTGTCTACAACTCACACTTCAAGAGAACTGTTCTTCTGGGTCATCAGGTAAGTATAGACCCGTGGACTTTAACAAACAACCTGAGTGTAAGAGACATCTTCCTGAGGAAAGGGAGATGCCCAACAAGGACAGTGAAAATGAAACAAAGCTTTCATCCTGACAAGACCAGATCAACCTGTCATATGCTCCAAGATAAATTATTTGCCAAGTACAACTATAAAATTAAATGAGATGATGCTGAAAAATGTATACTTTCTAACTAGTTGTAAATGTGGAATATTTATTAAAATGTGTCCTTTGGCATAAGAATAACTTATTTCTGATATTGATTAGATTGCTATCTATCAAGATCACTTCTGGCTTATGATAATTAATACCATGCCATGTAATATAAATAGGCTGTTAATATTCTGCTCCCAGTTATTGACCTTGTATGGTCCTTTAGAGTTAATTATTTTCCACTGCTATTTTCCACTGCTTGTACTGCACTTAACCAGACTATATTGTAATTACTTTTTCCATATATATTTAACTTATTATACTTTTACCTTCAGGAGCAAGGATTACATATTTTTTTGTGACTACAGTGCCTAGAACTGGTAGCCAATAAATATTTATTGAAATGATCTAAACAAGAGGAGCAAATGTTTTTGAATGGATTAAATCCAAACCATTGTGGAGTTCATCTAAGGATAGAAACCAAACATGATAAATGATACCTCTGCACATCTTGATGACTATTTTAAAATTAATAAACATAAGTTATATTTGCAACTTTTTTCCCCATTAGTAAAAGCAAAGCTAAGTGGAGCCAAATTCAGGAAAGAAGACCTCTATAATAATTGAACAGTGGATTCTGTGAGGCAGTAATTAATATTTATAGTCATTAATTCTATAAAGTAAACCATTTCAAAAGGTCTTGCATTGATAACAGCAGATGTTATAGGGAATATAGTCCTGGACTTGAAGACATGCAGACCAAGGTCAAGTCAATCTGTAGTCATCCAATCTCTGTGGGCATTTATTGTACAGTGTTGAACTTTTAAAATCTCAATTTCATTATCTATAAGTGGAAATAATAATATTGTGTCTTCATCTTATTTCAAGGGATCTTTCTGAAAATAATATGAGATGATGAACATAAATGTCATTTGAACACTATAAAATTGCTCTATTATTTTTAGAGAATAACAATTTAAAGCACGTGGTCTTGAGTAAAATATATTCACTCCTCTTTGTCACTACTAGCAAACCATCTAACTGCAACTTAAAAAAAAAACACTGCTGTGTATTTTCTTAAGTAGAAGTAATTATTCTGAAATTAAAAAAAATAACTTGTTCTAGTCTTATAATAAAATGGAAACACAATAGGAAAAATGAAAGCTCTTATTGAGCACACAAATAATTTAGCAACACTTAAGTTCTGCTACTATGCCACTAGCAATATTCTGCTACTATGAGGATGTAACTACTCTGATTTACATCATTGTCAACAGATATTTCTTTTGTACATTCTGAAATGTACTTGTCATCTTTAAACTCATAGTCTGGTAAACCACTTTCTTTGCTCCACCAGATTCTCCTAGATTATAAGCTTCTTGAAGTCAATATTATTACACTATCTTACACAACTTTTTATCGACCACGGTACATTCATGTGTAAACTTGAGTGTAATTAAAAAATCAGGGACGCCAGGGTGGCTCAGTGGTTAAGCGTCTGCCTTCGGCTCAGGTCATGATCCCAGGGTTCTGGGATCGAGTCCCACATTGGGCTCCCAGATCAGCAGGGAGCCTGCTTCTCCCTCTGCTTCCTGTTCTCCCTGCTTGTGCTCACTTGCTCTTTCTTTCTCTCTCTCTCACAAATAAATAAAATAAAATCTTTAAAAAAAATCAAATGAACAAATATTTAATAATGCTACGGAGCTAGACTGGATATTACTGGATGTTGAAAGAGTTTGAAACATAGTTTGAATTCTTCAGGAAATTTAAATTTTGGGTTGATTAATTCTATATACATACCCAAAGAGTTAAATAGAAATATTATATATACATTACAGTGCAAGAAGCAGGGGTGTGGATATCAGATGATTTAATGATACATTTCTTCTAGCTTTATTAACTTCAGGTGCTCCAATGAGCATTCAATGCATTTTCTAAACTTGTAGATAGGAACCAGTTTAATGTATGATAAATTGTGTACTTCCTTGCATACTAAAACTCAATTCTATACTTCTAAATTTATTAGTCATTTCTGACCATTTAGAAAAATCAGTTTATAGGAGCAAAGTTTCTAAAACATGAACTATTTTTGTCTCTCTTTTTGCTATTTTTACCTATAAATATGTTACCCTCTGCTAATGCAATACAAATGACAGTACAGCCAATGCGTATATAATGCATTGTACTAGCACATTATATTTCTACTTTGAGACATTCATCCTTAAAAGTCTAACTTAATTACATTTTATTTTTTTGTGTGTAATTTCTTAAAATTTGGACATCAATTGAGGCATGTACAATTGATACTCCCTCTCACAGCAGAATGAAGCTTAGTATTATGTTAGTAGCAGATGCTGCCACATTTATATTTCCTTGTGATAAACAAAGGTTAATATTTTTCCCTTTGTGACTATAAAATATCTTAATACAATTATTTTAATTTTTTAAAATAATAGTTATTGATAAGGGGGAACACCATACCACAGGGGGATGACCCTAAGTAAATATTTTTTTAAAGTAAATCAATAAATGCTGATTTATTTTGGAAAATTATTTTACCATTTTTGGTATCTCATCCGATGCACATAATTTTAAGCTAAAGAAAGTGTCCTGCCAGAATAGCATGTATGATTTGGTCTATACAAAGAGTTTCTAAACCAGCTCCATAATGTTTAATTAGCTGAAAAAATATATATTTTGGCTAAAATTCTATGTATCCAAAAAACAAAAGACTATTTACAATCTAATAAATACAGACTTCTCCTCAAGACCCAAATAACTGATTTCTCAGTTAAGTGAAAGCAATCACTACCTAGAAAATAAGAATGTATCAAAATTGCTGAAAGTTTGTGCTACTAAAAAGAAAATTTTGTTGGTGGAGAAAAATGCAATTATAGAAGTTATGTAATATTTGGAATTCTTTTTTTTTTACTTATTCTATGGAAATTTTATTCTTTCTTTTTTTTTTTTTTTTGCCTTCTTGAAATGTTGCAAATAGCTCTCTAACAAGTATAATATTTGGAATTCTATTGAAACTATTCAATATCAGTGGGAATGGTATTTTAACGAACAAAATGTATTTGGTATTTTTCGTAGGACCTTCTTGCAATGAGGTGTATCTTGGAACAGCCTGGGCTTTAAAGGGTTTTAGGGGATACCTGAGCCTCTGGACCCACATTCTGAGCTGGAAACCACCAATACATTGTAGCACACGTCAAGTTTTAACATCATCAAGGATTTATAAAAGCCCCAGGCTTGTTAGATTTTACAATTCATATATGTGGTAATGGGAAAGTAAAAAATGAAAACTTCCATGCCCTCTCTGTAGGAGAGATGATGAAGATAGCTGTGGCTGATTGTGCCCGTGATGGTACTTTCACGAAGAACTCCATGAGACAGTGAAATTTACTGCACTGGCATAACACTGTGCCACCCGTCATTATTAGAATGAGAAAGTGAACATTTCAAAAATGAAAACGATGAAAACTACAGAATAAATAAAATTGATAGGGCCTTTGTTTTATGGCACAGGTAAAAGACAAGCCAAACATCATTTCAGACATTATTGTTTTAGAGGAAATGGAAGCATGCTGTCAAAATTTTACCAGTAGGTTGTTGCATATACATTTCAGTGGCATGAGTCTTTGTTTACAGTGAATAGTATATCAGTTTCAATTTTTTAAAATATTCTAGAATTTGCAATGCTATTAATTTCATATTAGTAGGGCTGACTAAGGAGCAAAGATGTCTTCCATTGCATTTTGAAATTTCTGATATTTGGTAAAGGGTGAGTTTTTATTCTCATTTTCTTTCCAGTAATTATTAGTGGTCTGCAAAAACCTTATCCAAAGTACTTTAGTTTTCAATGTATGTTCTATAGTTTTCTTAGATGCTGGCAAAGAATAAAAAAAGAAATGTCACTGCAATAGTATCATAGTCTGACTTGAAGCATCTAAGATTGTGGTGTTACTGAACTGCAACTTAAGGGTAATTTCAAGGCAATTTCTTTTCATATTATGTTATGAACACTCTAAGTATACAATTCTTTGATTTTTTTTATGGAATATTGCTTTATATTCCTTTGGGCAAAATGCCACTTAAATTTGACTTAGTTACTGCAACCTCAAAATGATGTAAAAAACATGCATATATATTGACATTTAAAAATTTAATAATAAAAATTTACCACCAATTCTCTAAAAATAATCCTCTGGTATTTAAGAATTATGTTAATCCAAAAATCCCAGTTCTACCACCATAGAAGGAACTGGTAACATCAGTAGAATTATAGAACAAGTCTCTGAATCAAAGACAAATAGTCTCTGATTCTACTGAATAATTTCTTCTCATCTCGTCAACAAAGTCAAGTTTGCAACCCCCATCACCTGACAGAAAAAAAGAAAGATAAAAAATGCCAACTGCTCTACAGTCTCTCCACAGAAAACAAAAAGTGGAGAGGCACAGATCTATTTTAAAGGTCACATTCTGTTTGCATACAACTTCTCTGTTTTCTGAGGTAAATCCATTTTTCTTCTTTAACTCCCTACTCTGACTCTATCAGTGAGGAAGAGTAGGAAGCCACAGAGTAGAAGGGTGGGAAAGACTGGATAAGGAAACTATGGAAACTATGGAGTTAAAGAGTCAAATAAATAAATAAATAAGACAAATTTCACACTAGCCCCAGTCAATGCATATGCTTATGTAGTTAGATGTGAACAGATGATTTTTAAGTTGTAATCAAATACTTATTGTTTTATTTTCAATTAATTTTAAAGAAATGCCCAGGATTGGGCCAGCTGAGCCTGGGCGGCTCAGTCGTTAAGCATCTGACTTCAGTTCAGGTCATGATCCCAGGGTCCTGGGATCTCTGTGTAGGGCTCCCTGCTCAGTGCGGAGCCTGCTTCTCCTTCTGCCTTCTCCCCTACTTGTGCTACCTCTCTCTCTGTGTCAATAAATAAATAAAATCTTTAAAAAAAAATAAAAGAAAAAAAAGAAATGGCAGGGAATATAGTCTGTTTTCTGAAAAACAACTTCTATAAATGGGTGTGTATGTGAGTATAATCATCCCTCCATTACTTTGGGAAAAAAAAAGATGGGAAGTAATTCCTTTTACCATCCAAAATTTAATCTTAATTGAAAGAAGATACTCTTTAAAAATGTGGTGCTACATAGCTGTGTATGGCAGAGATATCTTTAAAACTTGAAAAGTTTTCAACGTCTAAAATCAAGATTGATTATCATTTAGAAAGTGCCTAAAATATCACTGACAAAATGATTTGAAACAGATATAGCATCTGTTTTTGCAGGTGGAGTAACCTAATAAAATCTTAGCACACAGTGGCTTTCATTCTTTATTTTTTTTCTACCAATCCTTCAAAAGTGTTCATATTTCATAGTATTGTTTTCTTAAGCCTCCAGGTTTGTGAGATCATTCACAGGAAATATATTGGGCCTTCTAGAAGCTATTTAGTAATATAATTTCAGAAGTTATAAAGTGGTTGTTAAAGAGTTTCAATGAACACAGAATTTAAATGCTAGGTAATTTAAGGAATCCTTGGTTTTTGAAATGCATCCTTTTAATGTCATTGAAAGACCACAGAAAGAGCTTAAACTTTAGTTCCCAAATTTATAATTTAATTAGTAAGTTGGGTGAAGGGTTTTGTTTGATTACTTGTTTTTTTGTTTTTAACTATTAACCTAGCCATGACCATTTTTCTCACTGACAATTGTGGCTTGTCAAGAGAGGAAAACAGCCTGAAGATTAATGCTTTGAGTCAAGCTAAAAGGTAAAATCTGTATGAGGTGTATACCTACTCCCAATCCTGTGGTCACACAATCTCTAAAAATAAGAGTTTTAAAAAGGTAAATTTGCACACATGGAGAGCCATTCTATTTTATATGTATTATTTTTTACTGGTTGAGCAGACCAGCAGAAAAGTAGCTTGTCTCAAGTGACAGGATCCCTTACCTCCCTCAACTGACACTTTCACCAAATACTAATTTACGTTTACAGGATTCAAAATATGTTTTGATTATTGGCTCTGCATTGCAATCTCTTGAGTATAGCAGCTGCAGCAGAAATTGCTATTGTTGTAGTAGTATTGAGTCCGTTTTATAGATGAGGAAAACTGAGTTTTGGGGAGTTCAGTGTTAGGGGTAAGATTATAGGCTCTGATGTTATACCATCAGTGTTTCTATTGTAGCCCCACCACTTATTATTAGCTGTGTGGCCTTGGTTAATTTATTTATGTCTGTACACATCATTACATATTTCTATAAACAAAGAATTTAAACTTAATTTTCAGTGGTGTCAAATGTACACAAACATTTACCCAGAAATGCTTCAAAAGTATTTGGATTACATGTTTGCTTAAATATTCATAAGTATATTTATATGTTCCTACCATTTAACTTTTAAAAAGTGTGAGTGTTTTAGTAAGATGAGTGCTTTTATTTTAAGAGAAATTTAAGACTGATAAAACTCCATAAAACATGATACTTCTAGGACTCTATTCATACTGCATGTTCTTAGTATTTCAAATTCTACCACAGAAGTTCTATAAAATATAACAATATAAAGCTTTGTGTTTGTAATTATCCAAGTTGAAAGTTGGATTGATATAGGTTATTTTGAACCATATGTAAGAATGCTGAGGGTTTTTTTTTTTATATATGAATAACACAAATTTAAAACATATTTTAGAAAATCCAATGTTGATCTTTTAAAGAGATCAATTGAAGCTGAATTGTAAAGTATATTTGCTAAAATAATGTCTTCATTTCAAGGTTTTTAAATCGGGAATTTGGGGCAGAACAAATATATTTGATAATGTTTTCAAAATTTGGTACTAATTATATTAATAATCTTACATGATTCTCAACTGGGCATAAAATCATATATTTTTTTAAGTTTTTATTTAAATTCCATTTAGTTAACATACGGTATAACATTAGTTTCAGATGTACAACATAGTGATTCAACACTCCCATACAGTAGCCAACAAGTGCACTCCTTAATCCCATTACTTGTTTTACCCATCCCTCCAATCACCTCCCCTCTCATATCCATCAGCTTGTTCTTCATAGTTAAGACTCTGTTTCTTGATTTGTCCTTCTCTTTTCGTTCCCTTTGCTCATTTGTTTTGCTTCTTAAGTTCCACATGTGAGTGAAATCATATGGTATTTGTCTTTCTCTGACTTATTTTGCTTAGCGTAATACTCTAGCTCCATCCACATCACTGCAAATAGCAAGATTTCATTTTTTTATGGCTGAGTAACATTCCATTGTATATATACACCACTTCTTTATCTATTCATCAGTTGATGGACATTTGGGCTCTTTCCATAATTTGGCTAATGTCAAAAATGCTGCTATAAAGATCAGCGTCCATGTATCCCTTCAAATCAGTATTTTTGTATCCTTCGGGCCAATACCTAGTAGTACAATCGTTGGGTCATAGGGTAGTTCTACTTTTCACTTTCTAAGGAACCTCCTTACTGTTTTCCACAGCAGCTGCACCAGTCTGTATTCCCACCAACAGTGCAAGAAGCTTCCTCTTTCTCCACATCTTTGCCAGCACCTGTTGTTTCTTGTATTGTTGATTTTAGCCATTCTGACAGGTGTGAGGTGATAGCTCATTGTAGTTTGATTTGCATTTCCCTGATGATCAGTGATGTTGAGCATCTTTTCATATGCCTGTTGTTATCCATATGTCTTCTTTGGAAAAATATCCATTCATGTCTTTTGCCCGTTTTTTAATTGGATTGTTTTTGGGGTATTGAGTTTTATAAGTTCTTTATAGATTTTGGAACCTAACCCTTTATCAGATATGTCATTTGCAAATATCTTCTCCTATTCCATAGGTTGCCTTTTCATTTTATTGTTTCCTTCACTGTGCAGTAGCTTTTCATTTTGATGACTTCCCAATAGTTTATTTTTGTTTTTGTTTTCCTTCTAGAAAGAAGTTGCTATAGCTGATGTCAAAGGGGTTACTGCCCATGTTCTCCTCTAGGATTTTTATGGTTTCAAGTGTCACATTTAGGTTTTTAACCTATTTTGAATTTGTTTTTGTGTATGGTATAAGAAAGTGGTCCAGTGGTCATTCTTTTGTGTATTTCCATCCAGGTTTCCCCAGACCATTTTTTGAGGAGACTGTCTTTTTTCCATTGGATATTCTTTTCTTCTTTGTTGAAGACTGTTGACTGTATTGTTGTGGGTTCATTCTGTGTTTTCTATTCTGTTCTATTGATCTATGTGTCTATTTTTATGCCAGTACGATACTGTCTTGATCACTACAGCTTTGTAATATAGCTTGAAGTTCAGAATTGTGATGCCTCCAGCTTTGTTTTTCTTTTTAAGACTGCTTTGGCTATTTGGGGTCTTTCGTGGTTCCATACAAATTTTCTTTTTTAAAAGATCTTATTTATTTGCGAGAGAAAGAGAAAGAGCGAGAGTGCAAGCATGAGAGGGGGAAGGTCAGAGAAAGAAGCAGACCCTTCGCTGAGCAGGGAGCCTGCTGTGGGACTCAATCCCAGGACTCCAGGATCATGACCTGAGCTGAAGGTAGTCGCTCAACCAACTCAGCCACCCAGGCGCCTGGTTCCATACAAATTTTAGGATTGTTTGTTCTAACTGTGTGAAAAATGCTATTGTTTTCTTTTCCTTTTTCTTTTTTTTTTTACAGAGATTGAATTAAATACATTGATTGCTTGGGGTACTATACACATTTTAACAATATTTCTTTTCCAACCCAGGACCATGGAATGTTCTTCCATTTCTTTGTGTCTTCCTCAATTTCTTTCATCAGTGTTTTACAGTTTTCAGAGTACACATCTTTCACCTCTTTGACTAGGTTTACTCCTAGGTATCTTACTGGTTTTGGTGCAATTGTAAATGGGATTGATTCCTTAATTTATCTTTCTGCTGCTTTATTACTGGTGTATAGAAATGCAACAGATTTCTGTATGTTTGATTTTTGTATTCTACAACTTAACTGAATTCTTTTATCAGTGCTAGAAGTTTTTTGGTGGAGTCTTTTGGGTTTTCTATATAGAGCATCATGTCATCTACAAATGGTGAAAGTTTTACTTCTTCCTTGCCTATTTGAATGGCTTTTATTTCTTTTTGTTGTCAGACTGCTGTGGCTAGGACTTCCAGTACTATGTTAAATAGCAGTGGTGAGAGTGGACATCCCTGTCTTGTTCCTGACCACATAGGAAAAGTCTCAGTTTTTCCCCGTTGAGGATGATATTACCTGTGGGTTTTTCATAGATAGCCTTTATTAGGTTGAGGTATGTTCCCTCTAAACCTACTTTGTTGAGGGTTTTTATCATGCATGGATATTGTACTTCGTCAAACGCTTTTTCTGCATCTACGAAATTATCACATGGTTCTTATCCTTCTTTTATTTATGTGAAGTATCACATTGATTGATTTGAGAATGTTGAACCATTCTGGCAGCCCAGGAATAAATCCTGCTTGATCATGGTGAATGATTTTTTTAATTTATTGTTGAATTTAGTTTGCTAGTATTTTATTAAGAATTTTTGCATCCATGTTCATCAGGATATTGGCCTGTAGTTCTCTTTTTTAGTGGAGTCTTTATCTGGTTTTGATATCAGTGTAATGCTGGCTTCATACAATGAATTTAGAAGTTTTTCTTCCTTCCTTTTCTATTTTTTGGAGGTTATTTTGAGAAGAATAGGTATTAACTCTTTTTTAAATGTTTGGTAGAATTCTCCTGTAACGACATCTGGCCCTAAACTTTTGTTCGTTGAGAGCTTTTTGATTATTGATTCAATTTCTTTGCTGGTTATCAGTCTGTTCAAGTTTTCTATTTCTTCCTATTTCAGGTTTGGTAGTTTATATATTTGTAGGAATTTATCCATTTCTTCTAGTTTGTCTAATTTGTTGGCACATAGCTTTTTGTAATACTCTAATTGTTTGTATTTCTGTGGTGTTGGTTGTTATTTCTCCTCTCTCGTTTGTGGTTTTATTTATTTGGGTCCCTTCTCATCTCTTTTTGTTAAGTCTAGGTAGAAGTTTTATCAATTGTTTTAATTTTTTCAAAGAACCAGCTCCTGATTTCACTCATCTATTCTCTTGTTTTGTTTTGTGTTTTTAGTTTCTATGTCATTTATTTCTGCTCTAATCTTTATTTATTATTTCCTTCCTGTGGCTGGCTAAGGCATCTTTTGTTGTTCTTTTTTTGTTGTTTTTTTTTTAGGTATGAAGTTAGGTTGTATATTTGAGGTTTTTCTTGCTTCTTGAGGCAGGCCTGGAGTGCTATCTACTTCTCTCAGGACCACTTTTGCCACATCCTAAGGTTTTGAACCATCATGTTTTCCTTTTCATTTCTTTCCAAGTATTTTTAAATTTCTTCTTTGATTTCCTGGTTGACCCGTTCATTGTTTAGTAGCATGTTGTATAATCTCCATGTATTTGTGGTCTTTTCAAATTTTTTCTTGTGATTGACTTCTAGTTTCACAGCGTTGTGGTCAGAAGAGGTGTATGGTATGATTTCGATTTTTTGTATTTCTTGAGGCCTGTTTTGTGACCTAATATGTGATCTATTCCGAAGCATGTACCATGTGTACTTGAATAGAACATGTATTTTATTGTTTTAGGATGGAATGTTCTGAATATATCTGTCAAGTCCATTTGATCCATTGTGCTATTCAAAGTCATTGTTTCCTTGTTGGTTTTCTGTTTAGATGACCTGTCCATTGATGTAAGTGGGGAGTCAAAATCCCCTACTATTATTCTGTTATTATCAATTAGTTTCTTTTTGTTTGTTATTGTCTTATATACTTCGGTGCTCCCATGTTGGGTACATAAATATTTACAATTATTATTATCATCTTGTGGGGTTGTCCCCTTTATGATTATATAATACCCTTCATTGTCTCTTTTTACAGCCTTTGCTTTAAAGTCTAATTTGTCTAATTTAAGAATTGCTATTCCAGCTTTCTTTTGGCAGCCATTTGCATAATAAATGTTTCTTTACCCCCTCACTTTCAATTTGCAGGTGTCTTCAGGTCTAAAAATAAGTCTCTTGCAGGTAGCATATAGATGGGTCTTGTTTTGTTCTCCATCTGACACTCTATGTCTTTGAAGTATTCAATCCATTTACATTTAAAGTAATTATTGATAGATATGTATTTATTGCCATTTTATTACTTGATTTGTCATTGTTTCTGGAGATCTTCTCTGAACATTTCTTGTCTTTGTCAATTTTGGTCTCTCCTTGGCACTTAAAGAGTCCCCTTTATTATTTCTTGCAGGGCTGATTTAGTGGTCATGAACTCCTTTTGTTTTTGTTTGTCTGGGAAAAATCCTGATCACTCCTCTTCTGAATGAGAGCCTTGGTGAATGGAGTATTCTTGGCTGCAGATTTTTCCCATTCAGCACTTTGAATATACCTTTGCCACTCCCTTCTGGCATTCCAAGTTTCTGTTGAGAAATCTCCAGTTAGCCTTATGGGTTTTCCTTTGTAAGTTAAGGACTTCTTTTGTCTTGCTGCTTCTACGATTTTTTTCTTTAATTCAATTACAGTATGTCTTGGCGTTGGCCTGCTTTTGGTGATTTTGATGGGAGTTCTCTGTTCCTCCTGAATCTGAATGTCTGTTTCCTTCCCCAGATTAGGGAAGTTTTCTGCTATTATTTCATGAAATAAATTTTCTGCCCCCTTTTTTTCTTCTTCAGGAATCCAATAATACAAATGTTATGTTTGATGGAGTCACTGAATTCCCTATCTACTCTCGTGTTCCACAATTCTTTCTTCTTTGGGTTCGGCTTCATTATTCTCAGTTATTTTGTCTTCTATATCACTAATTCATTCCTGCTTCTTTAAACCTGCTGTTCATTGCATCAAGCCTATTTCCAATCGCATTTATTGCCTTTTTCATTCCTGATCTTTTTTTTAACACTTTTATCTCTGTAGTCAGGGTCTCCCTGATGTCTTCTATTCTTTTCTCAAGTCCAGTGAGTATCATTAAGATAATCACTTCAAATTCTTCAACAGATATGTTACTTATATCTGTTTTGCTTAGATCTCTGGCTGTGGCCTTATCTTATTCTGTCATTTGGGATAAACTCCTCAGTCTTGGCATTTTCTCTAGGTCTCTGTGTTCTTCTCTGTGTTAAAAAAGCCAGTTATGTCTCCTGTTCCTGGATGTAATGGCCTTAAAGAGGTCATGTAGTGCCCAGGGCCTGGTGCTTCAGGGAGTATCTCTGGTGTTGTATCCAAGTTGAAAGTTAGACTGATGTATTATTTCAAACTATATGTAAGAATTCAGGGGTTCTTTAAAAATGTATATGTAACACAAATTTAAAGTGTATTTTAGAAAAAAATGATGTTGATCTTTTAAAGATTTCAATTGACATTAAATTGTAAAGTTTGTTCAGTGAAAGTAATGTCTTTATGTCTTTATTGTCATTATTATTGACATTATTAAGTAATGTCATTATTATTATTTTGAAAGACATGTTTTAAAAGTCATTTTATCTTCATACAATTGTATAACTTCAGAGTTTACTGTCATCAGAAGGACTTTGATACATTCTTGGCAAATCCCGTTAATGTGCCTTTGTATATAGGATGTACTGATTATTTGACCACTGGATTATATTCTAAAATTAATAGTAACATTATTAATAATGAATTAGAACATTAAAAAAATGTGCTTTAGCTTTCTGTTTTATAGTGGAAACTGTTTGGAAAATATGACCCAATTTCAAAAAGTCAAACACAAATACACAACTTCTATTGAGTTTTGGTGATCAGTAGAGCATGAGGAGATTTGCGGAGCACTGTAATCTACTTTTAAAAGATGTCACTATTACTTTACTTATTTGTCAAAATAAAGATTCTCACATACAAAAAAAAAGTCATTGCAATTAAAAAGGTCCAAATCAGCACCTTATAAGGTTTTATCAAAATTACTTTAAAAGGTAGTTTTGAAAATGGGGGGATATCCTCCTGCAAGAAAAAACTGTCATCCAAGAGCTTTCAAACATTATAAGTAACATGGACTTCATATAATATTAAGAAAGATAGTTTTTTATTCCAATATGATTTATATCCTTAACTTTTAAAGTACATTTAAAGCTTAATTAAGTAGGAATTTAACAGGCTCTCATGTCATAGATATAATACTAGAAGAAGTAGATCAGTAAATTCAACTTTAATTATAATAAGGAGAGGATGTTCCAGGACTGCTTTATTGTTTTTTAAAAAGCACATCTACTTTAATTACATTAAAATGTCCCATTTATTATACCTTTGTTCATTCATTTAGAAAATATTTATTGAACAACTAGTATGTGTCCAGCACATGTTAAGCACTCTTCAGACATGGCCTTGTTGTCAAAGAGTTTATGTATTTTGTTAAGGAGACAAGATATATAGATACGGATGGTCTATAAAGGGCAGTATTAAGAGTCAAATGAATGAGAGCAATATCCAATACAGAGAACACTTGATAAGGGGAGGATGTCATCCAGATGAAATGGTCAGTATTCATAAAAATTGTGAGTCTCAAGCTAGGATACATGGATGGAGATGAAAACAAAAAATATTCCATGTTGGGATGTAGCATATTCAAACATCCTGAAGCAAGTTTTATTTTAGTAGAATTGAACGGATTACTAAAAAGTTTGAAATTAATCTATAAATATGTTGGAGGTTTTCAGATTTTTTAAAAGATTTATTTATTTATTTTTTGGGTGGTGGTTGGAGCAGAGAGAGAGAGAGAGAATCTCATCCAGACTTCCCACTGAGCACGGAGCCCAAAGAGAGTCTCAGTCTTACAACCCTGAGATCAGGACCTGAGCTGAAATCAAGAACTGGATGCTTAACTGATTGAGCCACCCAGGTGCCCCAGTTTTCAGATTTTTGAACGAAGTGTTTCATATCATGAAAATAATAGTTTAAGATGATACAGGTAATATGCAAGATTGGAGAGTATGAATCCAACCAAAGCAAAAATCAGAAGCATGAAGATAAGCTGTACAATAACCCAGATCTGAGGGAATGAAGTGTGTGGTAGTGGAAACAGAAAAGAAAGGGTGGAAGTATGGATATTCTGATAGAAAATTTAGCCTGGTGATGTTTCTTTAAGGGGGTGGGGTAAGTGTGAAAGAAATATAGGATGATTTCATGCCAGCCTGACGGAGTGGAAAATTTGTAAAAGACAGGTAAGGAAAAATAGGAACTAATCTGGGGGAGAAGATGATGTAATATCTACGAAGTTTCCATTAGCCCATGGAACACAATTTCTAAAGAATTCTGTGATCTTAGGAGTCTATCACCTAAAATTTGTACAGCAGAGCAAATTTTACAAAATCATGGGGAGGGGAAAAAGTTGAAGGGAAAACTCTTGGCAAGAAATTTCAGTGTAGAAATGGTAAAATTCTCTTCTATCATAAATTTTACAAATATTATCTGTGAGAGGCAACATTAAAGCTATGTCTACATTGATTTGACTATTATTGCCTATTGATTAACCAACAGTCAAGTTATCTATTCTGTTTTTCTGTAATTCTTTTTTCATAAATTGATGCTTTAACTTCATGTGCCAAATAAATCATGTATGCAAGTACAGTGTAAACAAAGAATAAAATATTTATATTTATATGTGCTTATTCTATACAGTAAGGTAAGAATATGTGATATGGAGAACAAAGAAGCAACATAATTTTCAAAAAGATTAAAATGAGAAAGAAACAAACCTCTGAGAATATTACATATTCTTCTATTTCATCACAATCAAAACATGATTTTTTCTCTTATGTTTATATATTCCAAAACAAATAGAATAGCATGCAGCTTTAATGCTGAGCCAGAAGAGATTAGACTGATAAGAAAAATTTTTGTGGAAAGAATGATCAATGTTCTACACATGTCCTAGAAGCTCAAATTTCCTTCAGCAGAAAACCAGTATCTGTCCTAACTGAGAAGGTGCCACTTTTACATTTTAAAAAGTACACAAAGAACATAGCATTATAATTTTGAAAAATAAATTCTAATGACAATTTTTACTAGCCTCCATAACATGGAGAGGATTCACATGTTAACATTGCTCAAAGAATGGAGTAGGACTTCTGGGCTAACTGCCAATGCCTATTAAAATGATTTTCTCTTCAATCACTAGTTCAAGCATGCATGATATCACAATGCATAAATAGTAGCACAACAAGTAGGAAATTCAAGACAATCCCTCCCTCTTGATCCTCCTGTATATTGAGTACTAATGGGATTTAATTTCTAGAGTACTGCATGTAGTTCTGGGACTCTGCCAACTAGGAGTTATATATGTGACGAGGAAAGGAGAGCAATCAATAGTGAGTAAGGTAAAATCAGAACCTAAGCCAGAGTGACTCCTCTTTTGGAACAGATCTGGAACATTTTCAAGATTAAATATCAGTAACAACATAAAACTTCTCAGATAAGGGGGCTAACAAGGATACAGCCCAAGTCTTACTACCTAGGGGGTTATAACTTCTAAACATATTGTTTTGATATATGCAATTTTTATCAGAGAGGAATTGCAAAGAATATTCCTAGTTCAAGTTAACCTGAACTAGGGAATCAGGTACTCTGGGGGATTGCCTGGACAGGGCTTGAACTTTGCTTTAATATGGGCAGAGAAGCTGGATTCTAACTGCAGAGAGATAGGAGAGAATACTGAAGTGCACATTTATGTCACATCTTTTCTCACTTCTGATTCTTTAGGAAGATACTCAGTGCTCTTCTGAGTGGAGAATCTTTACTTGTCCCACTCTTCTAGCAGAGGCCTTTTTAATCTATCACACTTTGGAACACATTTCTTTGCTTGTCTTTGTAATTCTGCATTGATGCATACATCTCCTAGACTCTGACTTTATTGTGACCCAATAGTTACTATAGTTAGACAGGCTATAGAGGATTAGATACCATCAACATTTCTTAGGTCTGGTTAGGTTATAAACAGATTTAAAGGTCTCTGAGCTTTTGAAAAATTGCATAAGAAATACAGCTAAATGATTTCTTTGCAATAGTTTCTAAAATAACTTTAAAATGGGGGTACAAATCATTTAAACTATGCATACAATGGGGAGGGGAGGTGGTGGAAAACTTATCTATAAAAATCCATGAAAAAGGTGGGGATTGTAATTATCTATCTGTGCAATGACTAAGGTTAGTGTCCTATTTCAAATTTATTACTAAATTAATCTATATCAACATATCCTTAGAGTTGGAAAGAAAATTAGATTATGAATAAAAGGTTGTTTCCGACAATACTTAGAATTCATCCACAAGATATGAAACACTTTTGTGTTAAGTTTTAGTTTTCATTATTAGATCAGATGAAATTAATTTTCAACCGCAATCATTATCCAGAGCTAGAGAATACTGGGAGTTAAGTTTTATCCACATCCTTGTATTTACTTGGAGACTGACTAATGTGTACAATGATTCTCCAATGGTCACTGTCAACTCTCTGGAGCAATTTCTCATAGGTGGACCTGTGGCTGACTATCAAAAAGATCATCATAATCAGCATGTTTCCAAGTACTACCAAAAAGTGAGTACATCTACATAAGTATGTATGTTTATTATTATATACGTATGCAGAGTATATGTCATATATACTACAAACATTTTGACTTAAAAACCATTTTAGAAAATATAAGTATATAAGGAGCTATGTAGCAAAAATATGGGAGATAAATGGAATAGTAAATAACAATGTAGATTTTGAGGTCAAAATGCTTGGATTTGAATCTTTGGATTTGAACACTTAGAATGTGCTATCTTCCCACCACTTAGAAAGATTAACTAATCACTCAACTGTCCCAATTTTCTCATCTACAGATTAGGGAATATACACACATTTGCCCTCCAGGTTATTGTGAGCATTAAATGAAATAATACATGAAAAATACTTAAAACATATCCTGGAATAAAGTAAAAAGTCAATAAATGTTGTAAGATGATGATGAGAATGATGTAGAAGAGTACGAGGGGAAACATGAAACAATGGTCAACTTGGCAAGAGTTCAAATGGGAGTTCATTACTTTGAGGCAGGCAATGATAAAAATATAAAAACAAACCTTTAAGAAAAATTTTTTTTGGCTATCAACCTTTTCCAGCTCTCTTGAATTCAAGTTTAAGGAAGACATGCAACTTGGTGTTAAAGTGACCAAGATTCTCTCAAATGTCTTTTTTTTTTATTTACTGCTCACTAAAGTCCAAAATTTAAGAAGAGGAAATTATTCCTATGACAAACACTGGAGAAATAAGTAGATTTGGTTCTAATTTGAATATGAAATAACTGAGGGTAAATGAGAGAATTAAGTAATATTCAGAGAGATCAAAATATCGTGGTTGAAAAATAAGCACAATCCCACTAGGCAGAGAGATGGTCCAATGTGAACAAGGGACAGGCTCTTAGACAACTCATGAGTTAACAATTAGTGAATTACTGTGGGAACTCATAGTAGGACAATTGTGGTAAAATTTTTATTTCTGATCTTCCAACAAAAATTTACTATATTGATTTGTTTCTGACTAAATCATAAGGCAACAACTTTAAAAAATCTGACTTATATGGCCTCTCATCTAAAATTTTGTAATTAATTTACTGTTCATCATATCTCAGTGTGTAAAAAACAGAATATCATTTTTTAAAAATTTCTCTACCCATAAACTCATATTTCCAAAACTGCTTCCAGGTACAGGAATGCCTACCAGCTAGGACTCCTCTGTTGGGGAAAAAAAGCATAATTTTCACCATTAAAGCCTTATCATGTTTTCTGTGAGATCTTTCTGAGCAAATCTATTGGTATACATTGTTGATTTCAGACCCCAAGGATCCTTAAGTACTGTTTGCAATAATGTCCAGGACTCACAGATCTTTATAAATAGCCTACTTTTATAAAATCTAACTGTATTTTCAAAGAGATAAAAACCTACCATTGGGAGGTGGGGGAACACTACTGGAAAGTTGGTTAGGGAAGGAATAAGTCCATGTTTACAAAAGAAAAATGTTCAATTGATGTCTACTTTTCTGTTTTATTTTACTTAGACAAAAAGAGAAGCCTTATTATTTATGATATATTTTTAAACTAATTACCATAACATACAAAACAGCAAAACATGGCTAAACACTACTTTAGGGACTTAGTTTGTTCCCCTAAAAGACAATTTCTAAGTTTTTACTTGAGGATATAGATATATTCATCTTCCATTTTTATATAAAGTGATATGGAAGCACAATGTTTTATAAAATACAACTTAACTGTGTAAAAGGAGGAAGGGGGAAATATAGCCAAGTCACCAATATACCACACTGAAAGCAGTGATGTGTGGGTTCATTTACAAAGACAAGAGAAGATCGGAAGACAGACCTACAAAGGTCTATACACTTTTTTATTGATCTGTCAAAGTTGGATCCACCGTTATCACCGCTATTCACACTTTAGTCCTTTCGGCCACACCTAGCAGAACTCTACTGTGTCAGGTCTGAATGCAAGGAGTAACCCTACAGAAAGTACTAAGAAGACAGAGCACAAGGTTCAGAGTCATGCCAACTTAAAACCTCAGATCCATCAGTGACCTGAGTTCAGTCTCACCTTCCTCAGGAAAATCATAAGGAAGAAAGATAAGCCAGATCCAGTCCTTAATTATTATTAATTCTTAATTATTAATTCTTAATAATGTCAACTTTTCTATGTGACCATATTATCAATTTTTCATCCCTCATTCATATACTTACTTAAATTCTTTTTGAACCTATTCTTAAATTGGGCCATAATCCTAAATAAGTTTTATAATTGTATTACCTGTTTAAGAATAATAAAGATTTTTTTTTATTTATTTGGCCCTAAAAGAGACCCAGGAGGCCCAAAAAAGATTGAGATATTGTGGAATTTGGTGAAATGCCCAATCAACAAATTCGTATGGTTCATTATGATGGGCTATGTTAATATGTCCTTGGCTCAAGAGCCTTTATAAAAGTCTCTCTAACATCTTAATAACTTTAGCTTTTTTTCCTTAGAAGCTCTTCATTCTAAAAAATGTTTTACTGGATTTCCTTCTTGAGGTCTGCCAACTGCAATACCTCATAAATGTCTAGGTATAAATATACTGTGGTTTTAGGACTCAGGATACCTATTTCCCTTAGAACCCTTCCTGTGGAGGCCCAGAAGATTTTTAGAAGTGCTTTGAGCCAGTATCTTTCAGAAAATGACTGGTAGATTATCTTCTATTTTAAATAAGTTAAGCAGATCCAACTTTCTTCCCCCCACCCCGTACATGTTTATGCCTGTTTTAAGCACAATTATTGTTTTTATCCCATAAACATTTTCTGACATTATTTCTGTATGTTTAGTTTCCTTCCTAAGAGGTGCTCATGGCAATGTATCTCTCTATATCCTGTGATAAGGTACAGTTCAGGTCTTTTAAAAATGAACTTGTCATAAAGTACTAGAGGAATAGCTAAGGAAAAATCTACAGCCCTTTATTAGTAGTAGTAAAAAATGTTAAATGCTGAGCAACACTCTGGTGTATGTTCAAAAACAAACAAAAAATACCTCACTTCCCCAATAATCCTGGAGCAGAACTGGCTATGAGCTATAATCTGTTATATTAAGTTAGTCAAGAAGTTCTGTGATTTTATTTTTTAAAATATATTTTAATCACAATGAAGATATATGTTTTGAGCCACATCTTTTAAGCTCACCAGGTCTCAGTTTTCTTACTTAAAAGTTAAGGGGATTTAGCTAGGTATTTTTAAGTTCCTTTGGAACAGATGCTTCTAATCTGATTTTTCAATCTCTTTTTTTCTTCCAAATCTCTTCTTTTGAAAATTGCTCAAATATCATAAATGTTTTCAAATATTAATGGGAAAGTATTCCTGCTATTTTAAGCAGTCACATTAATCTCTCTACGACTTTTAAATATTCTTTTTTTTTTTTAAAGATTTTATTTATTTATTTGACAGAGAGAGATGACAAGTAGGCAGAGAGGCAGGCAGAGAGAGAGGAGGAAGCAGGCTCCCTGCCGAGCAGAGAGCCCGATGCAGGGCTCGATCCCAAGATCCTGAGATCACGACCCGAGCCGAAGGCAGAGGCCCAACCCATTGAGCCACCCAGGCGCCCCATCTACGACTTTTAAATATTCTTAAAGCATCTTATTTTTAAGGCATGAAGACAGACAATTCTTTTCAAATTTCAGAGAATAAGGAAAAACAAACAAACGAAAAACATTACTTCATTTAATTTCTCTTACAGTCATGTTCAGAGGGCCCTTATTGTAAGATCTACTCTACCCATGCACGGGTGACCGTAGAGCCATACAAAGGGACAGAGAAGAATATATGTACACAGAAGTTCCATTCTTTTACTTTTATGCAGCTTTGAATATTTTCACATGAAAAATGACTTAAAACTTGATCCCTAAACCTGGAACTGTGATGTCACAAACTGTTCAGATCATGTGGAGGACTTCATTAAAATTTAAAGATTGAAGACTGTAAAACTGTTTGTAACCTCTGAACTGCAAAATTTATGCATATAGATGGACAAATAAAAGACACATTCATAAATATTAAAAATAAATATGTGATGTATTATACATGACTTGAACATTGATTTTTAGGGCTCTATAAGTATTTGGTAAATACTTATGCTCTATAAGTATTTGGTAAATGAATAAGTGAATGGAGGACGGATGGATTTATGTTTTATGGTGGTCTGAAAGTCTTGCCTGAGATCTATGGAGAAAAAATAGCTTTCATGGTCACTTTGTTGGGCTTATTTCCTCTGTCTCTGCTGATTCTGAAATGTTATATTTTCAAGTTTACCATAATTCTTTTTAGAGTAAGAACCCAAGTCACCTCACCAATGACTTATCCTTATGCCCGTTAAAAAACTGAAAAATAATAGTGTGGGAAACGGACTACTACAGCAAAGTAAGAGATGCCAGGTTTGGAAGAGATATCAAAATATATGAGATTGATGGGCAAAAAGGCTCGAGCAATGACATTCTGTGGATAAAGAGCAGAGGGAATGCTTCTTGTTGAAAACTGCACAGACTGGAAAACTCCCTGAAAATTTAATTGTAAAGGTTTGTCAGCAGCAAGGCCTATAGTGGTTTATAACAAATCTTTTGGTAAAAATTCCCTAACCAACAAACCCTAAATCTTATATATCGTTACTGATCATCTGCTATTTTCTAGGATTTTCCATTGGGTTGAAGTGTAAGCTTTAGTTTATTTGAAATCAATAAAAATAAATCAGAGTCCGAGTTTAGCTATAACTGGTTTACAATGAGAAGAATTGCCCTGTGAGAGATAGGGCATTTGTTATGCTACACGTATAGAGAATTTATATGGGTTTGATATTAAAAGTTTTTCTAATAAAATTCATTTTGTTGATGTGTGTGGCCTCTTAATGCACATTTGTATTAGCCACACATGCGGCCGTAATTAGCCGAAGTAAGACAGGAGCCATGAATAGTGTAGATTTGAGTATTTTATAAACAATTCTGAGAAGCCCTGCCACATTTTTTGGACTTTATTTAAATTTATTTGGTAACCAACACATTGGAATTTGTTGTTCTGCTATTGTGGAATCCGTCACATGTACAGATGCATTGCACAGAGCCACTATTACGTGTTACATATGCCATGACTCAATCTCTCAGTCAAAAAGATGAAGTTTACATATGTGCCTAAGAGAGGTTTACTTCTAAAATGGGTGGTGAAAATGTACAGGATCTATGGCTCCTCAAGCAGAACACTGCGGGTCTGCAAGGATGTAGATAGGGCTACGGATGTGGCGTCAAGGAAAGGAAGAGCCACTGTTTGGGGATGTATGGGAGTGTATGGTGGGGGTGGTGGGTGTTTGGTGACATGCTATTAGGTATTGTTTAATCATGCATAGTTACTGTTATAGACTTAAAATTGAAATAAAATTATTGGCTCTGGGAGGTGTTTTTGACTTAGACCCACACTTCTGGCTGAGATGGTGTCAGAACTGTGAGGAGAAAGACTTGGCAGCATCTATCACATGAATCCCAGATGCTACCATGGTGGTGGTTCTTGTGGTTTGGAGTCATTTCAATGTATGCAAGGGAGGGCTCCCTCTCTGGCAAATGGGGTGGAAAAGGAGGGCAATAAAACTGTCTGCATTCATTTTGGGTACAGATAAGAGGCATTTCTTTACAAGAAGATTTTTAAGGTTGTGGGCCTAATTTTCATTCTAAAAGAATTTAAGTTTAACTAAACACTTAACTAGATTTTTGAGTATACCAGTTACACTAGTGTCATCTATCTTAGATTAAGATAGCTCTTAATGAGTACACCCCTGATTCCCTCTCACTGTGGCCCTAGAGCTCTGCTCTGGGTCACTTCCTTAGACTTTTGTGTCTACCTCTTTACCTCTGCTCTGGCACCAAGGTTTTGGGAGTGAATCTCCCCTCTGTTTGGATCAAGTAATGGCAGGAATTGGATATTTCACTTTGCAACCCAGTTATCTATCCAGTCAAAACCTAAGTAGAAATCGTTTTGAATTCTGCATCACAGAGACCTCAGTATAAATCCCTGCTTCACGTTTAGCAACTGTAAATAAACTTAGAGACCTACCTAGTGTCTCAATCAATCCAAGCTTGGGTTTTCTGGGGTGGATATGAAGACGAAATATAACATGAATATAAAGCATATAGCATAATGCCTGGCATAGAGAGTGACAGTTTTCTTTGTTTACCTCTCTGTTTCTGTTTTCTTCTACTGTTCTATTACTAAGTGTTGAGAATCCCTGTAGAGGCTTATATGACATCTTTCCCTCTATATACACAGCCACCCACCCACCCATTCCCCTACACACGCATGCACGCATGCACTTTTATTGGTAACTCGGAACCATTTGTACTTTGAGAGGATTAGATTCTAGAGAATTAGAAAAAGGGAAACCTTATCAAAGTAAAATTTGATGAGAAGAAAATTTTAAAGTCCCAGTATTAATCTATGAATGTAGTTTTATCATTTCAAACTCCCATTAGCCAGTAAAGATTTTTTTCCACAAATTGACCTCATATGAAATGTTGAATATGGAGGTATTTACTATGCTATTTTTTTAAACATATTTAACAACTTTTTTGCCAAGTTCTTTTAACTTTTTCAACTTTGTCAGTTCAAGGGGCCTCATCTATCCTAATACACCATGCATATCACATTAAGAAGCCAAAGACTACAGTACTCATTAACTGTTTCGGTGAATCATATCCCAAACAGCAGGGTAGTCACTGGGTAGTATACAGATAAGAAAACCTGTTCACCACTAGAACAGCACATGACTTTGACATACAATAAACTAATTACGACTTAGGATATAATAAGTCCTAAGGAAAGGAGCAAGCAATTTTTGTAGGACCACAATAAGACTAGCAGTAACTTCTAGTGGGAAATGAAAAGGGGAAATCAGGAATCTTCTCATAAGCAGGGTAACATTGACAAGGATTTTAAAATATTTATAAGTGAGATTTTTGATAGCTTAAGAAGTGCAAGACTAAGGAACGGTATTTTGGACCTAAAACCAGACAAACAAAGACAGAGATATAAAGGTAAGTATTGGTTTGATAAGCTGGTGTAAGTGCATTGATGTGGTGGGAAATGAGCTCTGAAAGGCAGGCTGGGCACAGATTGAGGGGGACTGATTGGGGACAGAAAAGTGCTCTTTTCTAGATTCAAAATCTCCCATCACCTGAAGACAGTCAGGCTTTCTCACGCTGAATGAGCACGACAAGTTTCACTTATTTGTTAATTTTGATAGGCCAAAGTGCCATAGTAGACACTGTACTGGATTGTGGGGAAATACATTGCTGAATGAGAAATGACTCCTAACTTTAAGATACTTTGGGAGATTAAAAAAAATGTGTCACACAGAAAGACAGAAGAGCATGAGTGCTCTAACACACACATAGGGATGCAAACGAGTGAGAGTTAATTTGGACAGGGTAGGCATGGACCAAGGGAAGGCATGAAGGGACAAATAACATTTAAGCTAAACCTTGATAAAGAACTGGATTTTGATTATTAAAGAAAAAAAAAAAAACAGAAGAACATTCCAGAGTGATGGAGGTGAAAGGCACAGGAATAGTAATATTTGGTTCAGTTTAAGGAAAACAAGAACACAGTGAAGTGGTATCGACCCTTTTCTTTCATGGAGGGACAGAAATAGGTGGGGGTAATAGGAAGTAGGTATTAACTGGAAGTTTGACAGAGTTTGTATGTTGGGGAAAGATAATAAAATGTCTTATGAATGGTGAAAAAATTCTACAAGCTATATGAAGCCATAAGAAGGTATGAGAAGAAAAGTGCCATAACCGGCTTGATCTAACACCAAGAGACCTCTGGCAGAGTGTGAAGAACAGAGAGTCACTCATTCATCCATCTATTCATCCAAAAATAGGGATCCAACAACTACTATGTGCCAAGAACTGGGTCAGGTTTTGGAATACTAGGTTTTGGAATGAACAACAAAGTGGTCTTGATCTCAAAAACAGGGATTAATCAAATAAACATACAAATAACGTTTAACCAGAAACAGTGATAAGGGCCATGAAATATCTTTACGAAGAGTCTCCATTTGGTTTGGAGTATTAAGGAGAGCTCCAAAAGGAAGGGATGCTTTAAGCGAACATCTGAAAAGTGGATAGAAATTAGGCCTGGTATGTGTTTGTGTGCATTTGGGAGGGCGGCTGAGGGAGGGGCAGGAAGGAAGTCTTTCAAGCAGAAGGAAGAGCTTGCGCAGGAAAGCATGGTACAAGAAAGAAACTGGAAGGCAAGTTGGAGCTAAGAGAGCAACAGAGAGGGAGGGTGACACCAGAGTGGAGACAGAGCCAGGGAAAGCCAAAAAATCATTTTGTGTTTGTTTTTAACATTTTTTCCCATTCTCTTCAAATTTATTTATAATTCAATGCAATCTGTTTTTTAACATTTTAAAAAGTAATCAAAAATTTATTTTACCTGTAAGGCAGTTAGTTCATGACATGGTCCCTATATTCAACACTGTGTAGAAATTCTCTAGAATTTAACTACAAACTCCTTTCAGCTAAGGATACGTATAGTAAATTCATACTCCCTAATAAAGCATAAGGTGCAATGGTTGTAAGTGTATTGTGATAAGGACAGCAAAACTTTGCTTTCAAAACAGAAAAAGTTTGAACAGCTTCATGTTTTAGTATCTCAAAGTATCAGAGAGAATTCATAGCCATCATACCTTTCACATTATAATTACTTTCAGTATTTCAGTGCCTTTCTTTTAAATTTCCTAAAATTATTACAATTATCACAACTAAATAAAATCTTTTCCTTTGACAAATTATGGCATCAGAAGGGAAGGAAGGAAGGAAAGAAGGAAGGAAGGAAGGAAGGAAGGAAGGAAGGAAGGAAGGAAGGAAGGAAGGAAAGAAGGAAAAAAGGAAGGAAGGAAAAGAGGAAAAGGAAAAGGAGAAGGAGAAGGAAAAGAAGAAAGAGTTATAGCTATTCCAGTTCCACATTTTTGAAACCTTCATTGCATCCTAATGAACAATATCTGCTTCCTTTTTATCACCACTTCATCAACATGCCAATTTGTAAAGTTAAGTTGAGACTAAAGTCTTCTGATAAAGAGAGCTTAAACTTTATAATCATGGATGTTTCCTACATTCCTATGCATGGCAAATAAACTAAGGTTTTTACTTTGTTTTTTAAATACCTTTCTAAAACTTGCCACTATGTGAAGGTCACCAGCAGTGAGCTTTGAGGTGACCAAAGAATAAGGTGAGCTGCTCAGAAAGTCCAGAAAGCACTGAATCAAAAAAGACAATTTCTCCTTTCTTGTTTTTCAGCTAGTCAGCTTTAGTCCTTTAATCTAATATATTCTGGTGGAATACTGCATATGACATAGTATGTTCTACCACAGTGACCTTTTTCCCTTTTGAAATTTGGCTGATAGCTTCAAAATATACAAATACTCATTTGTAAAGGGACTGATGGAAGAGGGAAGACATAGGGGCAGCTCTGGTTCTCTGAGCCTTATACTCAGGACATCTGAGTGTGGAACAGAAGCAGGTCAGAGGGCATGACAGCACCACAGGGAGAAGATGCGAAGAGAAACACAGTCATTCCAGCTGCTAAAGAGAGGCTGGTTGAATACTGGGGATGCATAAAAGCATTTATTAAGGATTCTTATGTGCAAAATCTAAAAGCAAAGTGAACAATCTTCAACGTATTTAGTCTTCATTAACTACAGTCTTTCTTAAGTAAGCAAAATATTTATTGAACATTTATTACATCTCAAAATCTGTGTCAACTGAAGAGAACTGAAAGAGGAAAAATCCAGTGTCTTCAAAAAGCTCAGAGTAGTCTGAGGGGGACAGACATATTACAAGATAATTTTAAAACAGTGTAACATGCATTCATAGTGTTTTTGTGGAAGCAAAGAAGAATGAGACCTAGCTTGGTTGGTGAGAATTGCTTGGAATGCTTTCTGAAAGAGAAAAATTTAAATTGAGATTTAAGTCAAGTGAGGAGAGGTTATTCCAGGTAGGTTATTCCAGGTAACCTATTCCAGAGGTTATGGCAGGAAAAAAGGCAGGTACTTTAACAAGGAGCAGCACGTAGTGTGGGGAACTATAAACAGGACGGCTGGAGATGAAGTTCGGAGTCAGGGAGTGTGACCACATTGGCTGGTTGAGTCATTAAGGCAATGAGGGATGCCACGTTAAATAGTTTGGATCATATCCTGAAGATAACAGTGAACAACTGAGTGTTTTCTTTTTTCCCTCTTTTGTTTTGTTTTGTTTATTAAAGTGTAGTTGACATACAATATTGTATTAGTTTCAGTGTATGACATAGTGATTCCACAATTACATACCTTACAAAATGCTCACCATGATAAGTGGTTACCATCTGTCACCATACAAAGCTATTCCAATTTTATTGACTATATTCCTTATGCTTTACTTTTCACCCTTGTGACTCATTTATAATTGGAAGTTTGTATCTCTTAATCTCCTTCACCTATTTTGCCTGTCCCTTACCCCCGAAGGTCTCCTTAAACAAGGAAGTGATGTGAACAGGACTGTGTGTGTGTGTGTGTGTGTGTGTGTGTGTGTGTGATTGTAATTGTATGGATATAAATTTCATGGGACCAAAAATGAAAGCAGTGGGACCAGTTATGAAACAATTGCAATGGTTGAGGTGAGACATAACAAAGGTTCAAACTATTGGACTGGTGGTTCCTACATACCTGAATTTGGTGCTGGATTGGATGGGCTTGAGCAATCAAAGAAATGGTCATCAAAGATGACTCCTAGGTTTATAGAACTTAGAGGATTTTAAGAGAAAAACAATTTGGGGGAAACATAAAATGCTCGATTTGATAAATGATCCACTAAAGTGCCTACTACCATTAAGGGAAGATGTCCCATAAACAGCTATAATTAAACTAGAATGAAGCTTTGTGGAGAGATCACAGCTTGAAAATAGAAGAGTCTGGGTCACTGACTTATGTATAAGAGGTAGCTGACACTTTGAGGGTGGACGAAATGACCTGTGGATATTCTCTGGATTGCAGAAAAAGAGCAACAGACTGAGGACAGTGCCCTGGGGAGGAGAGCATTTAACGGATGGGCAGAAAAAGAGGAACCTCTAAAGGACACGGAAAACAAACAGCCTGAGGCATACAAAGAGGACCAGGAGATGAAAGTGTTTTGCAAACCAAGAGCAGAGGGATCCAAGATGGGCCCTCCAAAACAGACTCACTCCAAAAATTAATGCTTTCTAACGCGATACTGTTAATGCTTTTTAAAAATGACAATGTTAATAATACACAAAGATCTTCCATTCACAAATTCCTTTCAATTCTTCTAATTTTTAATTTCTTCACTTTCTTATTCCCATACTCCTCAGTATGTGAATACTGAGTAGCTATTGCATGTGCTGTTGAGGGGTACAGAACATGATTACCCATCTTTAACAACAGAGCAAGTAAACAACAACAAAGAAGGTGGTAAGGAGGAGGGAGCTATAAATAGAGCTTTCACTCTTTTCAGTTGAAGTATCTCCAAATGATATGTGGAAAGTAAACCATGTTTGGGTTTTGTTCCCTTTATTTCAGGTTTGATGATTCCGTTCATGGCTTATCCTCACTCTTCACTTCTGTTTCCTTCTGATGCTCACTTTAAGCAATTTTGGAGTTTGTTGGCACTTCTTTAGGGGCAAGTCAGGAATAAAAATAAATTCAATTCAAGCAATATACTTATGTAAATGGTGCTTATATTTTTATATGAAAACTCAAAGCCAGATATTCAAAATGAGTATCACGTTTGTTTTGACTGCCGACCCAAAGCAGACCACCACCACTACTCCTTCTAGTAGTAGCCAAGCATAACAAGAAACATAAGCAACCAAAAAACCACACATAAAACAAATCCTAAGGAATGTATGCAGAAGCTAAATAAACAGTGGAGGTCACCAAACACATGCACTGTCAGGAAAAGGGGAAAGAAATCTATGGAAAAAGGGAAACCACCTGCCAATTTCAAATAATTCAACTCCAAGAACTGACTGTGGTGAGCCTACTTGCTGATCCTAGACAGTCACCACTCAGACTTTCTGTGCTTTGAACGCTAGCAATAACAATCTCAAATTTCATGCAGTGCAGAGCTTATTAGCACACAGGTGTGTAATCCCAATTTCAGTTTTGAAAGTGTCCTTGCCCTATTTAGAAAGAAGTGAGCTGTTTGTGATGTTCTGAATTGAGGAACAATGAAAAAGACCTTAAGCTTGAGTCTTAGTGCAATTCATGTCAAATGTCTCTTGTTTCTGTTGAGTTACATTTGAAATCTACAGTAACCCATAATCTAGCAACTCTCCCTATAACATGGAAAGAAATGAGAATCTGACTGAAGTTTTGCAGGAGTTTCAACACATGTATTCTATCTCGAGAATTTTCAGTGATACCTGAAGCTTACAAATCCAAGACCGGGACCAGGACCAAACCTGTCTACTACATCAAGACCAGAATCAAGGAAGTTCTAGGGTATTGCAGTAGGTGTTTTAGCTGAGAAGGCAAAAGACCAGAGCTTAAAGAATTATAAGAATCTCTAATAATGGTTCAGGCAAGGTCAAAATAACTAAGCTGAGGTGGTATGAGGTCTTGGCAAGTATGTAGACATAGCAACAGAAAATCTGGGAGGTTGCTGATACTTAAGACTTCTGAGGAAAGAAGAATTTCGCATTTAGAAAGCTGATGGGCCATAAGTATCGTGAAGCTACTTACCTAACTGAATTCCTGGGGACTCAAGTCTCTGGAATAGAGTTCAGTCATGAGAATAAGAAGCAAGAGCAAGCAATGGCCCAGGAGTTTGGTGGGCGGACAAACTTCCAGCATAACTTTGGAAATTGGTCTACAGCAGAATTCTAGTTATGTACACTGAGCACGTGTGATGAATTTAGTTTTGGTAATCACCAAGTATCACTTTGTCAGAATGGGACTCAAGAAGGAAGTGAGCTGGGCACCTAGGTGGCTCAGTTGGTTAAACAACTACCTTCAGCTCAGGTCATGATGAGTCCTGCATTAGGCTCCCTGCTTAGCAGGTGTCTGCTTCTCCCTCTGACCCTCCCCTCCTTCTCATGTTCTTTCTCTCTCTCTCTCAAATAAATAAAATCTAAAAAAAAAAAAAGAAAGAAAACTTAAGTCATGTATAATTCTAGCAGGATCTGGGCATGGAAGATGATTATTGAAGAAAAGTGCCATAGGAGAGCTAATACTCATGACAATTAAAAAAGAAGAAAACAAACAGGTTTGAAAACACTGCAGAGCTGGGGCAGGGGAGGGACTAGTTACAAAGGGGCATAAGGAACTTTTGGAGGGGGATGAAACTGTTCCATAACTTGATCATAGTGGTGGTTACAAGACTGTATGCATTTATCAAAACTCATAGACTCACACAGTAAAAAGGGCAAATTTTATTGTATGTTAATATCACCTCAATTAAGAAATTAATCTGTAAGAAAATATATGCATCATGATCTCAATTTTGTCGAAAAAATGTTACATCCAAAAGTATTAATGGTAGTTACTTCCAGGAAGTATACTTATGGATTTACTGAAAGACATTCCAGTAAGAATCAGACACTTCAGTTGAAAGGTTATATATAATCAAGACTGTGATGGCCATAATAAGATCATGCAATTGCAAAAATTATGAGCAGAAAAATCACTGGAAACTCAAAGGAAATCAATTCAGTTGAGAGGTGAAAACAGAATGGAAATAAAAAGGTGTATACATGTACACATATTTGTGGGTATAAGAAGAGAGGTTGCCATTCAGATTGTAGCCCATGGATATTTTTATCCTTGAACTGGCTTTTAGGCAAAAGAAGTTACTCATTACCAATAGAAGCCACTGAAAAATAGCAAAATTAAAAAAAAAAGCAGGGCTAGGACAGAATTCTTTGTCACATAAATAGAGCCCACCCTTCAGCTAATCAGTACTCTTTGGGATTAGTTGTTCAACTAATTATGATCTACCCAACTGCATTATCATCTATTACCTATTTCCTTTTTTATCTTATTTGGGCTATGGTGAAGCCTTGTAAAATGCTTTAGCAGTCCATCACCTTAACCACTCGGTCACCTCGTCCCACTGTAAAATGCTTTAGATAGAAGGCATCTTCCACAGTTTTCTTTTTCTCTGTCGAAAAAGATAATAGAGTAGTCCTCTCTCTCTTTTTTTTTAAAGATTTTATTATTTATTTGTCAGAGAGAGAGAAAGCACAAGCAGGCAGAGTGGCAGGCAGAGGCAGAGGGAGAAACAGGCTCCCTGCTGAGCAAGGAGCCCGATGTGGGACTCAATCCCAGGACCCTGGGATCATGACCTGAGCTGAAGGCAGCTGCTTAACCAACTGAGCCACTCAGGCGTCCCTAGAGTAGTCCTTTCTTATCCATGTTTTACTTTGCATTGTTTGGGTTACCTGCAGTATGGGTTACACTACCTCACAGTCATCTACATCATTCCCCTCATTTCCTCTCATCATATAGGCACTTTATCATCTCCCATCATCACAAGAAGGATGAGTATGCTGCAAGATATTTTGAGAGAGAGAGACAGAGACACAGAGATCACATTCCACTTAACTTTTATTACAGCATATTGTTTTATTTGTTCTATTTTATTAGTTATTGCTGTCAATCTATTACTGTACCTAAATTACAAATAAACTTTATCATAGGTACGTATATATAGGAAAAACAAAGTAATATAGGGTTCATCATAACCATGGTTTCAGGCATCCACTGAGAATCTTTTAACATATTTGCCACGTATAAAGGGGGGCCAATGCATGGTTAGTTGGACGAAATTTTTCTCTATGAACTCACGGTTGCTTCTAGCTAGCACTATTTCCCTTTTCAAGAGCTCAGAAATCATCCTTTTAGTAATCTGTTCTACTCACAATTTACAGCTTTGAGAACTCACCTACTTTTCTTGTTTTGTTTTGTTTTTTTCTCTTCTCCGCTCTCCTTTCTCTTTAAATGGGAGCCTCTATATCCACCCTTTGGATAATTCTTTGGGTAAAATTTCCACTTTCCACGTTTACTAAAATATTCCAGACAACTGTTCCCAAACTTCACTTCCCAGTTTTATCACCTTACAGAGGGATAACATTTGTTCATGCCAGGTTTGGGAGCAAGGAGCTGCTTTTTAACAATCCTTTCCCTAATGTGGATTCTAATTCCTTTTTAATGGTGTTTGTTTAGTACTTTTCAATCCAAAGATCATTCTTCTTGATTTAAAAAAAGTCAAAATAGAAGCGAAATTGTTTCTGTCTTTCTTAGTCGTTGATTTAAGTCTCAAGCAGCAGATCTATCATTTCCATGTTCTTTCTTCTTACTCTGAACATAAGGACATTTGTGTTGAAATTACATTTGCCACATTCATGCTGTATTTTTACTTAGACTTCAAGTTCACAGAAGTTACATGGTTTGCCAGAGAGCCTTAAGAGAGATTATGGCTAACCCCTCCCCTCAGCAAGCTATCTTAGTCACCAGGATTGATTGTATCAAATATGCTGATTTATATTTTCACACTGTGTTTACTTAAAAAATGTAAATCAAGTAAAATTTTCCATAAGGTGAGTACAAATAAAATGAGTAAAATGAGTAGGTCATATATTTAAATCTTACGTGTTACATATTTACAATTAAATATATTTTTTAGAAGTGTCCTAGATCTCTACTACCCAATATGGTAGCCAGGAGGCACATGTGGCTATTTAAATGTAAATTCCTTCAAAGAAAACACACTAAAAAAATTCCGGTCCACATTTCAAGGGCTCAGTAGCTACATGCGTTTGGTTTAATTGTGCTGGACAGTACCATATAGAACATTTCCATCATCACAAGAAGTTCTATTGGAAAGCACTAATCTAGATACATAAAATGTGGTATCTAATTGGCTTTTCTCAAGTACAGTTTTCTTGTACAAAATTTCTACACATGCCGATCACTCATTTAAGAGGCAATTATATTAACAGCAATGCACATATTGCATCTTGAATGCAATCTTGAATAAACTACTTGCAAATTATAATTAAACGTATTGATTTGTTCTCATATCAATTGATTTTTTAAAAAGACAACTAATAAATGTAAATGTATAATGCTTTAGATCACAGGACCCAGTGAAAATGGTTAATCTGAACCCCCAAGATATTTACTGCAAAGCCTACCCTGCTAGCATATCAGGGCAGTACATTTTAGTAGTATTTGGCCACCATTTAGTATTCCTAAGAAAGCTATGGTAATTAACTAGGAATGTATATGTTTATTTCAATTCCGTAGGAAAATATCATCCCAAGGATCAGGATGTAAAAAGATATTATGCTGAAAATAGGTATCCCAGCATTAATTCTTTTTGTCTTCTAGTGTTTGTTCTCTTAGACAATCCTGACAAGTACAAATAGAAACCACAGCTAAACCTCTCAGTAGCTGGTGACTTTTTTCTTTTTTGAGCCAGAAACTCTTTCTAATAGATCTGGGAGAAATGTAAGAGAAATGGCTATGGTAATATTAATAAAATAATCAGAAGAAGTTAAGACTCTAAAAAGAGATTGAGGGAAAACATGGTAGCATGTTGCACAGCGGCCTGCAGGTACATGCTGAATAATTTAAATGTAAGGATAAGGACAGTTGAAAGGGAAGAGGGAATAAGGAAAGAAAGAAGGAAGGGAGGAGGGGAACATGGGAGGAAATGAAAGATGGCAAAGTCACCTGATAATGCCACAGGAGAGCTTTCAAGTTCACCAAGAAACCTAGTTAGACATATAAAGTAATAAGCAACTCATAAGTGATAATATAAACCATAGTAAAGCAAATTGCCTAAGGTTTGACTTATATTCTATAAACATGAACAGGCAAATAGTAATCTTGATTCTCCTAAATAAATAAATAAATAAATAAGGAGAACTAAAGAGAAGATTCCAGCTCAGAAAGGTAAGAAATGAGTAGAATACAAGCATGGCCAAATAGTATAATAAATATGCTGGAAATAAGGGCTAGCAATGATTAAGTGATGATCTACACATTAAAGAGAAAAGTATAGTGGTTCACAAAATCAGAGCTCTTATTGTGATCAAACAACCAAAAGTCAATTACTAGAGGCCAAATATAAATAAATACATGATGGAAACAGAAATCGAGTTTAAAATACTGAAAGCAGACAAAAGAAAAATCTATCTTGTCTGTGTTTTAGACACATTCAGACTGATGAAGTCATTAAGAAACACCTTTAAAACTCAAAGGCAGGTGTGATTAACACTTCAGCAGTTGTAGGGGACGAATGCAATGGTGGCCAGTCTATCAGACTATTAATAAAAAATAAAGCACTAGAGGAGAATTTTTTGTTTTTGTGTTTTCTAGCTTTCCCCCCCACTACGTCCAACACAACTTGAATCAGAAGATATTCCCATAAATTACTGCAGCTTATTAAGATAGACTCAAGGAAGGAGAGGTGATGAGGGTTGGGGTAGAGGAACACAAATCGAAATCTCCAGGGTAAGAAGTAATTCTCACCTTTCACCTTCCCCCAGTTTCCTCCCATCAAGATTCCAGACCTATAATAAAGCCATTTTCTTACCTCTCTGATACGTTTTTTGACTACCACCAAAGCTATTTCATATGTACAAATCATTTGCTTTCTTTTCATTTATGAGAGAACTCCAGAAGGAGAATAAGAAAGAAGGAAATAATGCTTAACAATTAATGTAGATAACTGGTGTTTTTCATAGCAAATGAAAATCATCTGGTCCAAATTTCTCACTTAAAAAAATAAAAAGCATAGAGGCCAAAAAAAAAAAAAATTCTGTGATTTTTTTTCAAGATTACATCATTAGTCTATGCAAAGCTAAGACCCAATGACATGTGTCCCTGTCCAAATTCTTACCTCTATAGAATGTACCGACCGGATACCCCGGTTTCACTAGTCTCAGATAACACATTTGTATTGTATGAGATGACAGAAAGAAAAAGGAACTATGCATTTACTTTAAAACACAGAAGCTTGGGAATTACAGCCTAGTTAGCCTAACTCCTGGGCAATTCATATTTTAAATTATTTTATAAGCTCCAGAAAACAAGTCGTTAAGTAATGGCTTATGGAGATTACAGTAGATAAATCTGACTAAATGAATCTAACTCACTTAAGATAAATAATCTTACAAGTTCCTCAAGAGCCATGACTCTTCCTTAATCTTATTTGGATGTCTAGAGCCTGACACAATACTTGGCACATAGCAAGTAATCAATATTTAATGTAATCAATATTTACATTAAAGTAATCAATATTTAATGAATAAATAAAAGCGACCCTCATTGCTAAACTGTTAAAATGTGGCAAACAACAAAAAAACAACCACGCACATACTTAAGAGATTCATGGCAAAATCATTTTAATGATATGAATGGCTGCTTGCAATTGTAGAAATGGAGGCTTCTAGCTAGCAGTGTTTTTTTTTTTTAATTAATTTGTACAGTTGAGTGAAGACTTGAAAACTGCTTATTCAGAAATCCAAAATAACATTAAAATATTGGGAATAATGTATAAAACTCAAAGGACAAAATGTCTGCACCAGATGTAAAAAAAAAAAAAAATTTGACTCTTGACTCTATAATTATTTGCCAATTTAACCTTTCTTTCAATTTTTTTACTTGCAATATGAGTAGGACCCGGCCAACTGTCCTCAGGGGTTTTTATTTTAATACACAAAGGATACAGCTAGTTGCCAAAGATGACCCCCCTAGTAGTTCCTCCTCTTCCTACATGCTAGGTGCTCCTCCCTCAAGAGGTAGAGTATATTCTCCATCCTTTTGGACTGCACCAGCCTCCTGACTTGCCTTGGCTAATAGAAAGTGGTGGAAGCGCCACTAGTTCTGGGAAATGCATATTTCCTTCTTTTTCTGCAGAGGACTGGCTACTTTTGCCTTTGCTCTGGGTAGCCAGTTGTCATGCTGAGTGGAAATTCTGGCTACATGAGGAATAGTGAGGAGGAGATATGACGCCACAGAGGAGCATAGAGAAGTCTGGGGGAGACAGACGCCACAGAGGAGAGAAGTCAGGTATGTGGTTGAAGCTTTCTTGGAAGTTGAAGCCTAGTCCCACTACCAGATGAAGCCAGTCAGTTGCATGAATGACTCAGACTTTACCCAGTAGAGGATCCACTTAGGCAACATTTCCTGCTCCTCCCTTCTCTAATCTACAGAATCATGAGAAATACATTATGATGGCTTTTGCCACTAAGTTTAGTGTGATTCGTTAAAAGCAATAGATAACTCAAATAGTGTAATTGAACCTTTGGAAGAATGAAATAATTTAGAAAAATACCAGAAATTTTCTGAAACTGAAAATAAGTGCAAAAATCAAGATAAAGAATCATAGTCAAGCAACTGTAACCAATTGGACATGCTTTGAAATGTGGTAAAAATACTACCACAGTACTTGGCTTTTTAAATAACTTAACTCCTGTTGAAAAAAATTAGACAGGAGATGGGTCTAAGATTTTCCCTCCCTTCCTGGAAACTCATGTTAGATGATATTTGCATGAGTAACACAGTCCTGTGGACATACTCAAGATTATGCAAATTCTTACAGTGGTAGTTAAGAAAAGAATACTGAAATACAAGTAGAAGGGTTACCTACATCAATTCCAATTTTTATATATAAAACCATACTTATTTCATTACTGCATCATTAACAACACGTTCCCTTTCTTGGTATCAAATTACTAAAGCCACATGTCACAGATGAACAAGGCTAACGATATATTCAGGCATTTTAGTTTATATTATTTTGCCATTCAGTTGAAGTTGGAAAAATGACCTTTAAGTTTTGTTTTACATCTATTTTCCTTTGATTTAAGTGCCTTTTAGCAGTGTCATTATTACTTTCCTTATTTTTGAAAGCTTAATTTTTGTTCCTCAATATATTTGGAAATAGAGAACAGAATTCACTTGCCTTGTGAAATTGTTATTGTAATAATAATAAATGAGAAGATATTTTTAATATAATTTGATCTAATGCTATATGAAACAGGCTAAGAGTTCAGATTTTTAAAACTACACCTATTATTTAGGAATATGAGTAGCACATTTTTTTTCCCCAAATGTGATTTTTCTAAGTAAGTGAAGCTTTCTTTTGTAAGAAAGACCTGATGAGAGAGAGAGAAATTGAGAAGAGGCATGGTATTAATTAAAGGAGTTTATCCCTTTGTTTTAATCAGGGGGGTAAATTGTTTGTCTACTTTTTGAAAAAGTACAAACTTGTAAAGCCCTTTTTGCATATAGAGTATGAAGGTTATATGGGGTCTTAATCTAGAGATTTAAATGTAAAAATTATAGATTCATAAAACTTTATGAACATCTTTTATGTAAACATTTTATATAAAATTTCTATAAATCAATTAATAAATTTTAAAAAGTAGAGAACTTTACCTTTAAAGGAATATTGTGGTTAAATTTGGAGAAATGAATATTCCTTTTTTTAAAATGATGTTAATCTACATCTAAGTTATGCTTTTAAACTATTTAATGCCACATGTTAACTTTCTTAAAGTCAATTGCGATGATTTGGAAGATAATACCTTATCAAAATTCTTAGAGGTAGAATATTTAAATAGGAAAGTTTTTAAATGTTCATTGAAGATCTTCAATGTGTTAGGCCCAAGTCACTCACTTCTTACACTTTCTTTTTTTAACCTCACAATAACTCTTAGGGGTAAATACTATCCCAACCAACTTGAAAGAAAGAAAACTAAAATTGAAAAGTTTTGTGGTAAAATACCCAAGATAAAAAGCTGGTAAGGTCTAGAATTAAGTTTTCAACAAAAGTCAGTCTAATCATAGCACCCATGGTTTTCTCATTGTTTCATAGTACTTAGGGTTAGTGTTTGAAAAGTTGCAGATTTTATTACTTTGCATGGCTTCCTAGCACGCCCTTCAAACTCTTTGTAATCTAGCATCATTCCACCTACTCTGAAAGAGGTCTAGAGAGTAAAATGATAGAGACACATTCAGTATATTATTGGAGGAAATAGCTTAAATTTTGGAGTGGCGATGAGAGTGAGGACAGGGCCTTTGAGAGGAAGCTAATCTGAATCCTGATGGATTGAAGGACAACGAGGGATTAGGTAAGTGGGCGTTTTAGGCACACAGCAGACCATGTGCAGAGCACAAGATAGCATGGAAGATGCAACAAAATGTATTTCCAGGATTTGCAGAAAATAACATTTAAAGTAGCATGGTAGGGCTGGAGAGACAAGCCAATAGGGAGGGTCTTACGTGATGAAAGCAAGGCTGGACTTATCACTCGACAATGGGAAACTATTAAGTTTTTAAGAGAAAGAGTTATAGGATCATATTTATTTTACATAAATTACCCTGAAGCTGTATGAAAAATGACTTGTGGGTAAGGAGAGGGGTTTGGTAGCAAAAGTGAGGACAAGGACACAGTCAACTCTAAGGGTAACATCTGGTCAAAAGATGTACCTTAACTACTTCTATGGTAAGTTGAGGGGTGTAGAGAGGAGGGTAATGGAGCTTGTCCACATGGTACCTTGTCCAGAGTCCAAAAGGTGTTTCCTTCATGAGACACGTTACTTTTTCTGTTTGAAAACTGTCAAAATGTACTGATTTTTTTAATGTACAAGACACTTTACCAACAGTGCCTGAAAAATCATTAATAAATCACATTTGCACTCCCTCAGGGACTTACATTCCCTTGTCCTTGCGCAGTGCCATGAAGGCAAATGGTTCACAACATGGTTAGGAGGAAGATGGTGTTTATGACTGGTAATTAGAGAAAGTGAAGTGGACGGATGACCAAGCATTGACTCCATTTGCTGATTAGATGTTATTCCATAAGTTGAGCTATAGAATCTAGGAAGAGAAAAACAGCTTGGGGCTGGGATGAGATTTTAATAAATTCAATGTGCGGCTTGTGAAGCTTAAAAATTCCTAGGAATATCTTAATGAAATGTTTACTAGACACTGGATATATACATCTGAAACTCAGCAAAGGTCAGAGTAAGGTAAGAGTTATAATGATGAGATGACCCAGAGATATATCATGGAATGAGAAGAATAGCAGGAGGAAGTAGCATTACAAAAAAATTAATGTAAAAGGCCAATAAGTGAAGAGATTCCCACAAAGAGATGAAAAATAGTCCACGGAGGCAGAACGAGAATCAGGGACAAATGCTATCAAAGAAAGCAAGGGGCAAGTTAAGTTACCAACCAGGTGTCAATACACCAAGAAAGGTCAGCAAAAAAAACAAAACAACAACAAAAAAACAGCCCAGCAATGGAAAGGAGTTTCATTACTCAAATTTAAATCCCTCATCTGACAGAGGTCTTGTACCCAAAAGGTTCTCAATGTTTGCTGAAAGAATGTATGAAGAAACTCTGTTTTATATCATTTTGCTTTTGAAGAGGGAGGAGGCCATATGGTAGAGTAGAAAGGAGTTAGGGAGGAAAAACATGCATTTCCTAAACACCTACAAGGTACCAGATTCTGTGCCAGGAGCCCTCATAAGCTGTCACTGAAAATGACATAATATCCATAGAGTACTGATAGTAAACAAAATAATCTAAGGATTTAAATGGAACTTAACTACTCGGTCAATGACCGAATGATATTTAAACCCAATGCCTGTTTTTTTGTTTTTTTTTTTGTTTTGTTTTTTAAAGATTTTATTTATTTATTTGACAGAGAGGAGAGAGATCACAGGCAAGCAGAGAGGCAGGCAGAGAGAGAGGGGGAAGTAGGCTCCCCGCTGAGCAGAGAGCCCGATGTGGGGCTCGATCCCAGGACCCTGAGATCGTGACCTGAGCCAAAGGCAGAGGCTTTAACCCACTGAGCCACCCAGGCATCCCCCCAATGCCTGTTTTTAAAGTGAAGGTTCCTGGTGCTCTCCCAGCTCTGTCACTTACCAGCTCCTGACAAAATGGAAATTTCTTAATTTATATGAAATTTACAAGAACTTGGAAGAGATACCTCCAACACCTTTTCATACTCAAAGGTACAGTTTCTTTTATATTGGTCATAGTTAACAGCCCTAATGTATACTTTCGCTTGGCCAGACTTCAAATTCTCCAAGTAAATCTGGACTTAGTTTTCTTCTTCTGGAATCATTTCAGAGAGTTCTGAAGACCACAGAAGCTCAATATTTATTTTTAATAAATGGGAAAGCATTTTTTAAAGCAATTTATTTATTAAACACTTTAATCAGCCCAAGAACTATTATAAGAGAAGAGAGTTAATGTAAGTCACTTAGATTCGCAAAGAAGGCAAAGGCTTTTAACACATTACAAGAGAGTTATCAGACAACTAACATGCCTACTATCTGTGATGAAGAAGTAGAAAACCAAACAAAAATGAGGAATTTGTTAAGAATTACTTTTAAAAGCTCTTCATATTCAGATCAGCAAGATGACATATACCACAGAGTACTTAAATATCTTGATGTACCCCCTTTGCTTTCTACTACACCTTTCAGAAATTTGAGAGAGGTAAAATGCCTTCACAGTGAAACACTAGAAAGAAGATTTACCTGATCACCTTAAAGAGACACTGCTACAGATTTGAAAGTAATCTTAACATTTCTACAGAGGTCACTGGAACAGATGGCGCTCATCAATCAATTTTCAAGTCTCTAGTAAAGTAACATGAGTTATACTCATGTCTTTTATAAAGCACATCAATGTAACTTTCTTTTGTGACAGAGAAATGGTATTTACAAATATCCTAGAGTCAGAAAAAACAATACAACCAGATGTGGGTAAGCCCTTTTATTAAATTTTATCTGATTATCTTGCTAATAGGATTTTTTAAAAAGGGGCATGTGGCTCATACAGTGTGCCACTGGTTGAATCAGTGGCTTGTTGTTAATCTGAAGAGTTTTACAGAGTAATATCTGAAAGAAGAAGTTCAATTTAGATACAGTCAATACACATTTAAGGAAAAATAGAAAACAAGAAATATATCACAAAGTCTAATTGCCAGAAAGAAACAAAAATGATCTGATCTGTATGTAAAAATGACAATATGGTATTAAAAATTCACCTATGATCATTGTATATATGGAGGGAATACCAAATACTAATACTAAAAAGTGTCCCATCTACTATGATTTGTAATAATTAAACCTTTACAGGGCACCGTAGTTGCCTAAGAACTTTATTTGGATAAAGGATCATTGAAAAAAATTTAAAACTTAGACTATCTAGAAACCAGAGATGAGTGAAGTTGCTATGGGGTTAGAAAGTGAAGAAAAAAAAGGCTTAGGGAATTCAGATTTTCGTTTATAAAAGAGAAATATGGGGGTTGAATGTTAGCAATTACACTATAATGTATTGTTCTTCATTTAAAAAATGATGCATGACCTAGCTATAACATTATAAATCAATGCAAATATACAGCCAAAATTAAGGTTAAGAATTTAACAAAGCAAGAATTTGTTTTCCTAGAGAAAAGATGTAGCATTAGTTCAGACAATGACTGTCTTCTAATCATAAGACTTACATAATAAACCATTTAATGTAGTCACTGGATTTTGTACAGAGATTTTATATCCAAACTGAACTCTTGCTTGTCCCCGGAACATACCTTTCATCCTTCCATTTTGCTCTTGGCTAGCTCATACTCATCTTTCACTCATAACTTAAATGTCATTTCCTCAATTTAAAATAGATGCCCTCTGCATTCCTTTCTTGTGACGCTTTACTATGTTTCTTTAGAGAATTTATTGCAACTTGTAATTACCTACCATTTCTATTTATGTATTAAGGAGCTATTATAAGCCAAATATTGTGTTAGGTACATGGTGCACTTCTCTCCTTCGCTGGGTTATAAGCTGAAAGAAAACAATCACTGTATCTATTTTAAGTCCTACCTGCCATGGCTGAATACAATGAATGAAAGAATAAATGAATGAACAAACAAATGTGTGAAGGACGAATGAGAAGGAGGAACTTCTTCTCTTGGTGATAAGAGTAAGAACAAGGTACAACCAATGTAATGGGTGTATATTGCAGGGAGTACTGGGCATTTTATATTTGTTTAATTCCACATGGAATAGATAGCACGATCATTTGAAAATCAGAGAGATTAAGTCACCAGCCGAAGGCCAACAGCTGATAATTAGTGAAGGTAAAATTCAAATCCAAATCTGCCCACATTAAAGGCAATATAATTGCTATCTTAACTAAATTTCTAGGTCTACAGTTCCATGAAAATATACATGTGTCAAGACAGTCATTCCAAAAGTTTGTTATTTCCTTGACAGCACAGTATCTCTTGATAGGGCAAACATTAAAGTGCCTCCCAGGTTCTGCTGGAAATATAGGCAATTTGTGGTTATTAATATTTTCTATTTTTATTTAACCTCAAATTTTAGTTACATGTAAAAAATAAATCTATTAGTTGATGGCTATAGACAAAACTTAAGATCTTTTAGTAGATAACATTTTAAAGCACCTAAAAATATAATACTGTGCTTTAGGAATGAACTTTTTTCATTTAAAAAAATAATTTAAACATTGATGAAAGAAACTGAAGACAACACAAATGAATGGACAGACATTCCATGCTCATGGATTGGAAGAACAGATATTGTTAAAATGTCCATATATTCAAAGCAATCTACAGATCTGAGGCAATCCCTATCAAAACACCAACAGCGTTTTTCACAGAATTGGAACAAATAATCCTAAAATTTGTATGGGACCACAAAAGACTCTGCATAGCCAAAACAATCTCGAAAAAGGAAAACAAAGGCAGAGGTAGCCAGATTTCAAGTTATATTACAAAGCTACAGTAACCAAAACAGTATGGTACTGGCACAAAAATGGACACTCACATCAATGGAACAGGAGAGAAAGCCCAGAAACAAACCCTGGATTATTTGGTCAATCTTCCACGAAGGAGGCAAGAATATACAATGGGAAAAAGACAGTCTCTTTAACAAACAGTGTAGGGAAAACTGGACAGCTACAGGCAAAATAATGAAACTGGATCACCTTCTTACACCACACACAAAAATAAACTCAAGGGGCACCTGGGTGGCTCAGTGGGTTAAGTGTCTACCTTCAGCCCAGGTCATGATCTCAGGGTCCTGGGATAGGGCCCTGCATCAGGCTCCCTGCTCAGCCAGGAATCTGCTTCTCCCTCTCCCTTCCCTCGTGCTTGCTCTCTCTCTTCCCTGCATCAAATAAATAAGTAAAATCTTTAAAAAAATAAAATAAATAAACTCAAAATGTATTAAAGGCCTAAATGTGAGACCCAAAGCCACAAAAATCCTAAAAGAGAGCACAGGCAGTAATTGTTCTGACATTGGCTCTAACAACATTTTTTAGATATGTTTCCTGAGGCAAGGGAAATAAAAGCAAAAATAAACTATTGGAACTATACCAAAATAAAAAGCTTCTGAAAAGCTTTTTAATCAATAAAACTAAAAGACAACCTACCAAATGAGAGAAGATACTTGCGAATGACAGATCCAATAAAGGATTAGTATCCAAAATATATAAAGAACTAATAAAACTCAACATTCCAAAAACAAATAATCCAATTAAAAATAGGCAGAAGACATGAACAGACATTTTTTCCAAAGAAGACATCCAGATGGCCAACGGACACATGAAAAGAAGCTCAATATCACTCATCATCAGGGAAATGCAAATCAAAACTATAATGAGGTATCACCTCACACCTGTAGAATGGCTAAAATCAACGACACAGGAAATAAGTGTTGGGAAGGCTGTGGAGAAAGAAGAAGCCCTCTTGCACTGATGGTGGGAATGGAAATTGGTGCAGTCACTGTGGAAAACAATATGGAGATTCCTCAAAAATTAAAAACAGAACTATCCTACAATCCAGTAATCGCACTACTGGGTATTTACCCAAAGAATACAAAAACACTAATTTGAATGGATATTTGCATCCCTCTGTTTATTGCAGCATTAAAATAGCCAAATTATGGAAGCAGCCCAAGTGTCCACTGATAGATGAATGGATAAAGAAGATGTGGTGTATATATATAAATATTATTCAGCTGTAAAAAAGAATGAAATCTTGCTATTTGCAACAACATGGATGGAACTAGAGTGTATTATGCCAAATGAAATAAGTCAGAAAAAGACAAATACCATATGATTTCACTTATATGTGGAACTTAAGAAACAAAGCAAATGAAAAAGGAAAAAAAGAGAGAGACTGACAAACTAAGAAACAGACTTAACTATAGAGAACAAACTGATGGTTACCAGAGGGGAGGTGGGTGGAGGGATGAGTGAAATAGGCGAAGGGGAGTAAGAATAGACTTATCATGATGAACACTGAGTTATGTATAGAATTGCTGAATCACTCTATTATACACCTGAAACATATTGTGCACCTGAAATGTAACACTGTATATTAAATATACTGGAATTAAAATTTTAAAATTAAGTAAATACAACTTTGTTTATATTAAAATGATACTTATTTTTTAAAGTGAATACCTAACCTCATATTTTAAATGAACCAAGACATGAATAACAAAAGTTTCAAAAAGTCATAAATATACATTTTTATTATTTAATATGAGTCCTGAGTACATGTTCTTTGTTAAACTGTCTATCCCCCATGTACTTTGAGGGGTTTCATTGTGTTTAGAAGGAGCAACAGTTTTATTTTTTTTACTTTTTTATTATTTTTTAAAGATTTTCTCTATTTATTTGACACAGAGAGACACAGTGAGAGAGGGAACACAAGCAGGGGCAGTGGAAGAGGAAGAAGCAGGCTTACTGCTGAGCAGGGAGCCCGATACAGGGCTCGATCTCAAGCCCTTGGGATCACGACCTGAGCCAAAGGCAGATGCTTAATGACTGAACCACCCAGGCACCCCAACAGTTTTATTTTTAATTATAAAGGATTTTCTTAGCTTTTTAAATCCATGTAAAACTGTTCCCAAACACATTACTTAACTGATGTGCATCACAGAAAATATCTTGCCTTGGAAACACTTCAAACAAGGCAAATCCCACAGGAAACAGGGCCACTGACTAACACGCTACAGCAATATGACCTCTTGACCAAAACTTTACTGAATTGCATCACAAAAGATCCCTGGCACCTGTCATTTTCAGAGATTAATAACAAATTTCTGAAGCATACCGCAATGTTACTTGAACAGAAATAGGACATTTACCCTTCTTTCTCTCAAGATCTGTATTTTATTTTTTCTGGTATTTTATCTTATCTTATTATTATTTTTTATTATGTTCAGTAAGCCAACATATAGTACACATCATTAGTTTCTGATGTCATGTTCAGCGATTCCCTGGTTGCGTATAACACCCAGGGCTCATCACAACATGCGCCCTCTTCAATACCCATCACCTGGTTACCCTGTCCCCCCGCCCCCCTCCCTTCTGTAACCCTGTTTGTTTTCCAGAGTCCAGAGTCTCTCATGGTCTGTCTCCCTCTCTGATTTCTTCCCATTCCGTTTTCCCTCCCTTCCCCTGTGGTCCTCCGTCCTCCTTATATTCCACATATGAGTGAAACCATATGACAATTGTCTTCCTCCGCTCGACAAGATCTGTATTTTAATTTTGACCTGCTCTTATTTGTTTTAAAAGCCAGAACATGCTTAATACTAAGGTAGTAGACCTGCTTAAGTTCATCACTTTCGTATCCTATCTCCAACACTACTGCAGTTTTCTTGTGTGTCTAAGGAACAAATCCTCCACATCAGGTACCTCATGCTTCCCTAAGTAAGCCCAGTCCACTGTAATGCCTTAAAGAACACAGCGCACTCAGAGAGGTCATCTAAGTGTATCAAAAATCTGCAGCAGTCACGTCAACCTAATAGAAAGGTTTCAAAGCTAATGTTTGCTTACAAAGCTTATTGATATGTGCAAATGAATAATTTAATGCAAATCTGAACATCCGCAATTACCTAAAAATCTAGCATCTCTGGAATCAGGCAAAATCGGCATATTTAATTTCATGTCACTTTGCAATTCAAAACATAAACATATACCTGCATGTTGTACATGCATATGGTTATAAAGTGAATTGTATTTTTAATAAACAAGGGGACTTCCTTAATAGAAAATAAGGACACTAAAGTGGATTTATTTGTAAGGTAAAGATTTTTTTTTTTTTTTTGCAACATGAAAAGTTATTTCGGTTTACCTATACTTACTGATATCAGACAACGGAATACAGGTAGATGTATATAGCAATTCGAAAGGAATACAGTAGTAGTGAATACAGATAGAGTCATATGGGTTGAGATTATAAGCAATTAAATTTCGGGAGCTGAAGTGAATTACTTTTATCACCGGCAGAGCAGAGACTGAAACTGTAAGTCAGAAGTCTGGTGTATACTCAAAGTTCTGTGCAAAAATGATGAGAAGTGGTGATAAATGAGGGCTGAAGAGAAATCTGTTTTCACAACCCATGGTTCAGGTTCACAGAATAACCCATCCACACATTAGATATGTAAAGCTTCTAGCACTTGCAGCACCAAAACACATCAGTTTTGCTGGGAAAAAATGTTCTTATTAGGAACTGTGTTTTGGGAAGAGGGGAAAAAAAAGGCAGGTACATCTGTGTTTTACAGTGCTTCTTAATTATATTTCAATGTTATGACAAAGGAAAAGTTTACATTTATGGAAATAAAGCGTTGTTCAGAGTTTCAATTTTAAAATAAATAAATTCAATGTTCTATACATTTTAGTTTATTATAAAGCAGCACTTGAACAAGTTTAAGTTATACTTAACCTTGACATTTTTAGATCCTTTATCTACTTAAGGAAACTTTAACTTGTCTAAGTTCCCTAAATATATTTTTAAATAATGTAAATATGATCATGATAGATGACACACACATACAGTGTTTTTAACATGTGTCAGACATGGTTCTACCTCCTTTACGTACAATAACCCATCTGGTTTGCACGCCAGTCCTGAGGACAATACTATTATTATTTCCATTTATAGATAAGGAAACTGGCCTGAAAGTTTAAAAGAAAGCGAAATACTTTTATTACAATGCTCTCTGAGAACGCTAAACTTGCTATTTGCATATCAAAATTTTTCATGGTGGTTTTGATTTTTAAAATAAATAGCCACCAAAAAATGTTCCATTCCAGTTATTTCTCCTCAACTTACAAAACTTTATCCTGCTCTGCTTCTCAAAGAAGTTGAACAGTCCAGTCAGTGTGCTACAAAATGTAATTCTCCTTGAAAAATAAAATTGCAACTATGAGGCCAAGGCGGCAATGTACAGGTTGGTGGCAATCAAATGCCACGTTTATCCTCACAAATGACGTATGTCACCTTGTTTAAAGCTGCTTGTCAGATGACCATGTCTTATCTAGGGAGGAGAGTGGCTGAATGCTTAGATATTTCTCTAGAGCTGTGCTGTGCTACCACATATTACCATGAAAAGGCTAGCAGTACCGCTATGGGTCTAGCAGGAAAGGACATCAGGAGCCAGAAAAGGCATTAACTTCAACTTTAAATTTCATTTTCCCCTGTTTAAATTAGATTTTTTACGTTATTTAAATGTAATTTTATTACATTTACTATATTATAGTGACACTAGAAGTGCGGCTATTGTATGAGTCTGCCTGCACCTCAGGTACAATATAAACTAAAGCTTATAACTCAGCTTTGAAAATTAGCTCATGAATCAAAAGAGATATAAAGTCTAAGCTTCAAAACCCATCTTTATTTACCAGATTTGCAAGAAATCCATTTGGCTTTTATTAATATCGGAAGTTATTTTTAAAAATCAGATTTTGATTTTCTTTACACTCTCAACCATTCCATTTGCCAGAGACTGCTTTTCTCAGCTACTTATACCCCACCACAACATTTACAATTAAAATACAAATCATAACATTACCAATAATGGGTTCTGAAGGCATTTCCCCCCTCCAAGTTCACAACGTACATATAGGAACATTGCAATGAGCTTGGCTATTTAAAATTTATTTAACACTCAATCTATAAGTAACAGTGAACCGATTAAACACATTCTTAGGGAACACTTCATGGAGATTAATCTACTTAAAAATTTTTTTCATCTGCTGGAAATCATTCTGAAAAGTTTCATTCCAGCTCTCAGACACATTCATTCATTTGCATTCAACAAAATTTATTGTGCGTCTACCATGTGCAAAACCCTATAATAGGATTCAGAGAAATGGTCCTTACCAGAGTAAATGGATGTGAAACAAATAATCACATGTCCTGAATGTTATAAAGGGGGGACTCTGCTCAAGATGGGTGTGTATGTTGTTGGGGGGGGGAGGTGGATAACCTTCCTGAAATGACTTTAAATCTCAGATTTGAAAGATAAGTAGGAATTCCACTTGTTAAAAGTAAAGATTTAGAGGGCTGGGAAATAGGAGAGAAATTTTGGTGTGGTGGACACGTGATCCAGATAGAGAACAGCTTGTTAGACAATACGAAGGGGATAAGAAAAAACTCAGCTGGGATTGCAGAAAGAGGTTCCGTGTGGCTGAAGCAGTGAGAGCGCAAGGCAAGATACATGATAAATGAGGCTGGAGAGAGAGGTAGGTCAGGAAGGGATTGGTCATGGGGACTTTATTCCAAGATTCAAAGGGAAGCACCCAGATTAAAAGGGAAATGACACTCTCGAATCTGGATTTCAAAACCATCATCTGGCCCTACAGGGAAAACCAGATAGTAAAGGGTGTTGATATCATGAAGTAAGAGATGGTGGCAGATAAGGGGATGGCAACAGGGGCTATGGGAAACAGATAAAATCAAAACATATTTGGGAAGCAGAATTGAAAATGATTGGCAATAGATTGCATTTGGAGAACGAGGGAGAGTGAAGAGACAAAACTCATAGATTTCCTTCTTCATTAGAGGGGTGGACTAAAGTGCCATTTTCAAAGACAGGGAGCAATGGAAGAGAAGTCATTTGAGAGAAAGGATGATATTTCCATATGGGACGTGTTGAGTTTGACAAGGCTGGAAGATATCTAAATAGAGATGAATCAAAAATATTGCAAGGAATACCATACAATTAGGTCAGAACGCTGTTAACTTTTATTTTACCTTGGATTTATTTACTTGCTTATCTGAATTGGCAGTAGATTGTAAAGAGAAATATCTTAATCTTGGTTTATTTAAAGAGGATATGAAGAATGGCTATATAGAACTTAGCTGGGTTTTTTTTTTTTTTCACTTAGAGTCAAACAGTTTTATTATTTACCTGTCTTGTTATTTTAACAAAAGACACGTTTTCATATGCTTAATATTAATACACTGTGAGCTCCAAGAATGGAAATACTTTTGCTGTTTTATTTGCTGTCTATACACAAGCACCTTAACAGTGTCGTAAACTTACTAGATAATAAATGTTGAATGAATAAATGATATAAAGATATATAGCATATTTAGTTATGTAGTATAATTATAAAAAGTAACTCACAGGCAAATGTGAATCTTACTAAAGAACCTAAAGATATAACATTTCTAATCCTGTTTTGCAGTGACTTTTAGAACTGTAATTGAATTATCAATGTCTATAAAACTCTTTGACATCATCTGAAGAAACTTGGGAATAAAAGTGTTTATGATTCAAATCTACACATTCTAAAATGGAGCTGAAAGTGCTCTGAGAAAGATTAAACTTAAGGTTTAATTCTTCTTAACTTAGAAAAGGCCAAAAGTCTAGTTCAATTCATTGTATTATATATCAATACTTGATTCAGAATACATTATGGGTCAGTATGAAATATAAATTTCTAATTATAATACCAAATTGGCTATTGCATTTTTATACATTCTCTACAACTATATGGGACTAGTAGTTAGAAGAGTGGAATGAAGAAACTTCTTAATATCCTTATGGAGCATTATTCACCTAAATAGGTGTGTTTTCTGAAGGTAATTTCTTCAACTTTTTGAAAATTTCTAATGCATAGATAAAACACATATGTAAACATTAGGACACTAGGTAATATAAACCCTTATAAATTTTGTATAATCTTATATAAGAATGTAAATCTTAAATTGGGAATTGAATATTGCTTAATTAACAAAATTTACATGATTGAATAGGGCTTAGTGTTTTGATACTTTATCTCAATTACATAATCTGCCATTTCTCTGTCATTCTAGGAGATCATTTACATAGTTGAAAATTAGTTGGTAAACCACAAAGTAAGACATAAAGCAGGGTTTGGCTTTGGAACAGCTTAGCTTTTTGGTCTACATTCCTTGATTTTAAGTAAAATCAAAATTTGGACTCTCAATTAGAAACACAACACACTAAAAACAGACATAAAAGGAAATGAATTGTGAAGTTGGAATTGATCCTAAGTTACATACTGTTGAACGCCAATTTATGTCTTGTTTAGAAAAGGGTCACCATAACACTTTCAAGGCTTGACGCCTACAGCAAATCTCTTGTTATTTACAGAAAATAAAAAAGCACAAACTCATTTTCTTAATAAGCTTCTTCAGTTCTTCAAATAGTTCTAAGAAATGCCAAAGGCTTGCCTTAGTTAACAAGTACACAGATAATCCAAAGTACAGCAGTGTCAGCTAAATAATATTTGATCCCCAAAGATGCCGTTGGTGGGATTTTCATTGCTATAGAAATGTATGAGGTATAAATTTTAGCAATTCTCACAGTTTTGAGAGTGCTAAAAGAGCTTTTATATTAATTGAAATAGCTGAATAGAAAAAAAAAAAGCCACTGGCTCCAAAAAATGGAAATTTGTTTTCTATGTGCTAATTGAGCTTCCAGAGGAATACACTATTTTCTTCTTTTAAATTATGTGTAATTTTCTCTAAAATAAAGAATACATGGTAATTGTAGAAACTCAAAAATGTAGAAGAAGCAAAAAAATCACCTCTAGCTTGGTTACCCAGAGATAACCATTATTAACATACTTTTCCCATTCTTTGTTCTGTAAAATTTTTTAAACATTAACTGTAATAATGAAATATGTTAACTAGATAGACTACATTGATTATTTTAAGTGTTTATTTTCCTGATTATCAAAGTAATAGTTGTAGAGAATTTGAAATACACAAAGTCATCAACCTTAAATATTATATATTTATTAGTCATAAATTTATTTTGAGTATTTGTTCTCAATCCAGAAATTGGATATGCAGTTAATTTAAACATAATTTGGGGCATCCAGGAGAAGTCAGAACCTGCAATATTTGCAATATTGCATTAAAACACAGTAATTCTTCAGGAAAATAATTCAAACACCAATGAACAAAGCTATACCAGTGAGAAAAAAAAAAAGGTAGGGTCAATCTTAAGGAGGAGAAATTATTAACATGACTAGGAGGAGTTTAGCAGAATACGAAGTGTGAGCCTTTATAACCAAGTACTAAAAGGTGTGGCAATTTCAAGAACTGAGAAGCTCAACTTAATACAGTAATATCAGATATCAGAGCATGTTTTGCCAGCTCCTAATCCATGAACAAATTAAATGCTCAGCCTTTACCTGTCTCTTGGTTAGAATTCAAAGATGGATGTTGGAGAGTCAGAGTCAGGCATATTAGAGCTTCTCACGTTTACTCAACAATCGTCATTCAGCATCTACTCTAATAGGGTGACCACTGACCACTTGCATGTATAGTGACACTAGGTTCTTTTAAGGATATAAAGGTAAATGATATACTTGAGTGCTGGCCTCAAATATGTTACATTTTAGCTGGAGATATAAAACATGAGTAAAAAATGCATAAGACATTAAACATTAATTTTATTATTTACTGTTATTATTATAGATCTATAAGAATTATTTCAAATGTTGTTGAGACCATGCCTGTTTTGTCTACTGAGTGTTTACACATAAAATATATGTGGAATCATTTTTGAAAAGTTTCAGGACATTGGACAGCATGTGTACTTCACTGGTCACATGACACACCTTTCAGTGTCTAACCTATAGTAGGAATTTTGGCATGAACCACAGGATGAACCCAAAGGATGAGCATCAAGGCAGTGCTTTGCTCTTCCAATGTTCTTACTTGGAATTCTTTACACTTGGGATCAGAGTTTCCCTAAGTATCACTCTGCTTTGATGTACTCATGAAATGTTATTAGCTGTGTGCACTGGAAGTGCCAAGTCTATCTTCAGTCCCAATGACATAAAAAAAAAAAAAAAAAAAAGAAGTACTATGGAATGTTGTTACCATTTTTTTGGCCTCAAAAAAAAAGCTGTATTCAGGTATAATTTACATACAATAAAATGCACCCATGATGAGTGTACAATTCAGTGTTTTTAGAATATTTAGAGTTGTATAGCCACTACCATAATCCAATTTTAGAACATTTCCATCATTCTAAAAAATTACTCTTGCCCATTTGCAGTTACAGCTCTTTTCTACCTCTGGCCCCAGACAAGCACTAATCTATTTTCTGTTTACCTCAATTTGCCTTTTGTAGGTATTTCATATAAATGGAATCATATCTGGCTTCTTTCATTTCATTTTCACTTCATTTCAGAAGCAAAATATTTTTGAGGTTCATCTATATTATAATATATATCAGTACTTCATTCCTTTTTATTGCTGAATAGTATTCTAGTTATGTAGTATTTATCCATTTACCAGTTGATAGATACTTGAGTTGATTTCACTTTTTGGCTATTATAGATAATGCTGCTATAGATAGCTACATGAATGTTTTGTGTGTACATATATTTTCATCCCTCTTGAGTAGATACCTAAGAGTGGAATTTCTGGGTCATGCAGTAAACATTTTGTTTAACATTTTAAGAAGCTGCCAACTGAGGGCGTCTGGGTGGCTCAGTAAGCTAAGTGTCCAACTCTTGGTTTCAGGTCAGGTCATGATCTCACGACCTCATGGGTTGTGGAATCGAGCCCCGATTCAGGCTCCCCACTCAGTGGGGAGTCTGCTTAAGATTCTCTTCCTCTACCCCTTGCCCTCCTTGCTAACTCTCTCTCTCAAATAAATACATAAATTAAAAAAAAAAAAAAAACTGCCAAACTATTTTCCAAAGTAATTGTATCATTTTACATTCCCCACCAGAACTGTATGAGAGTTCTTCTTTCTCCTTATTCTTGCCAATTCTTATTATTATCTGTCTTTTTTATTATAGTTATTCTAGTGAGTATGTAGTAAGTGTAAAGTAGTATCTGATACAACCATAATTTACATTTCCTAATGACGAATGATGTTGAGCATCTTTTCATGTGCTTATTGCCCACTCATATATTTTTTCTGGTAAGATGTTTTTACAGTATTTTACTCATTTTTAAATTGAGTTATCCATCTTATTAGGGAGCTGCAATTTTTATTTATATATTCTGTTATCACAAATTTTAAACCGCTTTGTTATATGGACAGAATATATTTAAAGGAGATGCATGTATGATCATAAAGATTCAACTGATGACTATTTAAAATTGTTGGTGATCCTTGAGCTAAAATGAAAGCAGTGCGTGTCTCAGCTCTTTCTTTAATCATTATTGTCACTATCACATGACTAGTTTTACTGCTTATATACATATAGATAAAACCCAAGATATTGGTTGGAGTTGGGGTTAATAAAAGTATGTGTTTTATTTTTGAGCAGTAATCTACCGAGCTCCTGTATCTTGCCTTGACATATTTCAGTGTCAAAGGTCCAATTTTCTAAGAATTGCTGCTGTTATAGATCACAATAAAAATTTCTTCATCTCTTCCATCTTTCTTTTTCCCTCCTTCCCTTGTTTCCTGTTTCTCATTTTAATTCTCTTACAAAGAGCTGCTACTTAAAATTTCTACTACTACTTTATTCCTGCTGCTTCTAAAACATTTCTTAGGATTGTTTGACACATATTAGACACATATCATGATCACTTTCTTTAGTTTTATTCCATACCAGACTGTGTCTTGAAATAATAACTTTGTAATGGGGATATCATTTAATAAGCTTGATAAATTTTTATGTTTTTATACTTCATTTTGGGGAATTTCAGGTAGTTGAAGCTCTTAAGCACTTCTATTAATGAAAAATTTTGATAAATTAGGATTGGAATTATTACTGTTATTTGTATAGGTAGTATTGGTGGGTAGTAGGCAATCAAAGCTTAGTCTCTATAAAATAGCCATGAATGATGCATGGCAAACTCACTAAATAAATATTTTAAGTAAAGATTTCTATATTGAATGTTTCCAAATCTCACTAGTGGATCACTTATTTTAAGCCATATAAAATAAAACCAGATTGGAGTCAATATAATAATTTAGATAGTTCTATAAAGACTTTTAAAATAGATTCACTGAAAAGGGCCATTTTCTGATTTCTGAATCTCTCATCATACAAAATATCAAACGCTATGCCAATAACTTTAAAACCCTGAAATCACTTAATAATAATATAATAAGGACTTCAGAATAAGTAATTTCCGTAATATGAGGTAAACAATACAAAGAGGTGAAATGGCTGACTACATGGAAATGAAATCTAAAGCCTTTACTCACGTACTACAGTGTTCCCTAAAATAGGGATATATCTCAATTACAGGGATGGAATTCATTATAAATAAATGTTTTAATTATTTAAATATATAGGAATATTATCTATGCACTCATAATGATGGGAATGTACTGTCTTTGAAAGGATATAGAATTTAGGATTGGAAAGATTGAGTTTGAATCTCACTGGCTATGGGGTTTTGGACAGGTGCCTTTAATCTCCGAGTCTCAATACTGTCATCTATAAAATGGGGATCACAATAATAGCTACCTTCCCCACAGAACTGCCCATAATATTATATTAATGTATTAAACTATAAACTTTCAGAAGACATGAATATGAGTTTCCCTTATTATAACTACTTAAAGACAGGTTTCTAAGTATGCTGGTAATTTTGGAGGTGAGAAGATCTATTTATTATGAAAGCAATCTTTACTAGACATTTCTAACCAAAGATAGACTAAAAAACTAATATTGGAAAATAATATTTTTGAGATAATCTAGACGGTAACAAAATGATGCTTATAGTTGCCATAATATCACAATCTAAATTTGAATACCATGATCATGTCATTAGAAACAATTAACAATTATTAAATAAGTGGAATTAATGACAAATCAACCAGATGCCTCTGAATTTGAAGATCATTCATATTCAGCTCCAATTCCCAAAATACATAAAGCTTTAGCTGCTTTACAGATGAGACAACTAAAAGCTCAGGAAAGTTACATAACATGCCTTAGTTCATACAGTAAGTCTAAAATACAACAGCATATCCAACATAATAGAATCATGAAATTTTAGAATTTCAAAGGTGGGGTGGATTTTCCAATCCAATCTATTGCATTTAAGAAAACTGAGGTTCAGAGAAATAAATGCTTTTCCAATGTCATACTGGAAAAAATTAACATCAGAAAAATTTATTGCCAGAGAAGAGACCCCAATTTATATGACCACACACAAATAAGAGACTAAATTAATTTATAAAATAGTATTTTGATTTTTTTAAAGTATTAATTTCACTGAGAAAATTACATATCTACATCTTATATATCTTCATCTATTTTCACCTTAAAAAGAGAAATCAAACAATATCTCTGGTCTAAGTCACTTGAACATCTGCTTTTGTGTTTTATAGTCAAGTTGTACTTGCTACTCTGATACTCTGGTAGTAAATGGGTAGCAACTGATTAGGCTGCAAAGGATGTTGGTTTGTTGGTTAAGTATTATATTTCATATAGGCCATCTGAGACCAGAATTATGGAAAGCAATATCTAAATTCATTTTTTATTAAAGATGTGTCCTTAAGACTGTGTTTTGTGTGTTTAAATTCAAATTACTCTTTAGTAGCAACTTTCTCTTTGAAATGATTTAAATGATATGAGTGGGAAAAAAGTCTACATAGTGGATAACTGGACCAGCAAAATGTTCATATATTCACTTTTTACTTCCCTCTGTTTCCAAGTTAACTATAGTAATAAATATATATTTATTTCACAAACAAAATATTTTCATTCTACTTTAACTATAGGATAATGTGACTTTAAGTACAGGCGTATAGGTTTTCTCCTCTCTTTGAATTAAGCAATATGTGGACAGCACAGTTTAAAAATTCATGATACCTCTTAACACAGTAGGCCCTATTACTAAGATAGCACTAGCACCCGATGGTTGGTGTGTGTGTCAGTACTTTTCAAGAGGCCCTCCTTTTACTTTATAGGAGACACACAGAACAGAAGAATCAACAAAACACCTTCTATTTTGGGTCATTTCAGAGACGTGGGGCTCTACATAAGATTTCTAGTAGAGCCAAAAGTAACTGGAGTAAGAGAATCAATTCTAGGCCAAATGAAGCTACAATGCCTCAAACTTAATTCTGGGGCTGGTAGACTAGCAACGGACAATAGAGATACAATGTAAATCACTTGTGTAATTCTAAATGCTGTGGTCGCCATGTTAGGAAGGTAAAAACAAACACATGAAATAGATTTTAATAATATATTTTATTTAACCCAATATATTCCAAAATATTATCACTGAGCATGGGATCAGTATACAAATTATTAATGGGCTATTTTACATTTGCTCTTTTGTTACTAGGTCTTCTAACTCCTGTGTGGATTTTACCCTCACAGCACATCTGCATTGAGAACAACCACTTTGAGTTGCTCAGTAACTACCCATGGCTGGTTAGTGGCTCCTGAATTGGACTGAGCAGATCTAGAGTATCTACAGAATTGCAAACCAGAGCAGACCATGGCATTTGGTCTATAGGTCTATGGGGCCATGGGAGTGAGATGTTAAGGGTCTTCTTTCTCTCTTCAGGAGAGAAAGTTTGATTAGGGTACTTGCACATTTGACTCTGTATGGACTATATAAGGAAGAGGCCTTTTATTATCTGGTAGTAATTCTTACAGCTAATTTTTATTGAGCACTTATCATGCATGTGACGCTCTTCTAATCTATTAAAACTCCCTTAATCCTTTCAATAGTCCTATGAAATAGGGTCTGTTTTATCCCCATATTAGACAAGGTGCCCATTTGGAAGGCCTTGTGGAAGAACTGCAATTAGTTATTGCAGATGTGATTTCCTAACAAAGGAAGTTTGTTAGAAGTAATGATCCCACAATAATAATAAGCCATTTAAAAAAAAATGTGATGATTAACCAAGTCACCTCTTCCACAGTTGGTAGATATTGGGGAACACTTACTGCCCAAATAATATAGATATTCTTAAAAGCTACAAAGATATATTTTAGTGCCCTATTCTGCATCTCGTAATAACAAAAGATTTAAGAAACTTGAATGAAAATGAAGAGACACTCAAATCATATATAAGCCACTTCTAATAACAATATAGCATGTGTCAGCAAATACTGAAAGCAACCATAATAAGATACCATCAGTCCATGAATACTGAATATTACATAGGGGATAAATGTTGAATCAAAAAGGTCAATAAATTGAAGATTGCACACGATTGCAATGTAAGTTAAAAATGAACATATTTTCATAAAACCAGTGTTGTCCTCCCAATTAATCAGCCTCAATATAGGGACCGACTGCAGAAGCTACCCTAGTAATGTATCAATTCCTGCTACAAAAGTATAGGAAATAAAAGGAAAGCTAAAGGTAATCAAAATAATGAATCTGTATTTTCGAGTTATTGGCTACTCTTTTGGTACGTTTATTATTTGGCAGAGTACAGAAATGCCCTCTCCACTCCTATTTTTATCTGATTACTCAAATCCTAAAGTCTTCCTTGACTACCTTACAACCATCACTATCTCTGTTAAATGGTCGAAGTAACATTCACATCTCCTTTGAAGTGCTTGTCACACGTCCAATTTCACATTTATGTATTCATTATCTGATGGGTGTCTATATACCCCACTAGATAGTAAGCTGCATGAAGGCAAGACCCATATCAATTTTTGCTCAATATTTTATCTGCTAGTAAAGTGCCTAATACAGAGTAGGTACTCAGTAAATATTTGTTGAATAAGTTAACAAATATGCTAAACATGTTATAAGCATAATTTTCTTAACTTCTGAAATAATCCCAATAGTTATTTTTACTTCTGACTCATAAAGAAAATGAACCTTGGGTTAAGTGATTAACCTAAGACCACATAGCTATTAACCAGCATTGAACTCAAGTAGTTTGATTCTCTTAATCACTTTTCAAAAACCCACCTTGCTTTTTAATTCTTCTCAATGCTTTACAGTCCAAACCGAATCCGAGTATTATTGACTCTACTTCTTATATTTGATTCCTGTTCTTTTTCTGCCCTGCCTCTACTTAGGCCACACGGTGATGTAGTTGTCTTTCTAAGATCTAAATCTGCCATGATATTTCATGTTTTCAACTGAAAAAAAAAAATCCTCAATGGCTGTCCAGCATCCAGGAATAAAAGCCAAAATTCTCGGCATAACAGACAAGATCCTTCGAATCTAGATCTTGCCTTTCTACCGGTCCAATCTCAACTCCAGTTAACCTTCCAAGTGGTTTTGGCATGCGGTACATCAAAATACTGAGCGGTTCCCAATATTCTGTGCCTCTTTTACACGTTTCTTTCTTTGTGTACCGTTTTCCTTCTACCTAGAATTCCTTCTCCCCTTTCTCTGCTCATTGATCTCTGCCCTTTTATCTCTGTGACCCAATTAAAACTTCCTTCCTAAAATCTTCCCTGACAAGCGAGGCTGGCTGAATCACTCCCTTTTCTCCGAGCCCTCACAGCACATCTCCCTCTGTCACAGCATGAATATCTTCTACACTGAAAGCTGGGGAAATATTTTCAACTTTTTCTTTTCAACAATTAGTGAAAAGTGACTAGCTCCTAGTTGTCTAACTTGGTGAATGAATAGATACAGATTTCCAAATTCTGTATTCACAGTTCAAGTTAAGGCAACTTCTGTTGCAAGGACATTAGGAGAGTGTTTATTCAGTTATAGAGCAGTTTTGTACATGAGGCGGGATGTTTTTGGATGCTGTAGTGAGAATAAGGAAGGAACGGTCTATGGGCCTTGTGAAATTTCAAAACGCGGAAAGCTTTTTCTTCAAAATGCTTATATTCATCGAAAAGAATGAATTCATAGGTTATTATTAATATTACAATTAATTTCTAAGGATTGAGCACATACATCAGAAAAAAAAAATTCCAGGAGATTTTTACAAAATCTGTGCAACAACAAATACATATTTGTAGAAGGCATTAAAATTTGGCAGTACCAGTTGTAAATGGCTTTTTACCCAGAAACTGTTTTCTTCATCCTAATTCCTAATTTTTTTTTCCTTAACAAAACAGACTCCTCAACTATAAGTAAAGAAAATGACATAATAAAACTATACCGGGTCAGATTTTTACCATAATTGCCTTTACTACCCTCATCTCTGTATATCTCTACACAAACAATGCAAGTTAGGAAAAAATATATCTAGTGGTAGAACAACAAACAATGATTTGGAAGTACAAACTTAATGCAGGTGCAACGTGCAGGTAAAATTTTATGTAGAATTAATCTTTTCTATTATGATCTGTATTAGTACATATTTTAATAAATGGGAAACATACTTTTGAAAAAGTAGAAAACCACATTACAATCTTTTTTTCTAATGGTAATCATCATCTAAATTTATCATGAATCTTTTCACATGGTATCTTGCAACTAACTGCATTGTTCATTTTTCTAATATAGTACACAAAAGCAATTATCTCACATTACTTATGTTTTTGTGTGAGTTGAAAAAATACTAAAAAAATGCCACTTCAATTATTATATTCAAAGACACGTATTATGATTTTGAACAATAATTTACCTTTGCTATTGCTTATCATCAACCACATAAATGTGTAAAGGAGAATGTGCACATTTAAAAAATTTACAGTAAAGATGTTTTCATGACAGGGTATCCACATACGAAGAAAAAAGCCAGTAATATGTATTTTCCATTGAAATCAATGGGAAACTTGATACAGCCCCACAGGACCCTCTTTTATTGCAGTTGCTAGTTAAATGTAAAGTATGTCATGCCCTCAACACCAGGAAGTGTGTTTTGGAACTGCTTTTGTAAACTGTCATTTTAAGCATCCATTTTACAGTTTCAAATTAGACTAGTACACATATATTTGATTTTAATGTATTCTTGTATTATTTATAATATATTCACATATATTTCACATAGTAATTAAAGTAAGGTACTAAAGGGGTGAGTACTAGTTTTTCCAATAGTTGCATTTACATATCTATTCCTTATTTCTTCATATTTTTATTTTGCTTTAAGAATGCTAAATTTACTATTAAGTACCCACATGGTGTATAAACCAAATTTCTGCACTTAAGCCTCCCACCTGATATTAAAAGGGGTGGGATCGGAAATACAGTAAAATTGAGTGGACTATTAAAAATGAGACTCAAATAGCCTATCTGAATTTGGGGGGGCCAAGCATAAAGAATTACTATATATCATATATGACATTATATATTACATAATATAATATTGTATATTATCATATAATTACAAACCCAGAACAAAACTGAAAGTTTCTCATTGATCTCAGTTATTTAACTCCTTGCTTCCTTTTCCTTGTAAAACAACAGATATTTTCTTTTAACATTTGCGAGCCCCAAATGGAGATCAGCTCAATTTGATTTCCTGGAAGGTTATTTGGGAATGCTTTCATAGCGAGTATATCTACTAGACAATACTGGAATGCTGAGGATGAATAAAGAGAAACTAGGAAAGGGCACAACTGCCTCAAGATGGGAATGGTCCATTCAGTAAATCAAAATTCAGTAATAACACAGAGTATATCTGTGTCTCCAGGAGCCATTTCAACACAGGGATCCAAGGACAATTTCCCCCCCCAATACAACGTAGCTGCATCATGCCTATTACTTTACATTTTAAATAGTAACTCCTTTTTGGCCAGGTGAATTTAGGAAATAGTAACATAACACTGTAGGTGCAGGGTACAAATTTCTGAGATATCTTGTAAGCGTCAATTACTAATGTTCACATAAACCGTTCTTTAAATTGGGAGTGATTACTTCAGTATTAATCAAATGGCTTTAATACTATGAAATCTATTTGCTTTTATTTATCAACTGACTGACTTGGATCTCATATAGGTATATATGCATAGTCAAAGCATACTTTCATATTTTTGAGAGCAACCTTAGGGTTAGCTGTTTTATGTAGTTGAAATATTACATTAAGAATATTTTAAGGCACATTTAACACCTAGAGAACCAGTACAGTTGTTT
>CM052887.1:62678437-62685937 GCA_028534135.1 Potos flavus | reverse complement strand
AAAAACATAACCAAGGGAAGAGACATTTACAAAGGTTTTTGAATGTTTATTTATCAAATTATTACGTATCTTCCTGTAGACACTTCCTGAAGTGTCTTTTGTAGACACCTACTATACCCATTGTGTTAAATCACTTCTGGAAGGCACTCCACAAACGTACAATACATGACTAGAGTTTCTAGGTTATCAGAAGGACATAACTTTTTGTATTTAGCCTTGTTGATGGTTTATATCAACAAACTGTGTAGAACAAAGTAAACTTCAGACTCAGGTTATAAACACACCTTACAGATTTATCATAAAATGCCTCCATGATTTGACTCTGTTTTCTTTTTAAGATCTAATCAGAGCTTTGAAGAAAGTTATTTCCTTACATTTCCCTTCAGAACATACTGACCTTTAGTACTAAACTGCAGTGTTCATTTTCAGTTGCTAATTTCACCTGCTTTTATAAATGCCATCTACTGTCTTCTTATACAAAATAGAATTTGGCTATTAATTCTTAGGGCTCTTACTGAGGGGAGTCAGTAGGAATATGATAGCACCCCAGTGGTATGATGTTTCTTGTAAATAGATTAAAGGGAGAGCAGGGCTGTCCTGAAAACTGCATTAATTTAAGGTAACTTGCAAAATAGGCTAATCCTGGGACTTTGGTAGACATTTAATTCTTATGATGATTAAAAAATATTTTAAAACAAAATAAAAATTATCTTCCAAATGATTACTGTCTGTGAAAAGAGACATAACTCCAAAATAATACGGAATGTATTCAAAGTGTTATGTCTAGCTCTTTTAAGATTGTTCTTGAAAACAATGCCTAAAGGTTAAAACATTATTCAGTACATATACTCTAAGATAACTTTTTAAATACTGTTGTTATTTAAAATAATGATTCTATTAAATTTGAGTGCCATGTGGGCTTTTGCTTTAACTTTCGAGATGCATTCTGTCTCATGTATTAACTTAAAACTGTGAACGATATATCACTTAATTTGAAACATTTTTCAATAATAATCATTATATTTTCATGTTAATGATTTTTTAAACATTTGGTTGGAATGCAATCTAGAATTTTCAAGAAATAACCTTTATTTTAAAGCAAATCAAACATAATTTTGTTGTCAAAACAGGTATATTCATTCTGACCTAATGTAAGTATATGCTTTGAAAGCTTTCTGTTCTCTGTCACTATTTCCACAGACCTGAATCAGGGAAGAATGGAGTGGCTATTCTTTGGTTGAAAAGAATATGTCATTGACAAAAAAATTGGGAAAAATGAACCGATCACAGAAAAAGAATAATGGGCTACTTAAAAGTGTACCTTTACTGGGCAGTTGTTGACTTCTCTAGATTTAAATGAGAACTGCATTTTATGAGCCACTAGGAAAAAAACTTGATCTTTAACGTGATCAAAAGATGTATATTCAAAACATCGTGGAATGAATTTTCAAGAAAAGCAACATAGACAATCACAGTGTTTAGATGGTTCACAATTTTTCAGTAAATTTCGACTAATTAACAGCTAATAGTTGCAGCTATCACAGGCAAGCATCTGTGTTATGAAAAGTCCTTGTGGTCCTTTTCACCTTAGCTTAGACTTGGAAGAAATTCACTGTATAAGCAAGTATCAAGTAATGTGGCCCTCTGGTGGAAAACTAAGTATCACGTTCTGCAGCACAATGTTCGACAGTAAACTAGAAGCTATCCAATATTTGTTACAAAGCTTTACAGATCCTCCCGAAAATCACCCTGTGAACTTAATTAATAGCTTGACACCTGAAGGGCACTCTGGCGCCGGCATGACGTAACGAAGATGAAAATCCCATTCTTTCCTGAGACTTCACTCAGGTTCCAAATAACAACAAATTCTCAGCGTCCCTTAGCTTCACACAACATGCTCAATTTGCTACGAATACATTTCTCACACTGAAGCAAACAGGCTGACTGGGTTTAAGGAATCACCGAAGAAAACAAAACTTACCTGCTGTTGTTGCAGGTGCAGCAGTTCTACGGGGCTTACATCTGAGCTGGTGTCACCACTTGATCTTCCATCTCTGCTGCCAGCATCTAATTGGCTGCTTAGAGCGCTCATTCCATTTTGATTCATTGAACTGTTGCTTATTGTCTCTGTCGCAGATTCCTGCATCATGACTTAATACCTAAAAGTGATTAAGAAGTATCAATTAACACACGTTACACCTTCACACTTCCATTATCAAGATGTCCCTCTCTGCCAATTACAGAGACAGCATCCTTATAGAAGGGAAAAAAAAAAAAAAAAAACGCCTTGAATAGTCATTTACCAAGAAAAGCAATACAAATTCAGCTTTCATCCAGATACTAATCACTGAAATTATGGTTTCTATAAGCAATTTTTGTGTGGTTATATTTAACAGCCAAAGGAACATACCATGCATAGAGCATGGTCAATAGCATTTATGAACGACCACATTTTAAAGTCTACCTATAAAACCAGCTTAAATGAAGGCACGATTGCACACTCTGTTCTATGTTTCCTATTATCTACCTTTGACAACCATGGATGACTATACAGCCTTATTTTAAATATTCACTATCTTGATTCTGTCAGATTTTTACAGCATATCTTATGCAAGGCTGTTGTTTAATGATGCACAGCTAATCATACAAAATTAAAATTTTGTAAGGGTGTTACAAATCATATGGTATCAACCAATGATAAATAGTATAATGGGTTTCTTTTTTTTTTGTGACTAAATAAAATTTTGCCTTGGAGGCATTTTAAGAAAAAGCTCCTGCTGCAAACACGTCAGATATTGCCTATTTTTTTAATCAAACAGCTCATATTCATTTATTTTTCTGACATTTAAAACATTTAATACTGTCCTTCCTGGGAAGTAATTAAGCTTATGCATGAGCAGCAATCAAACTGTTCACTTGAAGATGACTTAAAACTCAATTTTAACATAGGCAAATAAATGAAAGTATATATAAAATTAATTTTCCAGGCATGTATTAGATATGAAAGCTGGAAATAAAATCTATCAAGAATATCACTAATGATTGTGCTAAAAACAGCATAAATTATGCATATTACCTTCTCTACAGTAATAAATGTTTTATCATTTTCACTGCATAAATATACTGTACTTTCAGGATAGCAATGAGATGCCCTGCCAAGATCAGTGGAAATCCTTGCAGTAAATAAAGAACCAATGTGCTCTTACAAACCAGAATTTCACAGTACATCTTGAATCTGTGGTTTAGAAAGCTCAGTTTTGGCTCTCAGAGATATCTGAATCCTATCCTATAACCTAATAGCTGCACTTCTCTGTTTTACTTCTACGGACAGGATTTCAGAAACGACCTGGCTGCACTGTGACTTTAATAGTAATGCTAGACGGACAGGAGACTTAGCCTAAAGTAAAGAAGGACCTTAAACTTATCACTCAATCTAATTTTTTGTAACTAGGCGATTTCACTATTTTAAGCTTGGTCATATTTTAAGACTTTTGTCCATTAAACAATTTTAATGCACTTCTTACAGAGCAAATGTAAGCTTAATGTCTTTTCGTGGCATGGAGAAACCCTCCTCCCCAGATTCTTACAAAATGTGATTATGGACACACACACACAGACATACACACATGCGCACGCACACACACACACACACACACACACAAACACAGATACATATCCAATAGATTTTTTGCATACTAATACTATAGTTATTAAAAATTAATGGTTATAATTTAATAGCTTTAACAGGTATTTTCATCAAAGCCTAAATTATTAGATTATTTCTAGGGCTCTAAAAAGTCAATTAAAAAAAGAAAGTCCTGCTGATTTCTAAAAGACCACCAGTAGCTGGGCTAGCAAAGCAAGTTAGTATAACAAAAACTACATATACAACTTAAAGCTGTTCTGATAAAAAAAGAAAAACAACAACAACAACAAATCCCCCATAATCACAAAGGAAGCAACTGCTATAACTAAACAACTTTTGAACCAAATGTGTTTATGAATAAGTAGGTTTTGTTAAACATCTTATTGAACATTAACAAAGAAAAATCACACAAATGAAAACTGATACACAGTGATGGATTTTATAGGAAAAAAAACAAAGCTAATACTCTTTTCTGAGATTAGGCAGCTAATAAGTATTCAAATTAGGCATAAATTTTACATGCACAATGTTTAAAATATTCAGAGAAAAGGTCTGATTGCCTTTACTACTTATATGAAAATTATAATTTGGGTCCTCTGCAACTGTAGAAACAGATAGGTATAACTTCTACATATTGCATTTAAATTTTACTTTTGACAATAGATCTTGAGTATATGTGTATGTGTATGTTTTTACTCCATCATCCAAATTTATTTGAAAGACTTATTATCTCTGGGTGGAGTTTGCAACACAAAGAATACAAATAAAAAAAACTATTTTCAAATGTAGCAGACAAATGCAGTATTTAATATTAACCTTTGTGTAGTTAATGTCGGAACTAATTGGATGAGTTAAAGAATTCTGCATATATTATTGTATTATAATCAAGGCCATCAAATAATTAAGAATTATCAACAAGCAGAGTCATGGGTCTAAATCTTTATTACAATTATAAAGAAAGACCCACATAAGTTCCAATTCCTATTATCCAGAGGATTTTATTATACCTTGTGGAATTTTTGACTTTATAAAACCCTAGAGTATAAACTGTGATTCACATTTTTGGTTCAATCATCTAAGAGGTAGTAAAATCACGCTTAAGAAAAACAGTAACAGTGACAGCACTTTTTTCTCTACAGAACAAAAGCATCTGACCCAACATTAATAGGCAAAAAGAAGGGCAATTGTGTAATCAGAGGATTCTAATGTACATATCACCTAAAGAAGACAGCTGGAGCATGTCCACTATAAAGGAGATCTGTCTTCAAGGATAATGAAGATGCTTTCCAGGATTCACTAGGTTTCTCCTAGTGCTATCTCCACACCTATTTCCTACTAGAGAAAATATGTCGGGCACAATGTGAGGTGCTGTTTACCTTTTAAAGTATATTTTAAATAATTACAATTCAGCATATTCTTTCAAAGTGGATGTGCTTGTGATCCCAAACACATCAAACTAAATTATTCATTCTTCTCAATCCTACCACAAACATTTTGTAAAAAATCAGTGAAAATAAATTCCGGATCATTAAAGGGAGAAGTGAAATTGCTGTCTTAATGTTTGTCTGAACTGTTAGTTAAACCTTTAAATCGTTCCTCATACACAACTTTTCAGCCACGTCAGAAAATAACTCTTCAGATCTTGCACTCCAATGATACAGTTCTACTTTTCTCCCTTGCATTAAGTTTTCCCTTCTTTCCTTTTTCTTTCTTCTTTTTTTAAGCAAGTCACTGTACAGATACTTATTCTCTACACCACTTCCCTTTTGAAACATTAAACTGACACTGGAACTGACTGCACAAGATTGCATTTTCTCTTCCTAAACAACTTGAATTGAAAGGTTACTTAGTGTAACAATATTTACTTGCAGAATTGTGTTGTTACCAAGGGTATAATGGATGGTGGCTATGCAGGTTTACGCAAGAATGAGTGAAGCATGAGGCATTAGCCATGTGTTTGACATGTTTCAAATTGCTATAATCCAGCATTAAACACACCCAGCAATTCATGCCATTTCTTGCAGCCATAATCTTGAATAAAGCGTGCACAACCACTTATTATATAAATTAGTATATGACTCCCTGTTATAGTCACAACAGTGCTTTTGTGTTTATTTTGCATCAAGATGTAGTCTTTTATTTGTACAAATAGCAGGATATAAAGACATAGCTCAATTAGACCTCCTTACTTTATGATAGGGTACTACTGAATGCTAGACTTGTTGGTTTTATTTTTTCCTTTTAGAGTTATAGGTTCCATTGGTATAAAACTGTACCATGTGAGATAGACATTTGCCAGAGTGATAACAGAAACCTGCATATATCCTATTCTATATTCACTACGATGTTCAAAAGTTGGATACTTGACCTGGGCCAGTACAGTTAACTGTGTTAACCACCACCAGGGACACTATTGGTCCTTGTTGCTTACTCAACTTCTTTTCTCTCAGGTTTTCTCTCTCTCTCTCTCTCTCTCTTTTTCTCTCTCAGGTTCTCTCTCTCATCTTTCCTACCTCTCTCCCTTCCTTCTTCTCTTCCATTCCCTACCCCATGTGTGTGTATGTCTGTGTATGTGTCTGTGTAGATAGATAGATAGAAGTGGATACACTGATCGATCAAACTATGTATATCGAGGATGGTAAGAAGGGATAAATAACCTCTACCACTCCCACGCTCCCCCATCCACATAAGTGGACGTTCCGTCTTATAATCTTGGTGCCTTAGTATTAAATCTTTTTTTTTTTTTTGCCATATTGCCATTTAATTAAAGCAAATGGATGGAGAAAATGACTTCCTGAGAAACTGAGAATAAATAATAGTCCATATAAAAAGTTTTAACTATTTCTGTGAACTCTTCTTAAACAAAATTATTTATAGTGACATCAAAGAACATTTCATGTCCAGTATCTTCCAGTGTCTAATTTATCAACCAAATATGTACATTGAATATAAAAGATTTTGAATATGACATAGAGGGAAAAGCATGAAATCAAAAAGTTATGTATTCTTAAATAACTCTTACTCACTTTTAAGTTATCAATATTAAATATTCTTAAATATTCCTATTCAAATTCACACAAGAAACTGTTTGGTATGAGGAAAACCTACACATACAACAAGAAACCATATACATTTACCTCAAAATATCAGCTAAATTCTGATTTTAAAAACTTCATTGAATTACAAAACTTTTGAAAGAAACTAGCAATTAAATAATGATAACTTCTATGCTCTAGTGGAATTAATTCATCATGAACCCCATGCACAGTGCATTTGAAATCTAGTACTACTTTGCTAAAAGTCTTTAATGATAAGATTGCCTAATAAATCAAAATGCCAAATATGAAGGACATAGTTGAATGTGTAAGAACAAAAATTGAACAAGAGCACGAATATTTTTAATTTTAAACAACTGAAACAGAATGTCTTTTAAAACATGATTTGGGAAAGGATATCTACTGTTACAGCAAGTGATACGATCTTTATTATAACAAGTGATATGGTCGTAAGTAAATGAAAATTAAGTTGTTTACAAAGTATCTGCCACTGCCCTTCACTTGTTTAAACAAAATGCTATTCACAAATTAAGGTTACCTTCCTGGGAAAAAAACCGAACAATTTTAATTAGTAAAAATTCAAATTTTTATTCAAAAAGGTTAATATGTCTAACACACCAAGTTGTAGAGACATTTTAACATGGTGATTTTTAAAAATAATGGTCATGACTACCTTTAGCAAACAGAATACTATTAGATCTTCAACAATGACAAACATCTGGGAAATATAAGAGTAGACCAAATGAAAATCTTATCTTTCACTTCAATCAGCTATTAATTAATTTAGCAACTCAGTAT
>CM052887.1:62503437-62668437 GCA_028534135.1 Potos flavus | reverse complement strand
CTACTTTGAGTTACAGGTGTATTTTCTCATTGTCAGGAACTTAAGTGGGAAAAATGTATTTCTTTTAATCAGCATTTTAATAAATACATAGGCTTGAGGATGATCCCAATTTCCTTTCCATCTGTCTAAATGCATTCTTACATCACTTTAGTAATCCCAACTCCAAAGAGAGAATATGGTCCAATGGTGGGGATATGAAATTGTCTTCTGTGGCCACCACCGGAGTTTTGCTCCAGAGTTGCAACTAAATCACAACCTTAATACTTTATCCACGTCCCTTTTATCTCATAGCCATTTATGTATATATTTCATCTTCTTGTCCCACATTTTAAGTTCATCAACAGTATGCTCTGTTTCAAATTCAATATTGCATCTACTAGCGTGATCTGCACATAGTTAAAGCCTTCGAATACTAGTTGCCCAAATGAATACAGAAATTGAATACTTAATAGATGAAGGTGGCAACATTGTTCTTTTTTGACTACTGCCACCTTTATCTGTTGCCCGTCTCCAGCACTCTAGCTGTACTATGGAGAGGGATATTTCAGAGAGGGACGAGTTAGTAAATGTAAACAAGGGAACCACTCACCTGTGGCCATGATGTAGCCAGAGCATCTTTTCCAAAGGCAGCGGTAATTTTTTCTTCTCGAGTCAACACAGGCTAACTGTTACTCAAAAGCGACCTCTGCTAGCATTCCTGCAGTGACCCATCTTAGAAGCACTGCTATAGTTTATATGGCTAACAGCAGAAGAAATAAGTTTCATCACATAAAGCACAAGTGGAAATACTTATTGAGCATCTACTACATATTATGTTTTCCATGCATTATCTCTAATTCTTACACCCAGCCCAAAAAGTACATAATACTCTTCTTTTTACAAACTGCTGAAACTGATACAGGGGAAGTTGATCAGGGTCAGACAATATTTAACCCAGTCTTCAAATCCAAGGTGTTTTTTTGTTTTGTTTTGCTTTTTTAAACACAAATGCCTGTGTTCTTTCCATTATGCCACAGTGTCTCCCTAATCAACTATTTTATGGACCACCTTGTATGTATAGAATACTATGTTCAGTGTTATGGTGAAGACGGGAAAGGAATTCATAGTACAATCCAATCTAGTTTCTGCCCTGGAAACTTTTTTTTTTTTTAAGATTTATTTATTTATTTATTTATTTATTTATTTATTTATTTATTAGAGAGACAGAGAGAACACAAGCAGGGAGGAAAGGCAGAGGGAGAAGCCAACCCCCTACTGAGCAGGGAGTCCAGGGACCTGTGATCATGACCTGAGCTGAAGGCAGAGGCTTAACATACTGAGCCACCCAACCACTCCTGCCCTGGAAACTTCTAAATAGAAGTTAAATATTATAGATAAGATATAGATCTTATTTAACCTATGAGAAGTACATTAAGAGAGTACAAATGCTATATAGTATGAGTTCTGAACTTGGAAAAGTCATCCTGGGAGATCAAGGAAGCCTATAAGGAGGAGATTCCAGGATTGGAACTGGTCTTCCAATGAATAAAGAGGATTTCTATAAAAGGAAGCATATTTGAAAATGCTCCAGACAAAAAGATACAAAACTAAAAACAAAATGATCAGCTATATCCTGAGACAGGCATATGGTCCAGATTGACTGGGGTATACTCAATGATTTAGTTACCTTACAAGCATAAGTTAGATTTGAAATTGGAGGAGTCCGAGTGTCAGAAGGAGGAATCTGAACTATATTCTTTAGGCTATATAATGTATCAAAATTGTTATTGAAGCTGGAGAGTGGTAAGATTAGAGGTGTTTTAGGAAAGCTAACTTTGGCCAGTATATAAAATAAAATTATAAATGGAAACTGGAGAAGGAAAAAATCAGTTGGAAAACAATCCTAATAACTCTATGTTGTAAGTACAATCATTACCTTTATTTTAAAGATGGGGAAACTGAGGCAGAGGACGATTAAGTCACTTGCCAGAGTAACACAGCCACTTACCAATTAGTTTTGGAAAACAAAGAATAGTTAAGTATTCAGTTAAGATATTTATAGGAAGAAAAAAGAAAAAAATCAATAAAATGTTCATTAAAACGTATTGAATTTATTTTTCACTGGAAGTAACTAATTTTTTTTAAAAAAATTGTTTCAAATATGAGACAAAACTATTTTTGTCTTATAGACAACGCAGGAAGATTTCCATATAACAATGAGGTGGTTTTTTTTTTAAGATTTTATTTATTTATTTGAGAGAGTGAGAGAGACAGAGCTCGAGGGGGGTAGTGTCAGAGGGAGGAGGGTCAGAGGGAAAAGCAGGCTCCCCGCTGAGCAGAGAGCCCCGATGTGGGGGCTCGATCCCAGGACCCTGAGATCATGACCTTGGCCAAAGGCAGACACTTGAGGGACTGAGCCACTCAGGCTCCTCCAACAATGAGATTTTTTTTTTTTAAGATTTTATTTATTTATTTGACAGAGAGAGAGAGATCACAAGTAGGCCGAGAGGCAGGCAGAGAGACAGTGGGAAGCAGGCTCCCTGCTAAGCAGAGCCCGATGTGGGGCTTGATCCCAGGACCCTGAGATCATGACCTGAGCTGAAGGCAGAGGTTTTAACCCACTGAGCCACCCAGGCACCCCGAGATTTTTAAATATCTATAGCTAAGCCCTCCTTATGTGCTCTCCTAGCATTGTATGTACTCCATCCCTGGACCTGAGTTAAGTACGAAATACTATCATTGAGTGTGTGAAAATGAGGTATCCAATATGTATTACGATTACCTCAGGAGAAAAAATAACAGAATAGAGAATAGATCTCCAATGAAAAATTTTAATTTATTAAACAAGTTTTAATCATATAATTGCCATTACATCCATTTAAGGCAGTATTGTTTTCCAAAAAAATTCTAAAAAGTGTTACCTCAAGCCTAAATTAATGGTCAAAATTTTCCTGTAGAAGATACCAAAAGTGCTAAATCAATAGTAATTAAGCAAATAACAGATAACTTTCCTCTAAACAAACAGCTTGATTTTACATTTAAAGGATTATTTCATTAATGAGAAATGATAGAACTCCAAGGAGTTATAGTGAAAGAAAAACCAAAAGTTACCCATAAGACAATGAAGAGAAAATACTAAGTACTAAAGTAGACAATGAAAAAATGAAGGTTTGTTTTTTTCTTGATACTTTTAATTAAAATTAACAAGTATTTTTTCTAAAACATGAGATCATCAATGATGTGAAAAGATAAGATATACAGTCATTATATTGCTTAGTATGGGGTCGTAGACATGAACAGTGTTACCTGCTATGTACAAGATATAAATGAGAATATTGGCATGCTTCACACTTTAAGATTTTCAGGAATTACAGTAGCAAACTATGTTTATATAAATTTGGACTTAAAAATAATCAGGACAAAAAATAAGGGCTAAAATTTTTATTTTAAATTGTGGTAGCCCAATCTGCTAATCAAGCTGTGTTATAACATATTTATGCTTTGATGATTTTTTTAATGACAAAAAAAGGGAAAAATTAATTTGATGCCAAATGTACCAAAGCTCATAAATTTAAAAAGTATGCCAAGAAAGCATTTTAATCACCACTGTGATTATTCAATTTTACAAATAAAACATTAGTGAAAAATTCAGCTTTACATTTATTTGTATAAGAAATAAAACAGAAAGAAAATGGTTTTATAATATTTGAGAATTAAAACATTTTTGTAGATCCTTTCAAGCATATTTTTAAAAACATGTTAAGAGTTAAAGGAGCTTATGGGAAAGCTATGTTTGGATGAAAATATTATAAAACACAAGAGAACAGAAAACATGTCTTTACTGAATGATGTTACAATGTTGTCTTAAGGGTTCCTCCATCTTTATCAGATGTTAATAAGCACTTCTTGGATAAATTATTAATCCCTAATTATGCACTATAGTTTTTGCAAAATGCCATAAATGTATATAAGGGTCAAAAAATATACTATTTCAATATTCACATAGAAATAAAAAATAGATAAGAACTTACACTTTAGAAAAACCTGCTCATAAAAGTAATTTTTCCTGGTTGGCTGCTAAGGGAAAAGTATTAACATATGGTTATTCATATTGTTAAAAAGAACAATATAAGATTTGTAATCTAGCACTTCTCACTCTGTGAAGCATTTTTCTTGTCCCTTTTCTGAAAACGATTTCCAGGAATTTTAGGTGAAGAATCTGAGATGATAAAGACCACAGTGCAGACTACTGTTAGCACTGGGTTTTGACACTGTTGCTTATGTTGTGAAGCCAGCAGAAACATTCACACAGAAAAAATGTTTGCTACATTTCAATATAGGAACTGCACTGCTGTTTTCTACACTACGAAAACACCTTTTTGGAGGTCTGATACTTGATTGTTCTATGAGCAAGCATGTTACATGGTAATTCCAACTATTTATCTTTTAGATATCACTAAACCTTCCAAAAGTATTATATTTACTATTAATTTATTTTGCAGATTGGAAAACTCTTTCAAGAATGCAAAAATCAATTTCTCACACATTTAGATGGTTTTCACACTTTACCTTCCATACACAATATTTGCATACAATGTAATCTGATTTATTTCCATTTCACTTGCTCTTACTTTTCTCTCTTGTCCTTCCTTATTCTTTCTCTCATTTTTCTCCTGTCTTTCCTTCCACTCTCTCTACAAGTTAATAAATATGAGTAGAAATAAAATTCTCAAAAAATAATATTTCAGTGCTTCCAATTTTACTTGACCAGAATTTAGTGGTAATCCACTAAGTCCATCTAAGTTAACATAGAAAAAGGTACTGTATAAATAGAGTGAAAGACATATAGGCTGGGGAGAGAGGAGGTAGGGAAAGGGAATGAGGGCAAAAGAGAGGAGGAAGGAGAATCAATGTGGAAGGAGTGTATTTATGCCACAAAAGAGACAATATAGCCTGTACTTCTCCTCCCTCCAGAAAGTAAAAGCAAGTTTTGAATATTGAAAAAAAATGCTTTCTTTTTTCTTTTTTTTCATCAATTTAGTTTTGGCTCAATTCTTTTTCAGGATGGAAACTACATTATGTAAGTGAGAAAGTTATACATAATGAAAGAGCAGTTTCCTCACTTTGTGACAACTATTTTTACAGTGCATGGTGTTTTAATAAGTCTTATATAATGGATATCTGAAAATAGAGCTAAAATGTGTACAATAAGGTTTCAAATCAAAATAATGAAATCATCACATTTAATTAAGTCTATCATGTCATGCCCATACAAACATTGCACGACAAATATTAAACTAACCATGGTTATAAAATTAAAGCTTCACTTTCAGTTGCATTAATGTTAAGAGTAACTTTAATTACCTTTCAAGACTATAAACAAAATTAGTTTATTGGAAAATAAACTAATATATATGCAAAAGCAATTCTAGCAAAAATGTTTATTTCTAGCACAGAAACTCTGCACTTATTTTAGGTGGAACATAGAAAAAATAAACTCTACATACAGGCACGCTTGATTTTTAATTTGCTAAAACTTTGACCTGGTGCTTTTTTGAAGCAGTTTAATTGACTTTTTTTTCAATTAGACTTATCATGTGTTGATTGCTGCATATACAAATCATACTCCTTCCGTGAATGCATTGTCTCACTGGACTATCTAAATAACCAGCTATCTAAAACTAAAAGTGACAGTTATCTCTCCCAGGCATGCTTTTATTTTTCAACTAAATATATTTTGGAAACACTGTCACAACTAAAAAAGTCAAGGTTATCGAAGAAGGGTCACCCATAAGAGAAATTGCACAGACATCATATTACAAATAGATTTTAAAAATTACAGATTACAAAGACAGAAAGCAGGAGAGCAAGCACACTATTTAAACACATTCTTCAAAAAGAAAAAAAAAAACCCACAAAAAACAGAAACAGAAGTCCCACGCCAGAAATGTTGCTCTCAACAAACCTTCATTAATACTAATGGAAAGAACATTTTGGGTCACAGGTGTCAATATTAGCAGCCCTATGAAACCAAGAATGTAACTTAGAGTTTGGTTACCTACACCTATTCTCACTTACCCTTTAAACACTACTACTTTTTACCAGTAGGCAGCACTCTTACATCTTCTACCTGTTACCAATGTTACCGTCACACAATGCCATCTGTAACTTATTACACATTGTCTGACCTTTGCTCGTGTTTTAGCCTCATTATTTTGGCTCCATGCTATTTATCTCAGAGATACCCTTTTCTTCCTAAAAGCAAACTTAGAACTAACAATAAAATACCAGCTACGGTGGGTACAGTATACCTACACATCAGATAGCAAGTGTACAATTAATGGATGTTACTATTTCTTTACTAATTAATAGTTTATTCCTTATTGTAACTTACAAGAAACTGCAATTAAGTGCAGTGTGAAACTGTTTGATTAAATGAGTCTAGCATTAAAGACTCTTCTCTTCTGATGTATATATTCACTAAACTCTTGCTTTTATAAGAAAGACTATACGAACCTTGATATTAAAGCATCTATGCTTAGTTATCTTTGTATCTATTTCTTCAGAAAAACAAATCAAAGTACAATAAATTGTTTACAAACCCATACACATAAATTTATAATATACAGCAACACTTGTAAACAATTTCTCTTCTATAACTTAACAATAGGCCACATATTCACTTGACAGAATCCATCCTACTTCAACCAAGATGATTATTTTCTACTTCATCAAAAAGCACTTAAATGTAAAATGGGCCAACATCAAAATATATTAAGAGAAAGTCTTTGGTTCCTTCACTAACTAATCAGAGATACACAGAAAAGGACCTTTTAAGTTTAATGATACCTGCTCATTAAGTGATGCTAAACAGTAAAATACCACGAACAGCAGGGAATTTCAGTTTACATTAGAGAAAAAAAATAAAAGGGTAAAAATGACTGAAGTTGGTCAGTTCAAGCTGATAGGGCACTTCAAATGAATAACAGAAGAATAAAAGAGACACTCTAGGTTAAATTAGGTTCTCCTATTCCTTTTCTTGAAAGTGCTTAACTTCACAAATTTTATTTGAATTAGCTAAACTGCCAGAATCAAAGCGGATATAAAGTTAAACAGGCAACTGCACTTCACAGTAGTTTACCTATTATACAACAGATAAAACCTTAATTTTAAAAAGGTGATTTTGATTTTTAAATGTGTATATTCCTTTTCTTCATCGAAGCAATTGATGTGCTTCATTTCTAAGAAAACACTGCTCCGCAGATTAAACATATACAATGCTTCAGAGGAACAGATTTGCTTAGGCAATTTTATTCCTTCCTATGTAAGTGAAAATTCTCTCCTTCCAAAAACCAACATCTGATAATACTTAATAAAGTATTATGTAGCCAATTAGAATTTACTGCATGATATTTATTTCATATACTTTTTAAAAAGTAGGGCATTTCCCTTAGTTTAATAATTTTTTTCAGAATTTTCAGTTGCTAAAATCATCTCATTTTTCCTTCCTCAAATCGTATCTCCAAATTCTTATCAGCACTTTCCAAAGAGTGGCATTTCTCCAGGTAAACTGGACTAAATCTTGACAAATTTGTAAAGTAATCATCATTTGCTACTGGCACCCCTCTCCCCATGCATTACTCCTTTTCCTGTACTCAACTCAATTTCACCCTCACCTGTGCTGTTTATAATTTTTATGAACGGTCACACCATTCCTAAAACTAAATACAGTACTAGTGAATTTACATTGCCCTCCAAGGCAAATCAATGTACATCTTATAGGAGGGCCGAGAAAAAAGGGTCCTTCTTAACACAAGGAATAAATTGCTAATTAATAAATCATATCGCGTAGTAAGAATTATTTTGGTCCCAGGGGAATCCCCCTGTAAACATCAAATCACACCTTTATGCTTTTTGCTACCTTTGGCATGTACAGCTGTTATTATAGTCTGAATGTTTGTGGCACCTGCCCACCACCAAATCCACAGGTTGCAATCCAAACTTGCAATGTACTGGAGTTTGGAGGTGGGGTTTTTGGGATATGAGCAGGTCATGCAGGTAGCACCCTCCTGATGAGATTAGCACCCTTCTAGAGAGGCCAGAGAGCTCCCTTAACCCTCAGCTACAGCTACATGAGGTTACAGAAAGAAGATAGGTGTCATTGAAGAAGCATGTTGTCATGAGACACCCAAACTGTCAGTGACTTGATCTTGGACTTCCAAGCTTCTAGGACCATGAGGAACAAATTCCTATTGTTTATATGCCACTCAGCTTATGGGTACTTTACTCTTGTTTTGGCAGCTGTATAGACTAAGACAGCTGAAAAATGAGAGACTTTGGAGAGGGCTCCCTTCTATCAGGCTCTTCCACAAAAGACAGATCCCCTGTTGCTTTGGGATATTTACCAGTATCTCCTAGGGGTTGGTATCTGTGCTTCATTTAGACCATTAAATTTAATCAACTGTGAATTTAAAACTGCAAAAAATAAAAAAAAATAAAAAATAAATTAAAATGCAAAATAAACAAACAAACCCAGAACAACAAAACAAATAAGGGTGAGGGTCACCTACAGTCTCCGCATACCACTATCATAGTATTTCTCAAAGACTATTCCACAAGATACTAGTTTCCCAAGATAGTCCGCAATAAATAGCTTCTTCTTCTTCTTTCTTTTTTTTTTTTTTTTTTTTTGCAATAAATAGCTTCTGCTGTAAAAAAAAATTTGAGTCTCTTGTAGATTCACAAAGACTGTTAACTGGCTGTAAGAACTGTAGAGGAGGAGGTTCTTCTTTGTCATTAGTTAACTATGAAATCCCATATATGTTAGTATTTTGGGAACATATTTTGCAAGCCCAAGTCAGTCTCAAAAATTCCTCGTAAATGTATTACACAATCTCCTATCAACAATTCAGATACACAAAAAGCTCTGAGAATCAAAAGGCATTTGTGTTTGTTTGTTGTAATTTAGTTGATGATAAAATTTGGCCTAACTTGAATGCATATGGCAGTGAAATACAGTCTAAACTAACACAAGGCTGTTAGTGTTTGTGAGCATATATTTCACTGAAGATATGTCATTGTGTTTGACCACGAGATACTCCCCTGACTCCGTAGGAACTGTTATGTAACATACAGACAACATACCTCGTTACCTTTTTATAATCCAAAGAATTCCAAATTTTGAAATGTATCTCCCAAGTACTTTAGATAAGGGCATGTGAGCCTGTAGAAACTAAGCTGGTTAAGAACATAGATGTAGTTGGTGAGAACAAACAAAATCACTTGCATAAGACATGTTGCAAGATTTCTGTAATGCCATTAGACTAAGATACACTTTAACAAAGTGTATGGTTTACTAAGCTTCTTTATAAAAGTGCATACAGTGGCAGACACACAGTAGGTCCTTCATACATAATTGTTTAATGAATTACTTAATTGATAAAGTCTAATGTTCCACTTATGTACTTGTGTAAAACTGTTTAAAATAGATGGACATGCATTCCTACACAAATATCACTAGGGATGGGCGCTTGCCCATGGAGACATAATTCCTTGTACTCAAATAGTTCCACTTTCATGTTATATCTTCCTCTTAATTTATGAGGATAGAAAATTAAATATTAGAACCATCATCTTTTAAAAATATTTTCAGTATTTCAGTTTCTTCTCTAAGTTGAACTTATTTAGTCTTTCCTCCAGAAACAATATGATAGAGATGACATTCACCCACTCTTTTATTTTCCTCCCTTTGCTTTCTCTATATCCCTTCTAATATATCTTTCTTTTAGAGTAACAACCTAAGCTGTACACAGAAGTTTTTAAAGTATGCTATAAATAGCATTTGATTCACTTTCATTTCATTTCAAATGCTAAACTGAACTTTGCAATGCTGTGCCTTTAGCCACAGGTGAGAGATCAGCCCAGTATGTAAGAGGGTGAAGGCTGTGGTATCAGATAGACTTGGCCTTGACCTTAGCTCCACCTTAAAAATGAATCACTGAACTGTAAGACAATTATTGTCCAAAGACTAGGTTTTCTCCACTGTTAACATGTGAATAATAACATGACTTAGTAGCAATGCTTGGAGGCTTACAATAGGTTAATATATGAAAGGTGCCAGGTGGGAAATTAGGTATTATTAAATGGGGGTAGTGGGGGAGGGGAAAAAGAGAAGTGGGAGGAGCACTGACAAATGTCAAGTTTAATGGCCCTCATCTCTACAATTTAGTGGAAGAAACTATTGCTTTTAAAAAGCAGAAGTTTCACTGCAAGCTTTCTGCAAAGATATGCATCAAAATGTTCATAATGCTTTTCTCTGGGTAATAACATTATTAATAATTTGCACTGTTTCCTTATTAGTCCTCCACATTACTGGAATCTACAGTGATAGGTTTGCATTACTTTTGGAATTAGGAAAAATTGAATCCATTTTTAATTATAGAAAAAAACGTGTTTCGATATTTAAATTAAAGAGCTTCAATTATGTGGAAAATTAATTCATGAGGAACTTCTTAGTCCTCAAAAATTTTAGAGAAATGAGCTTTTCATTATAAATTAAAAATTATTAGAAATGAGCAGTTTTACAAATCTGTTCAAATATTACTCTCTTGTATAATGCCCCACACTTCCCCTTAACCAAAAAAAATTCCATTACTATGAGTGTTCATCTCATATTACTTAATATTTTTAAAAATAACTGCTAATCAAGCAAGAGTATACTACTGTTGTGTGTAATTTACTTTAAAAAATTATTAGTGAATTTGAACTTTTTCTTCATTTTCATTGTTTATATATATATTTTCTTTTGAAAATTGTTCACAGCTTTTCTCCCACATTTCTATTTTAGTGTATGTTATTGATTTAAAAGTATGTTTTATATTATATTTATATTTATATTAAGGACATTTAAGCTTTGAGATATTTTTTACAAATACCTTCCAGTTTATTTTAATTTATATAATCTCTGTGGTTCCTTTTATTTCTTGTCTGTTTAAAAGCATTTTCTGAAACCAAGATTAAATTAATATCAGCATAATTTTTGGTTGGATATTAGATGACTACAATTTTACATTTAATTAAATATATTAAGAATTTGACATGATATTTTTGAAAAATGTAATTTTTCAATGCAAATAGCCAATTTACTCAAGACTTTTATTGAAAATATATCTCTTTGCTCTTAGTTTAGAACACTTTTCTTATTATATGTTAATTTTTAAATAAATGGTCTATATTTAGGGATATCTACTGTAGCTCCTCCCCCCCAAGTTTTCTCTCAGTTAATGCAATCACTCTCTAATTCCTTAAGAAAAAAAAAAGGAAAGGAAAGGAAAGAAAAACTAAACTTCATTGCTGAATTTTCTCCTCTTCTTACATATAAGCCACTAGAAAATCATTTCAGTTCAGCTTCCAAAATTTCTAATCTGATCACTTGGAGTTCCACTCCCACCACCTTTGGTTAAATCACCATTATCTCTAGCTTGGTCTCCTGAATTGCTTCCTAATTGTTACCCCAGCTATGCTCTTGCTCTTTAAAAATGTAAATAAAATTAAGTCACTCTCCCGCTGAACACCCTCCAATGTCCTTTCACTGTGCCATGAACCCTGTTGTCCGATCCATACATAACTCTCCAGCCGCATCTCAATCTCACTCTATCCTTTGTTTATCTTGCTTCCTGCTTTGGCCATATTTGCTTTCTTGCACTGCTTAGTGTGGGATATTTTTACAGCTCTTCTCTCTGCTTGCATGGCTCCTTCACAGTAAAACTAGTTTTGCTAAATCCAAATCTCTTGAATTTCACTTCCTCAGTGAAGTCTTTCTTGAAAACCCAATATAAAGTAGCTTCTGCATCACTCCCCTTCGTATATTCCTGGCCTTTTTCTATCATATAGAAATACGAAAACTTATTGCCTGATTTTTCTATGTTTATGATCCTGCGCTTCCTCTCATGTTCCATGAAAGCAGGAAATGTATTTGTCTTGTTCAACATTCTATTCCCCATTCCTAGAACACTGAGGGGTAGGAGATGTTGACTGAATAAATGAATTACTAAACGATTAAATGACATTTTCCCATTTACCGTTCTTCTTTTTTCAAATAGAAACATCTCAGAGAAGTTTAAAATATTTTCAATAAACCTCTATCCAAAATTTCTCGGCGATTCCTAATTATTCTATGCTTTTCATTGCTTGTTTGCTCATTTTAGTCCTCTTGATAGTATACAGAAAAACTGTAATTTTAGTATTTGATATTTGAGCATATTGTTTTATTTAGTCATTATGAAGGAGTTCATGGTTATCTTTAGGTTATCTAATTACATAATTATAAACCCCACTTTCCAAATTTAGTTTCCTTCTTTGTCATATCTAATTACAATGGCAATGATGCATTGACTCTTGAAATTCATATGAAAATATTCTGATATGAAACTCTTACCCATAAAAATTCATTGTTTCTCCTTTAACTAAAAAGTGAAATTCAGACCTCAGAATCTGTCATTCAAGGCCCCATATATTTCCTTTCAAAATATGTCCCCTTCTACTCTCTAGAAAAACCCCCAGGTTTGAACCAATCTTTACTCTTCAATACTACCCAAAACGTCAGAGCTTTTGATTCTGTCTTTTTCCTCTCTGCAGTGCCCTAATTCCCTTTTCTATTTGTATCTATTTCAGTATGCCTACTTGGCATCTGTTTAATTATATCCTTCAGAAAGGACTTCTCCTTCCTTTTGCACTACTATACCTCTTGGGTTGATCCCCTCAAACAATGGCTAGCATATTTTATTTGTGGGTGTCCATTTCTAACACATTATAAACATTCAAAAATGCACTGAATGAATGGCTATTCTGCCTACTATAAATTTCAGTACTCACAGCGAACCTGGAAAAATACTGCCATAGTCACGAACTTACAGAAAAGTTGCAAGTGTGGTAGAGAGAATTTTTTTTTTCTGAACTATTTTCTTGAACTATTCCTGAAGTAAGATGCCAACCTTTTGCCCCATCACTTCTAAATACTTCAGTGTGTATTTACTACGAACAAGAAATACTCCCTACCTAACCATAGGACCATCAAAGTCAGAAAATTGACAGTCATAACATTTTTAGCACTAATACTCAGCCTCCTTCCAAATTTAGTCACTTTCTCAGTAATGTCCTCTGTAGCAAAAGGACCCAGTTCAGAACCACACATTACATTTAATTTCCATGCTCTTGAGTGTACTTCAATCTTGAACAGTTCTCGTATTTCTTTGATTTCCATGACCTTGATACATTTGAAGATCACACGCCAGTTATTTTGTAGATATTCCTTAATTTTGGTTTGTCTGTGTTTCCTCATGATTAGTTTCAAGCTTTGCATCTTTGGCAGACATAACGCAGAAATGATGCTTTATTTTTTTTTTTTTTCATTATATTCTATCAGGTGGTACATGATTTTGGTATATTCTCCTTACTTACAGTGTTCCCTGTGATAAACTGATTAAAGTGTATCTGCCAAGCTTATCCTCTGTAAAGTTACTCTTTTCTTTTTTATAATTAATAATTACTTTGTTGGGAATTATTTTAAAATTCTATCAAGATACCATTACTCCATTCCTCATGAAACTTGCAATTTATATGTGCAGTAGTCTCCCTTTATCCATAGTTTTGCTTTCTGAGGTCTGTTACCAGTGCTCAGTTATGGTCCAGAAACAGATGATCTTCCTTGTAATGTGTCACTGGAAGGTGAACAGTAGCCAAATGCTATGTGACAATGCCTAGGTCATTTACCTCACTTAGCCTCATCACATAGGCATTTTATAATCTCACATAATCACAAGAAGAAGGGTGAATATAGTACAAAGAGATATTTTGAGAGAAAGAGACCATATTCACACAACTTTTATTACAGCATACGGTTATAATTGTTCTGTTTCATTAACAGTTATTGTTGTTAATCTCTATGTCTAATTTATAAATTCAATTTATCAGAGGTATATACGTATAAGAAAAAATAGTATATATAGAGTTTGGCACTATCCCTTGTTTCAGGAACCTACTGGGGGTCTTGGAATGTTCGCCTCATGATAAAGGGAAGCTAATGAATGTGTGTGTGTGTGTGTGTATTCATATCTCCCTCTTTATTCAATGGTTTAGAATTATTTCCTTTATAATTCATTTGACTTAAAATCGTATATTATTTAATCTGATGTTCCAGTTGTCTCCAGTTTGTCTAGGCGGAGCTTCTTCAGTTTGGTTTCTCTGTCTTTGTAGCATGTTCCCATCATTCTTTAAGTATTTCCTTATTTTCTGGCACAAGATACATCAGGTTTATTTTCTAATTTACCTGCTTTAGTTATACAGAGGCATTTCTTCAAGGAGCTTAGTTTTCTTTTAGAGGAAACTGGTATTTAGAAATGAAGAAAGGGGCCTTCAGTGTGTACTAATTGCTTTGAGGGTATTACTGATTCCAAGACATCCAGTGGACAGAGCTATCCATATCCATAACTATGTCTATATCCACAGAAAAAAACATGAGTTTACACAGTTACCTGTAATCCCAATCCAATACCATGGAGTTCATTCAAGTTTTCTCCCTTTCCATGTTTGCACCTTGGACGATGACGAACCTGGTTCCCATATCCTTAATGTATTTACTTATTTGATCAATTCTCTGCAGACAACTCATTTTTCATCTTTGTCCTTCCACAGATCTCCTGCTTGGATGCTCTACTCCCAGCCTGGGTTCCAGCAACCATTCCAGGCTATTCTTCCACATGGATGTCCCCTTCATGATGCTGAGCTGTGATATTCTGTACCCTTCTGCAGATATGTCTTTACCATTCTTTTATGGCTTTACCTCCTCACACTAGACCCTTCACCCCATGTAGACACGATCCTTAGCCCACTTAGTCTCTGATACTCCATGCCAGGCTGCCCTTCTGTGTGGATATCCTTCTCTCTGTGCTCAAGCTCTGGTATCCTGAATAGGACATTTCTCCTTCCACATCCTTATAAGGTTCTCACACCCTACACTGGGTCACAAAGGCTCCATACCATTTCTCATCCAGATACCTTATTTTTTGCCCCCCTTAATGGCTTTAGGACTAACCTGTTCAAGAAAGAACAGAAAAAGCAACGAAGGAAGGGAATGAAAGGCAGAAGAGGAAAAGCTATTATTATTGTTTTAGGCAGAAAATTTCTGAAATACACCTAGTAAAAAATATTTTAACTTGGCCTAAAGAGCATGAGAAATGAGATCAGCAACTTCTCCCGAGCTGCTGAATTGCATATTACCTTGATATTCTGTTGTATATTTTGTTATGTTCCAACTACCATGACAAAGATGACTATTCTAAGCTCTTTATACTGCTGGGCATTTATTGCTCTCATCAAATCGATTCTATATTCTCTTCTTCCTGAGTATCCTAACTTCCCAGCTACAGGGTTTGGACCCACTGACTCCACATCAAACCCCACAGGTAGACACTGGCTCTCCTAAGCCAATCAGCTTATCTCAACCCTCCAGGCTACTGCAGTTAGTTCAGAGATGGGCAAGAAATAAAACCTTAGCCGATCAGCATGTGCCATTCACAGGGCCACAATGACTTAGGTACATGGGTAGGCACTTGACTAAGCTAGTCCAGAGTGACTTCTGGGAATGAGAGGATACAAATTCTGTCTTCTCTTGGAGTTGGTAATGTGGGGATGTAGGACCTGATACTACTCTAAGAAGACAGATTTAAGCTGTGTGAGGATCACTGTGTGGAGGCAGAGGATGAAAGAAACCCAGAAAAATCAGAGCAAAAAAAAAAAAATTAATGTTTGCATTCTATCAGAAAATCTTCACTGTCAAGAGGCAATTCAGATTGTTTTAGTTATCTTCCCAGTTGATCCCACAAGTGCTCATGGATTCTGCTCCAGTGTCATTCAGTGTTTATTTCAAAAGGTCTTTCTACTGTTGACCACTTTAAATTAGTTGTCCCATCCAGGCTTCATGATCTATTCACTCCCTAAAACAAGTCGGACTGAGAAATTGTTCTTAACAACATTTCAAACCCTTCTTCACTTACTCTCAGTTGTATTTGTACCACTCTGGTTCCTAGGTTTCTGGTGCCACAAAGTTCACATTCATTGTGACTTCTGGATCCTTCTGTCTGGGACGACTTCAGTCTCCATGTTGGGTTATTGACTTTGGCTCCCAACACCATTTTTTAACTTCTGTGTTGGCCCAAATGCTCCCCTCTCTTATATCTATTGAAAAACTCTCTGCTTCAGTTTTCCCTGGTAAAATCTCACCATCTGAGCATATCTTATTCTTTCTTGAACACTAAGATTCAGGCACACGACAAATGAAGGAATTCCCACTCTGTGTCAGGTATTGTATTAAGTATCTTGACAACATATTTTATCTTGACATAAATGTTATAAATCATATATTCATAATTTATGAAATAAAAATACAGTTAACCCTTGAACAACATGGGTGTTAGCGGCACCAACCACCCCAGGCAGTCAAAAATCAAAGTATGACTTTTAATTCCCCAAAAACTTAACTACCATAGCTGACTGTTGACCGAAAGCTGTATAGATAACACAACTAACACATATTTTGTATGTTATATGTATTACATACTGTATTCTCACAATAAGGTAAGCTAGAGAAAAAAATACTATGGCGAAAATCATAAGGAAGAGAAAATACATTTACAGTACCGTATTGTACTTGTTGAAAAAAATCTGAGTAGCAGTACACCCACACAGTACAAATCCATGTTGTTTATGGGTCAAATGTATTTATTTTATTTTAAAATCACATATATGAATTCTGTAGGCATGCCTTAATTCTAACTAGTGTTCTTTTTATAGTACACAGCTGAATTCGAACTAGAATTAATAAGGACGGTTTTATTGTGATTCCTTAGATTCCCAAACTATTAGGTTTCTGTGGACATCTGAGAGCCAAATATTTTCTTGGCTAAAAAAGGGTCAGTTGATCATTCTTAATACCTGGTGAGTTATGGACAAAAATAACTTTTTTTTTTTAAAGATTTTATTTATTTACTTGACAGGGACAGAGAGATAGCTAGAGAGAGAGCACAAGCAGGGGGAGTAGCAGGCAGAGGGAGAAGGAGAAGCCCACTCCCCACCGAGCAAGGAGCCTAACTCTAGATCTCAGGATTCTAGGATCCATGACCTGAACTGAAGGCAGCTGACTAACTGACTGAGCCACCCAAGGGTCCTTAAAAAGAACTTTTTTATGGTTAGTGTTTTAACTTCTAAAATGAAGTACATTTTAAACAAAAATATGTTAAGTTAGTATCTATGGGCCATTTGGATGTCTTCTTTGCTAAGCAAAATAAGTCAATCAGAGAAAGACAATTATCATATGATCTCTCTGATATGAGGAATTTGAGAAACAAAACAGAGGATCAGGGGCACCTGGGTGGCTCAGTGGTTTAAAGCCTCTGCGTTTGGCTCAGGTCATGATCTCAGGGTCCTGGGATCAAGCCCCGCATCGGGCTCTCTGCTCAGCAGGGAGCCTGCTTCCCCCCCACTCTCTGCCTGCCTCTCTGCCTACTTGTGGTCTCTCTCTCTCTGCCAAATAAATAAATAAAATCTTTAAAAAAAAAAAAAAAGACAGAGGATCATAGGGGAAGGGAGGGAAAAATGAAACAAGATGAAACCAGAGAGGGAGACAAACCATACAAGACTCTTAATCTCAGGAAACAAACTGAGGGTTGCTGGAGGAGAGGAGGGTGGGAGAGATGGGGTACCTGAGTGATGGACCCTGGGGAGGGTATGTGCTATGGTGAGCGCTGTGAATTGTGTAAGATTGATGAATCACAGACCTGTATCCCTGAAACAAATAATACATTATCTGTTAATAAAAAAAAAAAAAGTTAGTATCTGTGGACAGTTTGATTACCATCTTTAGTTATAGAAACATTTATCAATCCCTTGGAACAAGCCAGGCACTGTGCCAGGTTCTGCAGACACCATGGTAAACAGTTAGATGTGCTCTGTGCCCTTGTGGAGCTTACCTAAATGGTGAAAGACAAATATTAAGCAGAGTATCGCTCAGAAAACATGCAATCACAACATTCTTAAATTTTCATTTGAATCTTTCCCCTGCATTCATACAGGTATGATGTCTTAGGTAAGATACTTAGAAAAATATCTGAACCAGGAGTCTTAATCCAGATGCTCACTCAGGCTAAGGGGATATCTAACCCAGTGAAGAAGCAAGGTGGGAAATGTGGCGGACAGATGCACGCCGTGTTGCTCCATGAAATGTGGGTTTCATATTCCCAGAGCTTCATGTTTTCTAGAGTCAGATTTTTGAATGTTAAAAACCAATTTAAAAATTATGGGGCCAAACAAAACATGTATGAAGATTTGTCCTGCAAGTTTGCAATATATAACAAATGGTGAAGCTTATGATGATCTAATTTAATACTATATATGTCTTAGTATCTTATATATCTTATCTGGTTTCCTATATATCTTATATAATTTCTCAGAAGCAAATTCAAGTATGGCTCCTGATCATCACCTCTCTGTGGAAGTGTAACCTACCCAGCAAGTGGTGTTTGACAGTGACAATCACAAAATGCTGATCTTCATAAATTCTATTACATTTCATTTTCATCTGAAAATATTCATTATTCTCTGCCTTTTAAATTGTCATAAACTATTCTGTTTAAGCTAACTATACTATATGCTTTTTTCTACTTTTACATTCTTTAACTTTTTTTTATAGATATTGTAATTAAGTCATTTGGTACAATTTATGCCACAAAAACCCCTTTAATTGTCACTAACTCTTCTTTGAACTTCTTATGCATTTTTCTTACCATAAATGAGTAAGTTATTCATGGTTTAAAGCTCATTTGATAGTCTATGGTCTGCTTCGAAATTTCTTTAAGCTACAATCATCTTTGGCCATATGGTGTTTGGACACAACTGGGGATTGATCAGTAATTTGTTAACGTGCCCTTTCTTAAGAAAGTAGTTTCCTGTGAAAAATCCTATCTTTACGTAGAGGTACTGTTTTTTGGAGAAGAAAAAGAGAGATTTTCAGTTGGCACTTCAATTCTTACAGAAGGTGGTCAACCTTAAACTCTGCCTGTATGATGTCTAAGGAAAGCAGAGGGTGTATATTTAGTCAAAAATTCAGAATAAGGGCACCTGGATGGCTCAGTCAGTTAAGTATCTGCCTTTGGCTCAGGTCATGATCCCAGGGTCCTGGAACGGAGCCCCATATCATGCTCCCTGCTCAGTGGGGAGCCCGTTTCTCCCTCTCCCCGCTGCTGGTGCTCTCTCTCTCACTCTCTCTCTCTCTCTCGCTATCTCTCTCTCAAATAAATAAATAAAATCTTAAAAAAACAACAACAACAAACAAACAAACAATTCAGAATAAAAGTTCCTTAGGCTCCAGTACTCTTCACATATTTGGGGACCAACTCTCATCTGGAATCTTGCTGAGAGAAGCAATTCATTCAGTCCCCCAGAAATTCTAAGATTGTTTCTTAGAAGTCTTCAGAAAACTGCATAAATGGGCCAAGTTGTCTTGGTCTGCTGTAAAATTAGTTTTACTGAGCTGAACTTTGGAATGCTATCTATATTCAGTCAATATGTATATAAAAAAACAGGTCTAGATAAGCATGATCATCTCCACTATAGCTATGACGTGGTGGCCAGTGTCCATTATATCACTCAGGAAAAGCCAGTCATAGCCAGATGGTATAGTAAATACGGCTTAAACCAGATCTGCAGCCCAAGTCTAATGATTATTGCACCACTCTGTTCATCTATTTTGTTAATCTTCATCTTCTGCTTTCATTTCTAATATTCAAGGTTCCACCCTTTTATACTTTTTTACTGATGCATTCCTATAAGCTGTGTGGTGAAATTTGACCTTAACAATTAGATGCAAATAAAGTTACTATAAAATCACTGATAATTTCCATCTATTTTTCTTTGCTGAATCTAGTACTTTATAACATTTCTAATATATGCTTTTTTACCACTTTTTCTCTAGGCTATAAGTTCCCTAAATCTAAACATTAGCTTGTTAAGAATCTTGGAAAGGAAAAAATAACAAGCTACTGCCTATAGATGAAATTCAAGAGACATTACAATGATCTCCTTTCTATCTCTCTAAAAGTACGTTGTTTTTGTTTCACTTTGTTTTGTTTTACCTTTTACCAAATTTGTGGAACTCACAGTATTATAAATTCTGGAATGTGACTATCAGAACTACAGCAAGTAGTAATAAGTCCAAATTTTTTTTTTTTTAACAGCAAGAAAGATGTAAGGAGGAAACTCCACAGTTGTGGCAAGGAAACAACAGGGTCATTCCATCGTAAACTCCCAGAAGTTTCAGTAACCCTACTTCCTAAAAAGGCACATGATTTTAAAATGTAAAATCGTTAAGGAGAAAAAAAACAACAACAACAACCAGAAGAAAGACAGCTTCCTTGTCGAGTTAAATGGTAAATTGTCAGATGGGACGAACTGCCATTTCTACAGAGACAGAACAGGATTGTGGTATGTAGTTACAGTGGTGAGGTTCATTTTATAATTCAACCACTGGGTAATGGAGGCCCAGCTGCCAAATCTGGTGAGAGTATGAGAAGGACACCTGCTTCAAAATTGAAGGAAAATTCCTCAAGGAAGTTAAGGTGAAATAAATATGACCTAGGAGATTTGAATAACCAGTTGGCCAACTTAAACCTCTTGTCAAGCCTTGTTTTAACTCACTTTGTATATCAATGGCATTAATCTTGCACCTTTCCTTGTCAAGTTATATATTAAAATGTAAGCATGTAATATTGGGAACTCCGTTATTGAAAACTTAAGGTGAAATTTAAAAATACAGTTGAAACAGAATGTTCGAAGGAAGCAATTCTATTGTGACAAGTCTCTCTGAAATTCAAAATCTTTTATTGTTCTGATGGTGCTCTAATTCATTCTCTTTTTCTCCAAACCTCCCATATCTATTTTTTCAATAGCACTATGCCAACAAATTAATTTTCAATTAATTAGTTTACCTTGTCTGTCACCTAAGAAACCACACCAGGATATTATTAAAAATACAGCATTTTGTAATAATTTACAAGAACCTTTTTTACTGTATTTTCATGAACTCTACAAAAGTTTATAACCTTTTTCTATTTACCCACTGGCAACGTTTTGTGTGTCTTTTGAGTTTGTTAAATTTTCCTGCAAGCTTACATCTTAGCCAAAATTTTGTTGTTCAACATGCAGTAAAAAAAAAAAAAATACACTTTTACTGGCTCACATCCACTCCATCCTATTTAAAAAAAAAAAACAAACACAAAAAAAACAAACCTTAATCAAAAGGTTAAATCTGATTTCAGACCATTTCCCAACAGCAATCATGTATATTCCACTGGGAAAAGAAAATTCTTAACAATTTAGAAATGACTCCTGTCCCACACAGTCCCTGCTTACAGTGAAATGCTATGAGCAGTGGATTGTGTGGTTATGTCAGGGTGGAAATGGAATATAATTTCTTCAAGAGAAGAGAATACTTTTTAACCCAATGTCCAATGCCATCATGAAAAACTAGAAGATTAACATACTTTTTACATGAAATAACTCTATTCCCCCCAAATGTAGGTGTTTTCAAGCCCATGTGAACAATATTTTCCATAAGATAAATAAGCAAGAGATTGATTGAATAACTGAATAAATGAATAAACAGAACTAGGAAGGAACCTCTTATCTTAGAGGATATCTGTGGCTTAACATATTTATGTGTTCTTATCTATGTTTATATAGCATTTAACTTTTGAAGTTAAATTCATATAAAATTAACTACCTGTGACAATAAATACTTGTTACAGAAGACTGGGAAAATCGTTTCTCTGAATAATTTTTCTGATAAGGTTAAGTTATCCACAATCTATTTTAACCATGTTAAATGTAAAATCAAAAAGCACATTTGGGAGAAGAGAAGGGGATATGATTATGTGTAATTAATATGTCATTATTATGCTTTTCTGTATTTTTCAAATATTTCAACAGTAGTTTATATTTTTGTCATATGAAAACAAATTAAATAACTTTAAATGTTACTGAATACTGACAACAATGACAATCAGGGAAGTATCCCAGATATACAAAATGCCCTGATATATACAAATACTCAGAAATAGCCTGAGGACCCTGACTCCCGAACAGTCATGGAGATTATTCTTTTCTCCTTTTTACTCTTGCCTCTGTCAATTGAATGCTGCCCAGAATTAGCATTCTTTCCCAGGACTCTCCCTATTTATTAACTCTAAGTTTCGGTCAGCGTGGCATCCTCAGAGGTGATGAGGCATCCAGCAAAAGTGAAAGAGAAGAAGGAAGACTGAACATTTGCTTCTGTCCTTCCTGTCCCCTGGCCATGCTCCCTGGCTCCTTTCACAAAACTGCAGTGGTCCACTCACTCCTCAAGTAGCTGTTAGGACCTATGTGACCTACAGAAGACCTAGTCTTCCTCTCAGTTCTAGAATGTCCTGTGTTTGGTAAACAAATCCCATAGTTCGTATGTTTTCGTGCTTTTGCTCTTCAATATAGAGTAAGAAAAAAAGTAAAGCTTTAAAAGCTTTACCACCAGAAAGCAGAGGGGTATGGGAGAAAGTTGTTTTACTTCCTATAATTTTCCCCTCTGCTGTTTGTAGTAAAACCTTTAAGAAACTGTAAAGGACTGTTTATTATGCTGTGTGTTATGTTCAGGGAAAGAAGCATAAAGGAGAAACCATAAGTAATTACTGTGCACTTGATTAGGGATGTTAGAAAGCCTTATCTGAAGTAAGAAGACATCGCTTAAAAGAGAAAAAAATCAAAAGGCAACAAGCAATGCCTTGTAAGCACCTATTCTAAAGGAGGAACTCTTATAGGTAGCAGAAGATAGAGCAGAGGAGCCTGTGGTTATCCCTTTTTTCTTCTAACGTTTGGGTAAATAGGTTCAATTCTGAGAGAATGAGTAGGAAGCCTAATTTGACCACATATCAGGCTGAAATCTCCAAACAAGATTTAGCATTAGTTAAGATGTAATTTTGACCCTCTGACCCTCTGTGTCTACTTCTCAGTCAGTTCTGTGTTAGAGGTGGAGGCAGGAGCGATTCAAGCCTTATTAGTAGATAAGACACACTTTTTCTCTGCTGTTGAGGAGCTAAAATTTTAGTGGTGTGAAGAAAAGAGTTATCCAACTATTACTTGCACAAGCAGAACTTCAGTCATTATTAGACTGAATACTACAAAGATTCTATGGGCGCATGTACCAAGAGGACCTGACTGGGTCTGGGAAGTCAGGGAAAACTTTCTTGAGTAAGGGAGCTTCAAGCTGAACTCGGAAAAATGAGTTGTAGGGCTACCCAGGTAAGGGGGAGAGAGCATCCTAGACAAAGGAAGGGTTGGGGGAAAGTAGAAATGGTACAATCAGTCATTAGAGAAGTCCATCTGGTTGATGTGTGAAAGAAAGTGAGCAAATGTCAGTAAAGTAGGCAGAGGTTCTCTTCTTCATCCCCAGATCAATGGGAAGTCTTTAAATGACTGTTCAGTCATGACCATATTTTTGTTTTTTAAACTCATCAGTAGGGCTGCCCTGAGAAGAATGTTTCAAAAGGGCACAAAAAAAAAAAAAAAAAAAAAAAAAAAAGCTTCTAGGAGATCATTGCAATAGCCAAGGGACTCCATGATGCTCTCATCCTTCACCAGAACCTTGGAGCTCCAGGAGTCCCCTGTCCACTGTCTAGTCGGAGGGAAAGGACAGTCCTCATTCCAACTATATTGTGGCGATATGCCCTTGGCATGTCTGGCAGGGGATATGACGGTGTATCTTCAGTAGAATTAATGCCAACTAGTTTCTCTCATGCTAACAGCACTTAAGTATGCCCTCAAGTCACAATAGCTAGAATGAACTTTTAAAGGCTTGCTGGAGAAAGCAATCACCCTTTTCTCATTTTTCTTGGACCTATTTTCTGTTTATTCCCCAGGATGACCAAACTCATTCCTCTTCTAAGTGGAAGATGCCAATACCTTGCAATTCTTTATTTCTAACTCTGACTTTTCCTCTATAGACCATACAAAGATTTCTAGCCAACTCCTTATACCCATTGCTCACTGATATTTGAAAGTATCTCAAACTCATTATTTGTAATACTGTGTTTGTTTTCCAATCCAGTTTGAATTTCATATCTTATTAATGACTAGAAATCCCAAAGTAATGCCACTATCACTCTTAAACATTAACCCAGTTTATCTTAGAAATGCTTCAAATTTGGTTCCTTCTCCTCCATTACTATTATTATTATTATTATTATTATTATTATTATTACTTTAACCAAAGCTAAAGCTTATTGGGGGCTTAATATGTGTCTGGGACTGGTGCTAGGTACTTTGTATTATCACTTAATCCTCACCATGAACCTATGCTATTATTATTCCAATTGAGACGTAGGAGAGGTTATATTATGCCCAAACTGATGGGTATCAAACACAAGGCCCTTCACAATTTGACCCTACCTTTCCTCTTCAGGCTCATCTCTCACAATCCATCCAGCTTCTATGAGTTGGGGACAATCAGCCTCTTGACCATTTCCTAAGTATGCCATACTCTTCAGTCTCTCTGAAATAAGTCATTTCTGACTCAATTTTCATGGTCAACCTTAAGTGTTATCTCCTTTCTGAAATCTCAGACTTTCCCGCACCCCTGCTATCCATCTCCTCGGGTCTTTATCCACATTTCTATCTTATCACTCACCTCTCGCTCTTACTTGTTTTTAAGTATGTCTTTCTTAGGAGAGTTTTAGTCCTCCAGGTGTGGAAAAATATCTTATGCACCTCTCTACATCTAGAGTTCAGAACAGTGCCTGGGAGGTGGCAGGAGTTCTGTGACTGGTGACAGCTAAGGTTTATCCCCAGACACGGTGTTAAGTTCTCACACACACTGTGCATTGACGTTCACAACAGCCTTATGAAGTAGGTGCAGCTATCTCCCCCATTTCACACAGAAAGCAGCTGTGTAACTGTCACAGAGATTGTAAGCTGTCCTTCGACCTCCATCTTCCCTTTTCCCCTCATGGAAACAGAATCCTCAATCTTCAGGTGTTTATGGCCATCCAGAACAAAGACTTCACTTTCAGGCTTCAATTAGGTAGGCCTTGTGACAAAGACCTGAATCCTGGCTGTACTATTAAGGGGACGAAGGTATCTTCCTTTCAGTGTTCCCCCTGCCTTTTGGCTGGAAATGTGAGTCATCCTGGACCACACAGAGGAGGGCAACACTTGAGATGCCAGAGCAAGATGAAAAAGCAGTCTGGGCCCCTCAAGACCTCACAGAGCAGATTCATTTTGACAGATTATTTCCAAAAAAGGGCTCCAACATTTTCTCCCATTCTATAAGCCTTCAGCACTATAACTTCGCCATCCTTCTAACCCAGAGGTATTTTCCCTCCTTTCAAATCTGGGCTGTGACCAGTGTTAGCCAATAGAATGCTACAGAAATGACATTGTGACTCTCAGGCTAGACGTTAAGAGGCCTTGCAGCCTCTGTTTGTACCCTCTTGGAAGCCAGCCCCCACTTCAAGAAGCTCATGCTTGACTACCAAATGAGACACCGCATGAAGAGAGCGAGGTCACATGCAGGAGAATCAGTGACTACAGCTGCAGCCGCATGAAGGGACGAGATACATGATATAGGACATCTTGAACCACTTGAGTCAGCTCAGCTGATATGATATGCAGCAGAGATGAGCCTTCTTCACTGAGCCTTCCCCAAATTCCAGAACCTTGAATCAATAGCTTTTTTTAAGTCCCCAAAGTTTGGGAGTTTGTCATATAAGAATATAAGAATATATAAGAATATAACTAAAATAGCTACTATACCAGCTGCACTTTTATGAAAAGAAACTTATATACTGTAATCAGCCACTGTTATTTTGTATCTCTGTGACATGAATAGAGCCTATAGTCTGGCTATACAGTAACTTAACCAGGTTCCTACAGTGAGTGGCTCAAAGAGTATTTGCAGCAAGGCAGTTTATCTAGAGAGCCCAGACTCTAAAACATAGAATTACACTCTCTGGGAGGAAAGGGGGGAAAGAAGAGAAAGAAACACATTTATTTATGAAAAATAATGTATTTTCTTCCAAATAACCAATGACACAGCTTCTGTCATATGGTAGGGATTGCTTTGATGTTTACTAATATATAAACCAACATTATAGGCTTTCTATTTGGCTGATAGGTAAGACCTATATGCTAGTTTCTTTTCTTTTCTTTTTTTTTTTAGATTTTATTTATTTATTTGACACAGAGAGAGACACAGGAAGAGAGGGAACAAAGCAGGGGGAGCGACAGAGGGAGAAGCAGGCTCCCCGCTGAGCGAGGAGCCTGATGTGGGGCTTGATCTCAGAACCCCGGGTTCATGACCTGAGCCGAAGGCAGACGCTTAACGACTGAGCCACCCAGGAGCCCTATATGCTAGTTTCAACCTTCACCAATATTTTTCTATAAAAATCATACCATACCAGTAGCCTGCAGGCCCAATGAAATATAAACTATAACTTTTCTGCTTAATATAATAAAAATATAACTTATAAACATCTTACCTGCTTTTACACCTGCCTGGAGTGCCCCCCTCACCCTCCAAGCACACCACCATTTCTCTGTAGTTCTTTTTCACCTTTTCACTCAACCAATCGGTCTTCTGTGGAAACTCTCCTGAGCAAACCCATCCCCATGAACTTCTATAGCACCTGCTGCCAGTTCTATGCACTTGGGCAGAAGAGATTTAGAGGAAGTTCAGAGCAATACAGGTCTATCTCAAGAAACAAGGAAAACCACAAGATATACAGATATCTTAGTATTCCTAGTGTTTTATATATTATTCATCCCAAAGCTATTTATGGGCTACTCACTGTGTGATACATTGCCTCAGATGCTAGTGGGAATTACAAATAAGGATAAGGTACAATCACTTCAAACAAGAAGTTACAGTGTGGTAGGGGAGATAAACCATAGTACGCAAATGATTAGAAGTCAAAATAGTAAATAATGAGTCTGCAAAGAGAAGGTCACCAGAATCCCTTAACTCCACTTGATAGAAGCATCATGTATGTTTTTCCTCTTCTTATTAAAATTTAAGCCTCTTCAAAGCATAAATCTTATCATATGATCTTTGCACTTCACAGCCTCTGGTTAACCATTTTTCTCACTGTGAATATCCAATAAACATTAAGGTTTTTTCCTGATTCATTTAGGGAACACAAATAAACACTTGGAAAACGGTAATTGCCTTAAATCTCACATTATTTTGAACTTCTCTCACTCTGAGGGAGAATTAATGAAGTTTTACCTTATTGTGCCTTAAAACATGTCAACAAGTTAAACAATATTACAACAAATATCTGGAGGCTGTCTTGCTACTTATATTTTATTAGAAATTTGTGTGACCTATGAAGTTCGAATAACCTATCACCTTAAATTTATAAATTGCTTGCTCTGAAAATGTTATTTTAACAGTATTTGTTGTCATCAAAATTTTCCTGGTAAACAAAAGGGCTATATATTATGTATAATTATATTTTCTGGACTACTTGTTCTGTTGAGGATTGTGAAATGTCAAATGAAAATAGTGCTATATTACTGATTTAATTGTTACCTAAATCTAAAATTGTATTTAAGGAAATCTAGGTAAAATGGAGAAACTGAAAAACTGAGGAAAATGGGAAGATCAATGGATGAGGAGGTAACAGCCTCTTTGAGGCCAAGGTGGGGAAGAAAGCATGCTTCTGCAGTTCTAAGCTTGAACTCTGAGTTGGGCCACTTATATTTCACACTTTTTTGGGCAAGCCATTTGAACTTTTCTTAACTTCAGTTTTCTCAAATGTGATGGATAGAAGACTAATTATCTTATATATGTATTTTTAAGAATAAATGAGCAGTGTATAAAAAGCACCTCACCCAGTGCCTCACATATAGTAGGCATGGAAACAATAACACAATTGGGTACTCTGACAAGTTTAATGTCTCAATGACCCACTTTTTTCTTCTGCAGGAAAAGAAGAGTGACTTTGACTACAGCGTACCAGCCTGTTGAATTTAACAACTTATAGATTTCTAGGAGAAGGAGGAAGAGGTGGAAAAAAGAGGAAGAAGAGAAAAAGAACAAGGAGAAGAAGAAGAAAAAGAGAAGAGAAGAGAATACAAAATAAAACGAGGAAGAGTGCTGGGAGGACAAATTTATATTTTCCCAAGTAAGGGAGATAATGATCAAAAGAACATTCCATTTGAAGGTTTGTCATAAGCCACTTTGTCATGGTTGGCATTTATCGATAAGTTGTATTTGAGAACCACTAGATTAAATATTGTTCTATAGCTCACTTTTTCTGTAACATGAAAATTGCTTGATTCTATGATACCATGCCAGCATGATTACATAGATGTACACAGATTATACGGATAAAGCCTTGAATGCCAATTAAAAAACAAATTCACTTGCCACTGAGACATAAAAGAAAGAGTAAAAAGAAAGATGCCCAAGGTCTATACAATTAACTTAATCATGTTGAGATTCTGGATATCTAATCTAGTCTTTTCCTTTACAACTTATGACGATTATTTCCTTTTCCCCCCCAGTTTTATTGAGAAATATATCACTGTATAAGTTTAAGACAAACAGTATGATGGTCTGATTTATATATTTTGCAAAAATGATTACTGCAATAGGTTCAGCTAATATCCAATGTTTCACAAAATAAAAAGAAAAAAATCCAAGAATTTTCTACCCTGCAAAGTTATCACTCATAATTGAAGAAGAAATTAAGAGTTTTCAGATGAGGAAAAACTAAGGGAGTTCATCGCCACTAAATTGGCCTTACAAGAAGAGTTAAAGTGACTTATTTAAGTTGAAAGAAAATGGTACTGGGGCACCTGGGTGGCTCAGTGGGTTAAAGCCTCTGCCTTCGGCTCAGGTCGTGATCTCAGAGTCCTGGGATCGAGCCCCGCATCGGGCTCTCTGCTCAGCAGGGAGCCTGCTTCCCCCTCTCTCTCTGCCTGCCTCTCTGCCTACTTGGGATCTCTCTCTCTGTCAAATAAATAAATAAAATCTTTTAAAAAAAAGAAAGAAAGTAAATGGTACTAATTAATAACAAGAAAAGATATGGACATAAAAATTTTATTGGAAAAGATAAATATATAGTAAAAACATTAGATAGATTATTTATAAAAGAACTATGAGGGTTAAACAACAAAAGTAGTAAAATTAACTAAAACTACAATAATTAGTTAAGGAATGCATAAATTAAAACAATGCCAAATGCAACATCAAAACTATAAAAGTGGGGAAGAGAGTGTAAAAATGCAGTTTTTGAATGTGTTCAAATTTAAGTTCCTATCAACTTAAAACTAACCATTATATATATAGGAAGTTATAATGAATCTTACAGTAAACATAAAGTAAAAACTTACAGTAAAACACAAAAGAAAATGAGAAATAAATCTAAATATAATGCTGAAGAAAACCAACACAACACAAGGGAAGAAAGAGAATAAGAAATAAACAGAGAAAAACTTCAGAAACAGAAAACAACAAAAGAGCAATAAGTACATACCTACCAATAATTACTTTAAATATAAATGGGCTAAATTCTCTAATCAAAATACATAGGGTGGCTGACTGGATTAAAAAAAAAGGCCCATCTCTAGGCTATGTACAAGAGAGGCACTTCAGAAGTAAGGACATATACAAACTGAAAGCAAAGAAATGGAGAAAAATATTCAATGCAGATGAAAATGAAAAGAAAGCTGACATAGCTATACTGATATCAGAAAACAAGAAAAAAAACTATAAACTTAAAAGAAAAAAAAAACTATAATAAAGGCAATGAAGGGTATTACATAATGATAAAGGGATTAATCCAATAAGAAGATATAACATTTATAAATATTTATGCACCCACATAGAAGCACCAAAATATATAGAGCAAATATTAATGGACATAAAGGGAAAAATTGATAGAAATACAATAATGGTAGGGGACTTTAACACTCTACTTACATCACTGGATAATCATGTAGACAGAAAATAAGGAAACAATAGCATTACACAATTCATTGGACCAGATGGACTTATTAAATATATACAGAATGTTCATCCAAAAGCAGAATTCAGTCTTCTCAAATACGCATGGAATATTCTCCAGAACAGATCACCTCGTAGGCCACAAAACAAGTCTCAATAAATTCAAGAAGATTGGCATTATATAAGCATCTTTTCTTACCACATGACATGAAATTAGAAATCAATTACAAGTAAGAAAACTGGAAAAAACACAAAAGTGTGGAGATTAAACAACATGATATTGAACAACCAATGGATCATTGAAAAAAATTAGAGGAAAAGTTTAAAAAAATACCTAGCAACAAATGAAAACAGAAATACAACATACTAAAATCTATGGGATACAACAAAAGCAGATCTAAGAAGAAAGTACAGAGCAGTATAGGTCTACCTCAAGAAACAAGAAAAATCACAATCTAACTTTATACATAAAGGAACGAGAAAAAGAAGAAAAAACAAAGCCCAAAGTTAGTAGAAGGAAGGAAATAACAAAGATCAGAATGGAAAGAAATGAAATAAAGACTAAGCAAATAGTAGAAAAGATCAATGAAACTAAGAACTGGTTCTTTGAAAAGGTAAACGAAGTTGACTAGGTAGAATAAGCAAGAAAGAGAGAGAGGTCTCAAATAAATAAAAATAGAAATGAAAGGGAAGTTACAACTGGTGCCACAAAAGTACAAGAAATCATAAACTATTACAAACAATTACACAACACTTTGGACAAACTAGAAGAAATGAATAAATTCCTAGAAACACACAATCTTCCAAGGCTGAATCATGAAGAAAATTTGAATAGACCAATTACTAGTAAAAAGATTGAATCAGCAGTAAAAACGCTCTCACCAAATGAAAGTCCAAAACCAGATAGTTTCATTGGAGAATTCTACCATTCAAAGAAAATTTAATATCCATCCTTCTAGAACTCTTCCAAAAATTTAAAGAGGAGAGACCATTCCAAACTCATTTTATGTGTCCAGCATTACACTGATTCTGATACCAAAACCAGACAAGGACACCATAGAAAGAGAGAGAGAGGGAGAATAAAATTATAGGTCAATATCTTTAATGCATAGATGTAAAAATTCTCAATAAAATACTAGCAAAATAATTCAATAAAACAATAAAAGAACCACATGCCATGATCAACTGGGATTTATTCCAAGGATGCAGGATGGGTCAATATCCACAAATCAATCAACATGATATACCACAAAAAAAAAAAAAGGGGGGGGTGATAAAAATCATATCAGCATCTCAATACATAGAGAAAAAACAAATTTCAAAACCCATTTATGATAAAAATTCTCAACAAGTTGGGTACAGAGGAAACATACCTCAACATCATAAAGGCCATATATGACAAACCCACATCTAACATCACACTCAATGGTGGAAAACTGAAAGTTTTTCCTCTAAGATTAGGAACAAGACAAGAATGCCTACTTTTATCACTTTTATTTAACATAGTATTGTAAGTCATAGCCACAGCAGTAAGGCAAGAAAAAAAATTAGAAGCATCCAAATTGAAGAGGAAGAAGTAAAAATGTCACTATTTGCAGGTGACATGATACTGTGTATTAAAAAACCTTACTTGAAACCAATAATGCACGGTGTGTTGACTAACTACTATTTAAATAAAAGTTTGAAGGAAAAATCACTTAAATTCTCCACCAAAAAAACTGTTAGAATAAATATATTCAATAAAATGACAAGAAACACAATCAATATGCAAAATACATGAAATTTCTATACACTAATAACAAACTATCAGAAGGAGAAATTAAGAAAGTCATGCCATTTACTATTGCATCAAAAAGAATAAAATACTTAGGAATAAATTTAACCAAGGAGGTGAAAGACCTGTACTCTGAAATCTATTAGGCCCTAATGAAAGAAACTGAAGACACAAATAAATTGAAAGATATTCTGTGCTCATGATTTGGAAGAATTAATATTGTTAAAATGTCCATACCAAAATAATCTACAAATTCAATGCAATTCCTATCAAAATTCCAACGACCTTATTTATAGAACTAGAACAAATAATTCTAAAATGTTTAGGGAACTATAAAAAATCCTGAAAAGCCAAAGCAATCTTAAAAAAGAAGATCAAAGCCAAAAGCATCACACTCCCAGATTTCAAACTATACCACAAAGCTATAGTACTCAAAACAGTATGGTATTAACATAAAAAAACAGACACATAAATCAGTAGAAAAGTATCTGAGAGCCCAGAAATAAACCCACATGTATACAGACAATTTATTACAACAGAAGCAAGAATACACAATGGAAAAGGGACAGAGTTGATTTAATAAACGGTGCTGGGAAAACTGGACAGCTACATGCAAAAGAATGAAACTAGACCACTGTCTTAGACTATGCACAAAAATTAACTCAAAATGGATTAAACACTTGAATGTAAGACCTGAAACCATAAAATTCCTAGAAAAAAAAATCAGTCTTAATGTTATGTTGGTGAATCTGACCCCAAAGGCAAGAAAAACAAAAGCAAAAATAAACGAATGGGATTACCTCAAATTAGAAAGCTTCTGCACAGTGAAGTAAACTATTGTCAAAATGAAAAGGCAATCTACTGACTAGGAAAAGATATTTGCAAATCACATATCTGATTAAAGGTTGATATCCAAAAATATATAAAGAACTTATACGACAATTTAAAAAAAAATTAAAAAATGGGCAGAGGATCTGAACAGACATTTTTCCAAAGAAGAGGTAAACCCTGAGATCAAGAGTCACATGAGCTTCTGAGTGAGCCAGCCAGGCAGCCTGCATCTGTATTCTTTTGAGGAAACTGATCGCAAATATCTCAAGGGCCACTGTAGGGAGTAAAATGAAATAAACCTGCATAGAGTAGTACTTAATGCTTGGTAAATAACATTTAAAATATTTAAAAGGGGCACCTGGGTGGCTCACTTGACTTATGTCCCATGGTTTTGGCTCAGGTCATGATCTCAGAGTCCTGAGATCTAGCCCTGCGTCAGGCTCCACACTCAGAGGGGACTCTGCTGGAGATTCTCCCCCTCTGCCCCTCCCCCTGCGCTCTCTCTTTCAAAATAAATAAATACATCTTTTAAAAATATTTAAAATAATATTTAAAACTGCATGTCTACCCCCACTTTTTCTTTTCCCCATTTTCCCAGAGATGTTCTCTTTACACTTGTTGTCCCAGCTTAATTATTAATAACATCCCTTTTCATATTCATAAGTGTACAAGTTTGGATGAAAATTTATGTAGTCCCCTCATTTGTATCCTTTTGGCACTTCCCTTCTTCCTTTGGCCACAGCTTTTCAAAAAGCTGTGTAAAAAAGACATATAGTTAGGTTGCCTGGGGAACATGTCCTTCATCTACTGTTTACTAGCTATATAACCATGGTCAAGTTGTATAACCTTTTTGAGTATTTGTTTTTTATCCCTCATCTAAATTGGTGACATGAAGATTAGAGATAATAAAGAACTTACTAGAATATATGATACGCAGTAAATCTCAGTATGTGATCGTAATTATATTCTTATTTTAAAACAAGTATTTTCATACACCCATGGAAGAAGTGTACACTCATACAACATTTCCAGGGCACATGTGCATGCACATAAAAATACCAAAATATGAATAAATTTGATCTCCCAAGAAAACTCTGCAAGAATTTTATCAAGGAAATAATCATAGATACGGTCAATTCTTTACCTAGAAACATCATCTCAGGGTAGTTTTCTTTTCAAACATTTTCTATAGTTTTGTTTACATATCATTTATTCCTATTAAATTACACAACAAGTTGTGTAGTCTTTCGAGTTTCAACCTATGTAAATACAGACAGTTTCTAACTTTTGATGGTTTGTTTGACTTAAGGATTTTCAACTCTATGATAGGGCAAAAGCGATACTCATTCAGTAGAAACTATACTTCAGATTTTGAATTTTGATCTTTTCCTGGGCTGTGCTATGCAGTATGATATTCCCTTGTGATGCCAGGCAGCAGCGAGCCGCGGCTCCCAGTCAGCTACAGGATCGCAAGGGTAAATAAGCAATAACTTAGAACCATTCTGTACCCATAAATCAATCTGTTTTTCACTTTCTGTATAGAAGTCAGTAAGTTACATGGGATATTCAACACTTTACTATATAATAGGCTTTGTATGAGATAATTTTGCCCAACTGGAGGCTAAAGTATTCTGAGCACATTTAAGGTAGGCTAGGCTATAAAGTTTAGTAGTTTAGGTGTATTAAAAGCATTTTCAACTTATAATATTTCAATTTATGATGGACTTCTTGGGATGTAACCCCAAAATAATTCAAGGAAGATATATACTTCTGGAACTATCAACACAAACAAGACAATGTTTCTTGTCTAAAAGTTTCTACTTGTCCCTTGTTTCTTCCTTTCTTTTCTCCCCTTTCTGTTCTCAGACAAGCTTCAGGGCAGTAACAGTAAAAGAATGGATCATCTAAAAGTCAATATGGAGTACTATATAAGCAAATTTGCATCAGTATTGGGTGGTGATGCATCATGGTGGTTAATGGTATGCACCTGGGAGTCAGGCAGCTTCAATTCAATTAGTTAGTCAATTACAGTTCAGTTAGTACCTGTTTCACCTTGGTAAGAGTCTCTCTGAACCTCAATTCTATACTGCTAAAACAGAAATAAAGCCTGCCTCAAGAATAAAGTATTTATTTAGGACTTAATAGAGAATTCATTTTGGCAATTGCCTGGAACTCAATATATGACAGTTACTGTTGGGTACCAAGAAGAAAATGAGGTATAGAATATTTAATGAGTCGGAAAAATGTTTGTAATTAAGTCACAAGAGCAGGTTATCAGTTATTTAGAGAACCACCATATTTTAATTTTTAAAAACTATAAATACATAGTTTCAAAGAAAATTCTTGTTAACAATATGTTAACAGTAAATATTACTAATGATTTCTATTTTTTTTTTTCAGTATTTGTTTCACAATAAATACATTTTCACTTTGGTAATTAGACAAAAATACAGGCACTTTATATTTTAAAAAGTGTGGGGGTACCTGGGTGGCTCAGTCGGTTAAGTGCCTACCTTTAACCAGGTCATGATCCCAGAGTGCTGGGATCAAGCCCAGGTCCAGCAGGACCAGGGAGCAGGGAGCTCCCTGGGGAGCTTGCTTCTCCTTCTCCCTCTGCCCCTTCCCTGTTCTTGCTCTGTCTCCTTTTCTCTCTCAAAGAAATAAGTAAAATATTTTTAAAAAGTGTGAATTTTATTCATTCATTTAGTACTCACGTTAATTTAGTACTTACTACATACTAGACATGGGGCAATGGGGTTAGAAAATTGAAATGACAAAATATTTACTCTCAGGGGAGAAAAAAGCCACTAATCACACTATGGTATTTTTTTTTTTTAATCACTTTCATTTTATGAATAGAACAGATTTTACTGTGAGGAATTAAGTGGCAGGTTGTGAGTTGTAACAAAGTAGAATCCTAGAAGCAAGGTTTATTTTTCTACTTTTAAAAACATATATCCTTTGCATCAAATATAATTTATCTGCATATATTTCTTTAACTTCTTAAAATAACTTTATTTCTTTTTATTCTACATTTACGTAGTAAATGTTACAATAACATCCCTGTCTGTATCATCTACCTTAAATTCTAAGTACTAAGTAGATAAGAAGTATCTCTAACACTCTTTTGTTTCATATCATAAACAACTGCTAATCTAATGACACTTCATGAGAACAATTCTGAAATAGAGAATTTCAAAGTTGTATTTCAGGTCAGCTATAAAATAATCCAGGATTCTTCTTAATCAATATAAAACAGTCAATTCTTGCACTTAACTATTTCACTAAAATAAAAAAAATCATTTCTAAATACGTAAATTCTTTGGCTTAAAAATCCATTCTATTTAAGACAAAAATTACTACTGGCCATAGGTATCAACATATATATACATTAATTAGACATAAAAGCAATGAAAATGAAATTAGTGCTAAGGTACTTAAAATATTCAAAAGAACCACATATTTAGAGTATCATTATTAACACAACAGGTTTCTTTTCTTTTATAGAAAAACAGTCTAATATAAATCCAAATTTGTTATTAACTATTTCAAACACAAAGGAACTCTAAGAGTTTCTAGATAAGAGCCTCCTGCGCTACCATCTTGATTTCCCAATGATGTAGTTAGCATGTCCAAGCTCTCTTGCTCTGTATGTTATAGCAAATTGCTAATGCCTGACAACAAGCAGCACTTTGCCAGGCTCAGACACCACGTTGATATGCTAATGCTCCATAATGAGGCCACCAGACATCAATTACATAAATGAGACTAGGAACAGGGCCAGCACAGGTACAGTCTACTAATTTGTTCATCTCTTTGGCCAAAAGCCAACTGCATGACAAGTGAATGCCCCTAAAGCCACTGGGGCACGACTCCTTTGCTTCAGAGAAGGATTGGACATTGCATACCTGTGTGATCCCTATCCGTCTAAGGACACTTTAATGAACCATACAAGTACACCTAATGAGAATACATCTAAAGGGTCAGTAAATTCACGAGGAAGAGTATAGGGTAATAAAGAAAAGTTAAAAGTAGAAAAATCCGTCTGAGACTGACATAAAACTTAATCAAATTTCTAAAGCACAAGGAAGGAACAATACAAAAAAAAAACCAACATCACTCTTTCCCAATATTTTGAATTTAGAACAAGTACAACTCAATCTCATTAATAGATTTAGTATAATTGGGTTTAATCAGAACATTAAACACTTTTTCTTTACTCTTATAACGTGTGATATACTGACAACCTCGAGCCAAATGTTTTCCATTAGGATACACCTTTGAGTTTTAAATAGCAAGGAGCAGGGAAATATAATTCTTTGAATATGATTTTTTAGCAAACATAAAGACAATTAATGAATGACACAGAAGAGGAGCAATTAGCAGTGTAATGAAAATAATATATATATACAAGAAAATTTAATGTGTTGTACAATCCTTTGGAAATCAGTTGACAGAGATTTAAATAAAAGGATGCAAAATTTCTATATATCAGAACCGCATGGGGATAAACTATTCTGATATGTTTTTGATATAATGTAGCAACTATTAAAATAGTTTATTGGTTATTTTGGCTATTGCGGCAGTCATTAAAGGCAGGGACATCGTACGAAGCATCAAGCTATCTATCAGGGCCTTCATGTTCTGTTTCTGGCAGTGCCCGAGCCAGTCCGGCCTACTGTCAGCAGGAAGGGGAAACAAGAAGGTGCCGGTGCCAGTAGACATGGTCTCAGCTGCCGCAACTGCAGAAATGTTCAGTTCACAGGAAAACCGTAGTATCCGGGGGGCCTAACAACAACAGATTTCAGACCAGATAAACATCAGGATAAAAGTCCTATGTGGGTGCAGGTAGCTTCACAAGAGGCACGGATTAAGAAAGGAGAACAGTCAAAGTTTACAAAGTCAACAGAACTTTTCATCTCACTAATCATTCTTTGGTTTATATTTCTGTCTTCAGAGCTGACTCTTGTTAATGCTTTCCTGACTCTAACCTTAACACTTCTCAGCTATGGTTCAGATACTTTTTCTGACTTGGGTGCTGACCCATATCCTTGATCAGTCCCCCACCCCAAGTCCTCTAGCACCCTATGACATCTTTTTTTCAGGACTCGGTGGATCTGGTTTCTACTTGTAAACTGCTCTCAAGACAGAACTCCATTTTCATGGGACTTCTAGGTCTCCGATCCTTTCAAAAGATGATTTTTTAAGAGAAACTTAAGTTACCGGACTTCTGTATTCAATGAAGTCATTTCATATGTAGCTTAGGTGAAGCAGGGTAAGTTGTGTTTTCATAGCCCGCTTGTCAAAGGTAGGAGAGACAGCTGAGCCATCTCATACAAAATCATATTATATTAGTGGTTAAGAGTATCAGCATGATACTAGTAGCATGAGACAGTTTGCATTTGAACCTTAGATTTGCTAACAACCAGCTATGAACCCAGGGCAAGTAACCTAACCTCTCTGTGCCTCAGATAATATCAGCATGCACCTAAAAGAACTCATGTGAGAATGTAATTTTAAAAACGCCTATAAAGCATGTAGTATATTGCTTGGCCATGGTATATACTACCTGTCTGTTAGAAGTTAGTGGTAGAAGTGGCAGTGTTTATCATCAGGAAGGCTGCTCCAAGTGGATTGTGCAGGACTCCTGGCATGTGAATGGCCCCTCCACCTGGGCAGGAGCACCAATCCCACAATTCACCCATTTGCTGTGGTAGGTTAGAGTTGGCAACAAATTCTCGTCTCATCCTCCCCCTGTGAGATGGGATCTAATTCTCCTCCGTTAAAAAGTGGACTCTGTTACCGACTTGCTAGACAAATAGAATGGGATGGAAATGATGTTCTTGGATTTCCATGGTGGCTTTCCATAGCTTGTAGTTGCCGCCTGGGAACCCTCTTTGGAATACCTGTTGCCAAGCTGTGAGGAAGCCCAAGCAGCTCAGTTAAGAGGAACCAAAGCACTCAGTTGACGGCCCTGGCTGAATTCTAAGCCTCCAGCCAGAACAACTTGCCAGCCTTGTGAGTGAACTTTCTTACGGAGCTCGACCACTCAGGTGCAGTCTAACAGCCCCAACTGAAGGCACAGGGGGGCGGAGACAAGCTTTCCAGCTGAGCTCTGCCAACTCTGTAGATACGTGAACAAAACATATGATTGTTATTTTAAGCTACTAAGCTTTCGGATGTTTTGTTACACAGCAATAGGTCACAGCAATGTTTGCAAGTGTAGACCAGTCAGCAAGACACACCAGAGTTCTGTTTATTGGCATGTCATTTATTTTTGGCACAATGCTACCCAGATAGCAGTGACTGGCAGAAGGCATCACTGCTGAAGCTATGCGTGTGCTTGTTCACTAGAGCCACCAAGCTGGACCTTCCAGCAAGTCTGCACGGTCTTCCTCATGAGTCCCCTGAGAGACTCAAGATGTTTTAAAAAATGGCAGAGGGATCTCACACCCACCATTTTGCCACCCTTCTTTAAGCTAATGCCCATGGTTGAGGCTCTGACTATGATCTGTATGGACCCTAAAACTGGACCTACATATTAGCTACTAAAATTTAATGCTATTCTTCACAGTGATTATAAACTATCTAAAATTATTTATATTCTCAAAATGGCACTTTCTTCAAATAACGAATTTTAAGTGTGGAGACGTTGGTTTGATTTTAAAAATACAGCCGTGTACGTCAGTCAGATTTTAGAAGTGTCACCGGTTTGTGTTCTCTTGTTCTATATGGAGTAACCAATTTTGTTTTCAAATTCTATATCCCATGGAGTACTATCCAATGTGTATAATTTAGTTCAATTAGAAATTTATACTGTAAATAAAACAGGTTTCATAAGTCACTTCAGACTAGTGAGGGTATCATTGCAACTAAAAATAATAATTAAAAATTAAAGAAAATAATTAGCATGCCTTTCAGCCTTTAAAATCAGACAGATGTTTTACTAACAGTTATAAAAACTGGAATAGTACTTGCCCTTAGGCCCAAACAAATGTGTCATTTCACCAGTTTCAATGTAATGCTTAATTTTAAAGAAAACCAGATTATTTTTCATTATACAAAGCCAGGCCATAACTTTTAAAATCCTCATCAGTTATGTTTAGGACTGTACATATATAATGTGTATTTCTATAAATGGCAATTGTATTATAGTGCTTCTTTAGGTTTCTTAAAAGATATTCTTGCCTTTACTTGAAGGAGGTGATGTTCCATGATCTTAGGAAGGAAACGCTGGCTTGAGAGCAATGGGATTACAAAGTTAGGGTATCAGTGAGGACCAGAGAATGGTAGATGGGCATGTCTGTTGGTTGCAAGAACAGAAAATTCTGGATTTAGGACTCAGTAGAAATGGCTTTCAAAAATGTAAAGACCTATGACGGAAGGAAGATATAACTGTGGTTATTCTAAAGCACTAATCTTAAGATACTGTTTGTCTTATGATTCACAGCTCTATTAATCAGACTAGAATATTTATTAACCTACTAATACTTATACTGCCAAATCCTGATACACTCCTCAAAAGAAAGCATCAGATAGGAGCGGCCAAGAGAGTAATTCCTCCATGGCGGAAAATCCCTGACGGATGGCATATAGAAAAACTGGGTTTTTTACAAAAGTCAAACTGATATCCCAAAGACCCAAGTCAGTTGGTCAGTGTTTTCCTTAATAATGAAGGTACACAGGTAATTTTATTTTATGTATTTTTACACAGGGTATTTTAAAACAACTGAACCTGAATGTTCTTAGAAGAGGCCTATAATCTCCAGCTTTGTCTGTCTCCATCACTTCATAATTTCTTGGCAAAACTCTATTTTATTCTTTTGTGGGCTTTGTTTGGCTCCCAAAGGCATAGGGGTTCAAAACTTCTGAAGTGTATTTGTAAATCCTATCATCTAAAAGTATTTGTTTAAATACGATATAAATCACCACATACATAAACACACACATATATTGTAAGTTAGACTGTACACCAAGTACATGCTCTACATATTGAAAGACAGAAGAAAAAAATCAAAAATAGTTAAGTCGAATTTGTTTCCCTGGTCTAATAACAGACCTGGTCATTTGAATTTCTTAATATCCAATCTTAACAAAATGCTAATAATGCTTTAAAAGCAGTAGTATAATTCCCCTGAATCAACTAAACTCTAATTTTGCTAAAAAAAAAAATCTAATAGGAATGAGAGGTAATAATATGTATAACATATCTTATAAATGGCATCTAAGACAAAACAAAATTACAATTATCTTCATTTCATGACGCAATAATTGTTGCCAGGAAAAGAAAATAAAGATGTGACAGCTTAAAAGTCTATCAACTGAAAATATATAACTATGGCTGCTGAGAAATTTCATAACACATATTCCCTTCTTCTTCCCAAACAAACAACGGGCTGCGCTTCAAATATGTTGCAAGACTATTAGGGGATGATTCTTTTTGTTTTGATTTGTTTAAAGCCAGCAGAGTTCAGTGACAAACATGTACCTTCTCCTTCTATATATATATAAGTGCAGGCTATTTAGTTAAAACGAAAACAAAACAAAAAGGAAAAGAAAACAAATGCATATTTGTTAGGTTTAGCTGAACTATGCATTATAAAATAAAAACAAAGGCAAAATGTGCCTTTTTAGTACATTAATTATGATCTATCATTTACTCTATGTTTAGAACACACGAGGGAAAAATAACATTTGTACCCATAGGTATTCTAATGAGATTAGACATGAAGCTTTTGAAATAAACCTCAAACAGCTATTACCAAGCCTTATTACTGTTTAGTAGCTTCGATCACACAGTCATTTAGTCACAAATCTGTGGCTATAGACCAAATCCATACAGACTTCTAAAAGGACATTAACACCTCAAGGGACAAAAAGGATGCCTGGAAAACCTTCCTTGAGCAGGAGTTCAACTACTTCCCGTGGCAGTTTGCACACGTTTTCCAGCATGAATTTCACTTATTTAAACAGGTGAAAGTAATTAGATTTTAAATGATTGTATTGTCAATGGGTCTGCACTCTGACAGAAGAATTCATACTGACTGTAAAAACCCTAAAACTCATAAAAATAGGAATTTCGGGAAAAATGATTAGTAGGTACGTTCCTAAGTTCCCACCAAAAAAACCCTACAAAATTAAATCAATCTCTCCCTCTCTGTCTCTTTTGTATGGCATGTCAAATAACCACAGAATGTAAACATAGAATTGTTTTTTTGGAAATCAGGTATGAGAAGTACTTTCCATAGGGAAAATTTGAAATGACATTTTAAAAAAAGAAATCTACACGACAGTTGCCATCAATTGTACTGTGCTATAGCTTATTGGAAAATTTAGATTGAAACAACTTAAAATCTCAGGAAAGGGCTATTGTCAGACCCTAGTAGTCTGAAAATGGTCTTTGAGAGATCTAAAGAGATTAATCTTTTCTAAACACAGAAGTCATTTCAATGTAAAAAATTATACAATGAAAACCTCAGAGCTTTAATTTCTGAAAAGCCCAGGTAATTATATATTCCATGGCTCTCAGACTTCCTTACCAATAGTGGTACTCAGTTTTAACATTTATATTTTACATTTTGTATTAGAATCAAAACTCTGAATAGGTTTAAAAGAGCCATTTTGAGTCTAACAGGAATTCACTGTGTACATTCTATAATCTACTTGTTCTAAAACTAAGGTTTTGATATATGCTGATTAATTAGGCTGAAAGAATAAAATGGGTTTCTGCTGTATTAAATTAAACTCACCATTTTTAAACTAGAATGCATATAATTATAGTAAGGTTGCCTCTTATGAAATGTCTGAGATGACCAAAGGAAATGTATACTGCTTTTAAAGGGAAAGTTAGACCTGTTTAAGTTGTAGTTTTTAATTATACATACTGCTATTTTGTATGAGAGCCTCCGGAAGGAAAAAAAAATTAAAAGTGGATCCTAGCTATGTTCATATTAATTACATGATACAGCATGATTAGATGGGAGTAATTAGTGTATGCTGAAGTAAACTGAGTTTGAAAGCTTACTCAATATTATTAAGCGCCCTTTTTGAAAGTAGCGAATAGCTTAATTTAATTTGTGCTGGTTAAGCACACAGACTTCTAAATACCAAGACAATACTAAATTTACTCTTTTACCCAAATCATACTAATAGATGCAGAGGAAGAGATGTCTGAATGGCACTAGCCAAAGATTATGTGCTTGATTTAACTTTTTTTTTCCCCACAATTAGTATTCAGCACAGACTGATTTGTTCTCATCAAAATCATCAATGCTCTCAGGTGATTTTCGCCAAGGCATTACGAACTAAACGAGACTACTGCAAATCCAAAATGTCCTAAAAAGTTATGAAATTTTACATGTAAAAGAACATTACATGAAAACAGAATGAAAAATATTTGTCATACACAGTTACAAAAATTTAATCCAATAAATTTTAAAGCAGGAAGTTATTTTATCCATTAAATAAAAGTGAGATTTTCTGTAAGTAAGATTAATGACAAACTATATATCCACAATTCAATTGAATATAAACAACCATGTGTTGTCCATTAGGGAGGCATTTGCTCACGGGTATTTTCCTAGCTGTGGTGATGAATTTGCACCAATCCATCTACACAGTCTCACCCAGTCCTCCTTGTCACCAACTGCACACATTTGCCAGCCAGCTGGCTGGGGTGAGGGGCGTCTCCTGTGCCACATAACAAAGACAAGCTTGCTGGCCTGCATGGGGATGAAACCCATGACCTCTGCTTCATTAACAACATGGGTAGCCAAGTGAGCTAACCAGTCACTGATCAAAGTAAATCTATACCATGCCAGGCCAGAAACACTAGCATCAACCTTCAATATACTGATATGAGAAACAATTTTTTTGTTTTCTCCAGCAAATTTCCTCGAACTAATTTGTTATGAGAAGTTTCATGAAATGCAACACTACCATCATTACAATGAAACCACGATGAATTTGAAGCAGAAAATGAGCTTCAAAAAGACTTTAAATACTTGAGGCTAATTCTACTGAGTTTAATTCAGTTGGTTAAAAGCCAACTTTAAATTGAAATGCCTCTTAAAAGAAAGGACTTGAATTACATAAACTTCGAACAAAATATTCTTAATGAAAATTATTGAAGACATATAAGCAAGTATCCCTTATGGACATCAGTAATAAACCTACTCCTTAAGTTTGGTCCTTTATCTTGTCATAGGTGTAAATTTTATTTTTGAAACACACACACACACAAACATGTCAGCAACAGGGGACAGGATATGAAAAAAGGTAACTTCTAACATAGAGGATGTCTTATAATACTATTACAAGCATTTTTTAAAAATAAATTTTATTTATTTATTTATTTATTTATTTGACAGAGAGAGAGAGAGAGAGGGAGCGAGCGCACAAGCAGGCAGAGTAGAAGGTAAAGGGAGAGGGAGAAGCAGGCTTCCCGCTGAGCAAGGAGCCTGATGCGGGGCTCCATCCCAGGACCCTGGGATCATGACCTCAGCCGAAGGCAGTTGCTTAACCAACTGAGCCACCAAGGCGCCCCTACAAGCATCTTTAATATATCATTTTTAAAAAGATCAAGTAAGAATAAAAAACATTATACTTATAGGAAGAATTAGACAATTCTAATATTGTCTAATTAGAATTAGACAATAATTTACTCAATTGTTAGGATTTCTCCTCATTAACACTAAAGAGAATTTATTTAGTTGCCATATCCTCTTGGATCTACAGCTCTGTGTTTGTCTTCTTTCATTTCTAATTATATCCTTTTGAAAGGTGAGCTCAGAACCAAATACAACAATGCCTATTTACTTTGTTTAAACATTATAATTTTAATGCATTTACATTTTAAGGCACTCACATTATGCCACTGACACATTTTTTCCCCCTCATAATGTTAAACTAGGCATGCCTACTATTTTTTAAGTCATCCAAAAACCTGTGTCTCATACTTTCCATTCAATCTTTTATTCACAATCCTGAGCTTCCTTAACAACTTGTACATGCTTATAGTATAAGAGGGCTTACATTGAATTGTAATTATTTGTTAAAATGCCTTCTCTTGTGTACTTCTAAAACAGGGACATGTCTTATTCATCTCTGCCTCTTTAGCAACAAGCCAGGTGCTTTACATATAAAAGGTGCTTAATAAGTGAACTCTGAATAGAAGAAAGAATAGATAAATCCCTATTAAGTTTTACTTGCTTTGTTTTGGTCTATTACACCATTGACATCTCTTTGAATAAGGATTATATTAACCATGCCTCCCACCTTTGTATCATCCTTAAATTTGACAGTTAGGTCTCCTATATTTTACTCATTCAAAGTCATTGATAAATGTTGGAAATGATAGGGTCTCTGGCATGTCAATCGTGGACCTCTCTTCTACCTGTCATCCATCCATTAAGAAGTAATCCTTGAGTATAATCATTCAGGCAGCTATACTCCATTAAATTCTACGGTCTAGTTTTGTCCAACTTGTCCACACAAATATTTTCAAAGACTTGGTCAAAAAGCCTTGCTATAATAAAGGTTAATTATATCCACAGCATTTACTAAGTAGTCTATAAAAAAAAAAGTTTGATTTTGCATAGCACATACTTAGTAAAAAATATTTTGTTTCTTAGTAATACCAAAACTTCTAAAGGCTCATAAACCTATTTCATTATCAAAATCACAAGACCAACATGGACATTCTACTAGTATCCAGCTTTTTGACTTTTAAAAATTTGCCCTTTCAGCTCATCTCCAATTGTTTAAATTCTTTCTATGCTTGTGGTCTCAAGCATTCCCTACTTTGGTTTCATGATAACCATAAGTTGTTTCAGTCCCTACATTCTGTATGCTCCTGGATATTAAAGTAGCTAAGTATGCTCTCTCCATTGCTCACTTAGCTTAGAATTCCTCGAAAACCTGTTTTTCTTACCCACTGCAGATCACTCTCCTTGACAAAGAAGCAAAGTAGGACTTGAGTTTTACTTTCTAACCATAATCTGTTAACAGTACACCATTTGTTCCAAGCAACAAGCCCACGCACTATTCTTTTGGTTTGAGCACACCTCAAAAAGTCTTGTTTCTTTTCTTGCCATTTTTGTAAGCCCTCCATCAATCTCGAGTTTACCTTCATTGATATTTTTCTCATTGCCATGAATCCAAAATATCTATTAACCTTTTGCTGTAAGTTCACTGTATTTTTTAATATTTGTCTTTTTTTTTCCTTACTATTCCACCCCATCCCACCCCCCCAAGGCCATCACAGTTTCACCATATCAACATTGTTAGAATTTTATATTTGAACTCTTTCATCCTTTTGGCCAGGTTCCCTTTTAGCATTTTTAGCTCTGGGCTCAGCCAGATCTTTAAGCATTCTTACTATAGCAGATCTTTGTAACTAAAAGAAATAATAAATGACTTAGAGATATTATTTGCACTACACAGACCATCCAGCTTACCTTTCAGTCTTCATTAAGGACTAGCAATCTAGTCTTGGAAAAAATGTGTTTTATAAGCAACTCCACTGCTTATTTTGAGAGGGCTTTCACTTTGTTTTTTATAATCCTTTGCAACAAAAATATGTAATAACATTTAAGACATCTTGAATTAATAACAATGCCAAAAATGATAAGAGGTGAAGCTCCCAAGACGTTATCAAATGTTTAATTTGCTGAATGTGTGAATGTAAACTGATTGCTACACACACACACACACACACAAAGTTACTAAATTCCTATGGAAAAAGCAACTTTTTGTCAATTCTCTTGCTCCTAAATTTTTTTGTTTTCCATTGAAATCACTTGCACAATTTGAGCATTCTTAAGTATAGAACTATCATTATTATGGCTGAACAAATTATACTTGAAACCTACTTTCCTATTGCATACAATCTATTTCTGACCATATCTAGAAATTTCTTCCTTGGCCATTTCAAATTCTAATTTAAAATGGCATCTATCTCCCAATATTCACTCTCCTTTTATACTATGAGCCATTCTTTCATATTGGTTAGAAAGAACTAAGTCCACTGAGGTATTTCCCTGTTTGTTTTTCTCTACCTTCTTACATGAGCCTGAAATCAATTCTTAATTATCTTAGGTAAATTGTGCTTTCACGTTCTTATTGACATTTAACATCAAATATAATTTGTTATATAGTTTTATCATCATTTGAGCACCGTCCCTAATTTTTATTCATATTTCCCTAACATTTCTCTGATGGGAGACCTTTGGAACCAAAGCATTGTTCTATCCAGAGGAAGACAGAAGGCTCTGAAGAGAAGTAAAGGAAGGGCAGATCTATCTTGGTTGACGATGATGGTATTCTATTCCAACATTATGTCCCTGACCTTAAGGGACTGAACAAACTAGAAAATTGCCAGTAGTTCCTAATAAATCTAAAGTATACACTGTTCAGTTTTAAGAGGATAAAACATGTGGGAATCTTTGTGTATAAAATACCAAATGTTACCCAAAGTCAAACTAAAATGATTTCTGAATGGTTTGTAAATTTTGATTACACATTATTCTGTTTGTATTTATTAGCTTGGGTAATGAAGAGCTGATTCTATTCTTTATATTTTAGGTTGTACAGTAAGCATTGTGGTAGCTTTCCAATACCAATCTTCCATTTGCATGAGAACCAATATTTCAGCCTAAAAGTTACATTACTTAGGATATTTTTGGCTATGAGCATCAGAAAACCTGATTTTCTGGCTTAAGGAAGAACATAATGCATATGTAGTACTTTGAATAAGTAATTCAAAAGTAGTTGGGTGGATTTGAGAGTAGATTGACTTAGTGACTCAATAATATCATCAAGGCTCCACAGCATTGGGTTTATCTTGAATCTGGTTTTCCTCATAGGACTAATCAAGGCAAAATCCTTCTTTCTTTTTTTTCTATCCAAAAGGGAAGGAGGGAGGGAACAAGGGGAGAGAATGTAGGAGTGAAACAGATGAAAGTGGCAGGCAGGGAAGGGAGAACAGGCCTCTTGTCACTCTCTAAGAGCAAGGAAGTACTTTCCTAGTAGACTCCTGCCAACCTTTCCTAATTTATCACTGACAAAAACTGATCACATGACAATTCCTGAACCAGTTGTGGGCAGAAAGGATGGGATTATCCTTAGACTAATGAAGCTAATGTTAATTTTATAAACTGTATTCTCTTCCAAGATGTGGCTAGAGAACCATGCAGTCCTTTGAGTAGTTGGTAGCCATCTTACAACCACTGAAAGGGGGTAGCTTAGGATGAGCCTTAGGACAAAGCTAATAGTCTGGAGAAGTGGATATGGTAGACAAAGTTGACAAACCCTTCATGACAGCTCTGAACTAACAAAGCAAATCAAACTTGAAATCCAAACTATTTCTTTTTTTTGAGAGAGAGAGAGAAAGAGAGAGAATACACAGGCAGCAGAGGAGGGGCAGAGGGAGAGACAGAGGGAGAAAGAAACTTCAGCAGACCCTACTCCCAGCTGGGAGCCCAATGTGGGGCTTGATCACATCACCCTGAGATGATGACCTAAGGCGAAATCAAGAGTCAGATGCTTAATCCACTGAGCCACCCAGGTATCCCCCAAACTATTTTTTGATATCTAATTAACTGAATCAATAAATCCCCATTTATATATTTTTTTGCCATTTGAATTAAATTTCTTATCACTTCCAAATTTATCCCAGGTGATAGCAGTCTACAGTTATTAACTCAGGAGCAGTACGTTTTCAAGACATGGTGCCACTTTGTACTGGTGAGCACCCAAAATATATGCAATCATATGTATTATTATGATAAATTCTCAGCAAATGAAAGTCCATCCTTACAGTCTTATAACAGTTTTCAAATAGACAAGAAAAAATCTGAGTGTTAATCAACTTATTAGGAAAAGTATGATAATCTAGATAGTACATCAGTACTTCTTCCAAGCAATTCTATGAGCTGAGACTAAGGCTTTCTCAACTCATTCTTTTCTTATTGGCAAATGGTTGAAATGTGCTCCTCACTGGCAAAAACTGGCCCCTCCCCACATCATAGACATAAATATCAGAGACCTTATGCCAAAGTAAATGTTTGAGTACTATGGACTAGTCTTGTGTCTCTTTGTTTTTAGATGGATGCTAAATTCAGTCATGAATATAATTTACGAAGTCTACGTCTAAAATATGCCACAAGGTCCTGTCATTGTTTTGAATCACAACTACCATTATTCAGCTTTGACAAAAACACTAGAAGGATGCCTCTGTTTTCTCAGTTTAATTGATAAAAATGTTTCTCTACTACTCTCACTGACACTATATAAGAAATCTGCAGTAACATGTGGTACTCACAAAGCTTTCCTTGATTTTGAACCCAGGCTTTCAAGCTTGTCAATATTTACACATATATGATGCTTGCACTTATAGCAACCAGCAATCATTTCTTACCCTCTAACTGAGTAAGTGTTACTTCCTGGAAATATTTCCTAGAGGTGCTATTTCCTGGAGTCCTCGTTTAATTTCTCAATTGTGCATTTTCAAGTTTAGCCACATAGAGGCCACCTTCTTGCCTTACCATCTGGTCTGACCTTGAATTAACAGAATGTCCTTTATATCGTGTAGCTTATAGTAAGATGATTAGTCGTTTCATGAAATTACTTCTCAGATCAGTCACTAACCAACCTAACCACACAAAATTGACAATATGCAAATATGTGGTAAGATTAAGATCAGTTCCTTAACTGAAACTGGAAGCTACCCCAAGTACTAGAAGATACATTTTATTTATTTATTTACTCATTTATTTATTACTATGAGTGAGTAAGGCTAATTTTTTATGACTTGGGGCTTAAGGGAAAAAGCCAGCTAGTCTTATAAAATTCAAGGGAGGCACTTGGTTAGGCAATGATAAGTAAATGAAAATAAAGATAATAATGAGAGCAGCTGACTAACTAAAATGATGGTAAGCAAAAGGCCAGAAATCCATCACATGAGGGCAAAAGTAGTTTGAACAGAATTAACTATTGCTTTAGGATTCTGGCATCTGAAGTAACAAAATGTAAGCAAAACGATTATCCGCGTTGAAAAGTTAATGGCCACATGAGAGAAGCAAGGAGTCCAGAGCACTAGACAGAGCATGAAAGGCTACAGAGACACCTTTCCCATAGGTATAAGAAGCAATGTTATTCAACCCTTTTTCCTCAACTAGCCTTGGCTATCCCCTTTCACAGCATTTCACCCCTTTCACAGCATTTGGTCCATGCAGATACACAAAGTATAGTTGTCTCTCAGCTGATATACAACATCAAAGGTTAGTGATTTTTAAAAATGACATAAGTAACTTGCTACAGATAAAAATTAGCTCTGTGGCATGTTTCAGGCCACTGAAATACAGGTCCAAAATGCAGTCTTCATTACATTCCAAAAGAATCTCATCTGAACCATAGAAAACAGGAAGAGTCTTCAGAGAAGTGATTGTACCTGATTTCTGACCTAAGTGTATTATTTTTAAAAAATGAATTCTTTATTTCTGTTTCTCCAGAACAAAGGTAAACACTGCACATATGGTTACTGGATATTCTGGTACCTTTATAGAACAGGCCCCAAGCCTAAAAGCCCAAAGTAGCTCCAGCCTCCCCATGGGACAGGTAAATCAAAGTGAGAGTCAAGTTTGATCTCATTCCAGACTTGAACCACCTATGGAGGCCAAACTAACCTGGTACTTGCTCACTCCACAGAGGGGCCCACACAGGTCAGGCTAGGTGCTCAGTTCCCCAGTAGCCTGGTGTGTTTCTGAAAGAGTGCCCATTATTTTTATTTCCCTAAATCCTAGAAGTGGAGGGGGGCTGATTCTGATAACAAAAGAGTATTTTTTCACCACTGTAATACTCTAAAACATAGAGAACAAAAGTTAGAATATTGGTTATATATATATGTCACGTATTATAAAATAATTATAAATGGATGACTTATTCATTTCCTCAAAGAGCAAAATTCAGGATTGCAAATAGCAATAGAAAAAGAAATAGCAATGTTCTTTTGTTTTCCCAGAGGAAAATAATGTCAGCTGCCATTAAATATACACATCGAAGCTGTAACTACACACTTTATACACTCTCTTCACAACATATACCTTTACAAATATCTCATATTAAAAAAATTACAAATGTCATTTGTAGATTTCTCATGTATATGTGATTTGAGAGCTAATCAATTAAAAATAACTGAGCCAGTGTTCACAGAACAGACTTATATGATATGGCGGGGGTGGGGAGGGAAGATACATGTCATTTAGAAACTTGGATTTGGAGGGAATAAGAGAGAACTGAGATACCATCTACAGAATCCAGAGGGACCTTTGTTTTTTAAGATGGGAGTGATTCGCCCTTATTTGTTCCCCCTGACAGGCCGATGGAAGGGATGGAAAGCGCAGCCTTGGTGGGCACCTCTTCACCACTGCTGGCATTCTGCCAAACAGGTGTAGCAAAAGGGTGAATGAGAATGGAAGCCAAAGTTAATGTAGAAAGGGAGAGAGGCTGGGAGAAATTCATGACCCGTGACTATGTAGTGGAAATAGGAATTCAGATAATAACAAAGTTCAGATGTGACAACAGGAGTGGGGTGCTAAAGCAGAGTAGAAATAAAGGCCACATGGACTAGCAAGGAGACCATACAGCCATTGAGGTAAGTCATACACATAAACTGAAACATTATCCAGTATGATGGTAAGATGCAGAATGGGGAGGAAGACTACAAGCTACACGCCACATTATTTGCTGAATGTGAGAAGTGACCTAAAGTTCCAAGAATGATGGTGGAGAGCAGGGGAAGAGAAGGTGGCCTAGTTGAATGACCTGAGCCTTAAACAAAGAGTTGGTTTTATAAAAGGAGTTATTCCTTTAAAGGGAAGTTTCAGGAGCGATCAGGTCTATAGGCAGTAAAGTGTTAATACAGAAATCATCCAAGCTTTCAGATGATCTTTAAAAGGAACTAGAATGTTGTTTCAATCCACAATGGGATCACTCTCATGCAAATTCCAATACGATTTCACAGTGAAAAAGGAGGTTGGCATTACAGCTAGCATGCTCAGAATTGCACTTGGAAGTGAGTATCATCTTTCATTGAGGTATGGTTAAAAGAGTGAGAGTTGGCTTGGAGACCTAGGATGGCATTAAGCTTGCCTTCAAACTCTGCTGGAAAGAGCTTCAGATAAAGAAAAGGCTCATCTATGGCTTACCAAATGGCAACAGGAGAGATGATATCTGAGGAAAGGTTTGTGAATGATCGGAGACTTAGAGAAGATCATCTATACATGAGTGAGGAAATGAGACTTCCGACAGCAAATCTTGACAAGAAAGGTTTGTCTTTGACCATGAAAATATGGCTAGGAGATTTCTGTCATGCCAGGACAGGAAGAGTTCTGTGGGATTTTTCACAGAACTCACCATTGGTGAGAAGCTGATGTGGGGTCTCAAGAAATCCCAGCTCCTGAGAGAGAGATTAGATACTTCTCGGCCTAAGCTTATTGCAGGTAAAGTAGCAAAACCTCTCTTCCCATACTGGTGGGTTGAAGGATTCAGGAATATAATTTCCTGGGTATTCAAATTAGACTTTGAGCCTTCATCTGAGAAGCTGTCAAAAACACCATAAATATAATTTTAGAACTACTAGGATACAGGGTGACCGCTATGGGCTAAATTGTGCCCTTCCTTCCTGCCCCCATTCATTTGTTGAAGTTCTATTCCCTAGTATATCAGAATGTGACTGTCTTTGGAGACAGGATCTTTAGAGAGGTAATTAAGTTAGAATGAGGTCATAAGAGTGGACTCCAATCCAATATGACCATGTCCTTATAAGAAGAAGAAATGTGGGCACTAACAAGCACATAAGGAAAACAATGTGAAAGCCCAGGGTGAAATCAGCCATCTACAAGCCAAGGAGAAAGGCCTAGAACAAATCTTCCTTCTCACCCCTCAGAAGGAACTAACTCTATCAACAACCTGATCTCGAATTTCCAGCCTCCAGACTGTGAGATAATAAATCCTGTTGTTTAATCCACCCAAACTGTGGTACTTTGTTATGGCAGGCCTAACGAATTAATACAATGATTCACTCTGTTGTTCTTTGCTATTGGTGCTGCCTTCTGGACTAATCGCAAAGTAGAATTCTAAAACGAGGCTGAAGAGGAACTGTACTAATGTCTTGAGGTCCAAAGGGCAGCAAATATATCCCTTTTAACCCTCTAACTCAATGTACTTAAAATTTCACCCAGTTCAGACATGGAAATAACATCTGACATATCATAATCAGTGCATACTATACAGTCTTCCTACATCTGATATAAGAGTAACAGTGGGCTACAATGAAGTACCTCAATCAACTTTTTTAAAAACATAGGGGCATGTGTGTGTGTCTGTGTGTGGGCCTGTGTATGTGTATAGGTAGTTTGGGTTGGTTTTTTTTTTTTTTTTTTTTGGTCATACTGCTGTTTAATACATCTGATGATACAATAATTAAAGCACCTCCATAAAAGGGAAGAAGTATTAAAAACACAGATTCTCCCATTTGTGCCATTAACACTTATTCATATTGTAAGATAATATAATATAGAACATGATTTCTGTCTCAAGGAGCCCAGACTATACATTTTATGTTGTAACATTTGGGGAAACCAATTATTACTTTTTATGGTGATAGAGAAAAATAAATATATTTGATAAAACTAAGTAAAACAAAATATATTTAAAGTAAAATGTATTTGACAACTCTTAAGAAAATAAAGTAGAAGCAATTGAATTTTGATTGAGTTATAGTTTTATTTAGATTAACAAGCACCAATATTTGCAATTTGCCTTAAAAGTACTATTTAAAGACTACTACTTATTCTAAGACACATAATAATTTCTTCTTCTTTTTAAAGACAATATTGCCCAGTATTCACATTTATTATATAATAAAGCTCCTGGGGTGCCTGGCTGGCTTAGTCAGAAGAACACGCAACTCTTGGTCTCAGGGCTATAAGTTCAAGCTCCATGTTGTGTGTAAAGGTTACTTAAAAATAAAATCTTTTAAAAAATTAAAAATAAATAAATAAAGCTACTAAGTTTTCAATTGATATGATGTACCTACCAACAACATATATAACTTTAACATCCTATATATTCTTGAAAATAGCAATAGTGCAAATTACACTTTATTCTAATAGTTTGCTTTTATTTTACAAATAAACGAGTTTATTGTATTGATCAAATCTCATTGCAACAGACATGGGCCACTGACTATGAAATGCTATATAAAGAAGCATGGGAATAACTTTATGAATATCTTCAACGCAATTCCAGAACTTGTGGCAGGATAAATCATACCAGCTCTTTAGATAAGAAATGTATCTGTCAATGCAAGAAGAGTCCTTGCTGCTTTCTATAAATCCTTTCAAGAATGGGCAAGATATTTGAGCAGACATTTCAAAAAAGGTATACAGAGGGAAATGAGTTTAGGAAAAATATTCAATATCATTAGTCATTTAGAAATTGCAAATTAAAACTACATAGAGATACTACCACATACCTATTTATTTATTTATTTTTTAAGATCTTATCTATTTATTTGACAGAGAGAGAGAGCACAAGCGGGGGAGTGGCAAGCAGAGAGAGAAGCAGGCTCCCCACTGAGCAGGGAGGCCATTGTGGAACTCAATTCCAGGACCCTGAGATCATGACCTGAACTGAAGGCAGCCGCTTAACCAACTGAGCCACCCAGGCATCCCACATACCTATTTAAATGGCTTACATTAAAGATGAATCATACCAAATTTTAGCAAGGATAGATAAAATTAGAATCCTCATTCAGTGCTCATGGGAACATAACGTTATACAAATACTGTGGAAAACAGTTTAGCAGTTTCTTAAAAAGTTAAATATACATCTACTCTATGACCCAGCCATTCCACTCCCAGGTATTTACCCAAGAGAAATGAAAGCCTATGTCCACATAAAAGCTTGTACATAAATGCCCAATAGCAGACTGATGCTTAACAGCCCAAACCTGAAAACAACCCAAGTGTTCTTTAATAAGTGCAATGATAAAACTGTACAATGCAGGTAGTAGAAAGGACTCCGTAATAAGATGGAATTGATAAACACAACATAGATGAATCTCAAAATAATTAATGTGAGTGAAAAGTGGCAGACAAAAAAAAAAAATAAAAGAATAAAAAAATAAAAAAAAAGTGGCAGACAAAAAGGAGTACAGGCAAAGATATTTTTCCATATATTTAAAATTCTAAATAATTCCAACTAATCTATAGTGACATAGGAGGGACATAAAGGAGCAGGAAAAAACTTTGTGGTTTCCAGATGTGCCCATTATCTTGACTGTGATGATGTTTGTACAGACATATATACTTAACAAATTATACACTCCAAATATATGCAGTTTATGTCAATATTCCTTAATAAAGCTGTTAAAAGTGTAAAAAAAAATTGCCTTCTTAGTTATCCCTGACCTCTGGAATTAAAGTCAACTATATGTTGAAAGACTCCTCAAACCAGAGCCGGGACTCCCATGAGAGGAGCTTAATCAAGGCACCATGGCCAACTTCATTTTGAGTGGCCTCAGTATTACACTGCGAATGACATTAAATGAGGCACTGAGAGATTCATACAAGGGAAAATGTTCAATGACTCTAAAAAATAGCATCAGCAACAAAGAAAACATAAACAGAAGACATCAATTTTGAGTGGTGATGGCCATTTATTCTTTCATTCATTTGGGATATATTTACATGTGGCTAATTTTTAGACAGGCATTGTTTATTTCTTGATATAGAGTGCTATATAGATCTTTAGTGATATTTTAAAGTCATTTTCTCTGTATAAGTGAGGGATTCTGTTTCATGGAATTTCCTCAAGAGATACTCCACAAATTCAACTACGGTCATCCTTTAAAAATCACTTTAATCAATGTGTAATTCATAATTACGCAATTATTTTATGATTCAGAAACATTAAAGTGTAACAAATAAGATTAACCTAGGATTTTAGACACTAATTGACTTAATTAATAAGCCCCATCCATACCAGTATGCATCTCCATAAATTATTATTTCTCCTATTTTCATGTTTAATTGACTATAAAGCATGCTAATACACGAGTGAAGATGTAAGGCAAAAAATTAGCACCAGTTTTTTGGTAAAGTAAACGAAATTCTCAAAAGGCCTCTTAAGTAAAATTCTATTGTTCTTTAAATAATAGAATCTTAGAAAGTTTTATGATATTTAAATATCATACACTTTTAGTAAATAAATATCATATACTCAAAACATATACTACCACAAAGGAAAATAAATAAATGATAAATGCAAAATTATTTGATTTACCTAATGAAAAGACAGCTCTAACATTGTTTCCTGTCCCACTATTCAGTGGCTTGTGACTTTGGGATCCTTACTCAACATCTATAAACCTCATCTTCCTTATCACTAAAACAGAATGATAATAGTTCCCATCTCATAATATTGTTAATGCTTTATCCTTTGGATTTTATTACTTAAACCTATACATTCTTATAAGAAATACTCTGTTGCATATTAGAATTTTTAATGAAATGCCTTAGCTATTAAATGTTAGTTACCATTTGCCTCAAGTGTCTCTCAATTGCATCTGAGATCTATATTTAGTCTAAGGTGCTTTTGAGGAATAGAGAAATACATGGTAAAGCCACAAGCATTGCTGGGACAAAAGTAATGTCTAAAACTGTCTCTATAATAATATTTTGTAGTAGAATGCATTATTCAGACAGAAGGAATGTGCCTCTCTAGAAGTCTACATCCACCTCTATGACCTGTAATCTCTAGACATAGTTTACAACTAGAATCTTGAAATTCTGGCTGTGGAATATATTTGGGACTTTATATTGCCACAGATTCTGGCCCTGTGATGAGCCCATTTGGCTGTCAGGGGAAACTGAGGCAAGGTTTGGATAGCTGTGAACTGATGCTTGGATTCCCTGACTTGAAGCTGGAGACTGCTGCAAGGTAGGGTGCTGTCACATTATATAGCCCTTGTAAAAGCATCCCTCTCTCTTCCAAAGGTAAAAATTCCAGCCTTCCTGACTCCACACATCTAAGCATACATCATAGAATTTTAGAGCACAGAAAGTCAGTCTGGTCTATTTTGGTCTCCTAATTTTAAAGATAAGAAAGCTGTGGCCAGAGTTGGACTCAGCCAATGACTTTTGGATTCTAGCTGGTGTTATTTCCATAAGACCAGGCTTTGCAAGAGGAACCAGAAACAGCTGATACAAAGCTATTTAACAGGTATGTTGGAAATTTCTCAAGAAGTTTTGACTTATTACAGCTCCTAGTGGAGTAGAATGAGAGAGATGGAGAACCAAAGCAGGAACAGAGAAAGTGAAACAGGAGAAAAAAGGCAAAAAGAAAAAAAAGAAGATTGAAATGTACAAGAACCTCATTTTTAATGACATGAGGCAGCATGCCTTAAATATCTAGGGGAGAAAAATATGAGTGCAGGGAAAGGGAGGATCCTCAAAAGGAAGAAAAGAAGAAAAGCATGGGAAAGAAAGATAAATCAATGAAAGTACAGTAAATGGAGTAAAGAATAAAAAAGAATAAGCCAAAGAATGGTGAGTTTAGATGTCAACCATATAAAAAAAAGTTACACTTCTATCATGGTATCTAATGTTTAAGCTTTCACTTGTTAAAAGTGAAAAGTGTTAAAAGGTTTTGATTTACCAACGTCGCTCAAGGTAATTAGACATCCTTGATGATTCTTGATGTAAAGCTCTCGTATTTCAATTGTCATAATCTATATGACTATTTAATAGTATGGTTAAGAATCAAGCAAATAAAAATTAAAGAAAAAAGAGTAAAGATTTTATACAGTCAGATTATCTAGAAATGTTAGGATTTTTTATATGATTATGTTTCCATTCACAAGTTTCCAGACTGCTTTTACATTTTATTCTATTTTATTATTTTTTTGAAGGAGGGGGAAAGGCAGAGGGAGAGGAACAGAGAGAATCTTAAGAAGGCTCCATGCCCAGCACAGAGCCCCAGGCAGGGCTCAATCTCACAATCCTGAGATCATGACTTGAGCCAAAATCAAGAGTAGGATGCTTAACCAACAGAGCCATCCAGACACCCGTTTTTACATTTTAGAGTGTCTTTAAAATTATAGCTTTCACCAGTTTTTCTCTTAAAAGTCCTTTTTTTTAAGTGGCAAGGTTTTTAAATAATGTGCATGAATATATTATTTATTTTACATTAACCAGAAATTGGATAGAAAGAAAGTCCTGATTCTTTCCTAATAGGCTTAGAATCTCTGACAAGTCATTTCCCCTATGCCGTTTAATTGACCCCAGGATCGCTCACATTCCTCTTCTGCTAACCTACTTCCCCAGGCATGCTTGTTTTTTAAATCAGCAATTGACAAAGTTTACTTTAGTAACTTCATACCTTGTTCAATGTACAAAATACTCATATACAAGTCTGTCAGATATTTTCCAAAAATAAATGCCTGTTATTTGAGGAAATTTTCTAAGACTCCCTTTTGATATAACCTTATGTATCTGAGTACCAAATTTCAGGCTTGGAATTGTTGCTGCAGTATGAAATTGGTGGGGGTGACAGCATTAACTGCCGATGGATTAGAAATAACGTGGCACTGCAAATCCACCAAGAAAATATAAAATGCAAGAATGCGTGTGAATATGTCTTACACTTGTAAACAATATATATACATATGTATATATTTAAATAAAATATTTAATATGCATTAAAACAAAATATATAAATATTAAAATAGCTAATATTTACATGTAAGTATAAATGTGTATTTACTTGTGTGTACACAAATACAAATATATATGTACATTTTGTTCTCCAGAGGAAGCCTAGTAGACAATCCAGTAGACACATATTTTGGTGGTACGTACATATATCATTTATAGGTTGGGGATTTCTTAAAGTTATTTTCTATGATCGAAACATTACTTGGTTTAAATGGCTGTCATCAAAACAAGATCACAGCTATAGCAGGATCAAGGGCATATATAAATCTCATTTATTTTAAAATTAAGTTTGTTTTGTTACAATTCCTATGAATTAACTGATTTGAAATTACTCGAGATCAAATTATTTTTAAACAAATGTAAAACTTAGTATCTGTAATTTCTATAATTTTCTACACCATTAAGATTGTTTAAAATTTCATAATAGAAATCCTACATAATCATAAGTTAACTTTAAAATCATGATAATTATTATAAATCTGTGCATAATCATTTATTTTTCTTTCTTTGATCAAGTTGGTATTTGTGATAGTAACTATAAAAACCATAATTAAGCAGCCAAAGGTTAAGAAGGTCAAATGCAACATAAGTACATTACTCATCTTTATTTGAAACAAGACTGATGGGAATATAATATTTTTGACATTTGTCCTAAGTCTACAGTAGTCCCACTTCCATATGGTATAATACAGATATAAGCTTTACTTTAAGCAATTGAACTTTTCACACCCTCAAAAGCCACAAAATCAGACAGTCTGTGGTTTTTGCAGCTGGTGCACTATACTCATTTGGGGTAGTGTCATATGAAAAATATTTCACTCCCCAAGCCTTAGACAGAATCAGTCATTAATGAAATGCAGGCAGTACAATGAGATCATATGAAGTATAGATTTCAACAGCCATACTATGAACACTGAAGGAACTCAGAACATGAACACAAATCACATTCTTACTGCCAGAAAAGAAAGAAAGAGAAAATATTAAGGAATGCCTTCACAGACTTAGCATTTGCTTTGAAAACAACTATTAACCATTACCTTGAAAGAAGTTTTAGTTTAAGCATTTGCAGACTAAATAATCATAAGTTGGATATAGAATAACAGAAAATATCGTCAGACATAATGGTACATTACAAGATTATCCACCATAATATACAACTACCAAAATCAAAAAATGATTTTCCTAATACCACATATGGAATCCACTTACTTAATAAAATTGCCTGTCATCAGCCTACACAATTTTAAAATAATGTCTTATTTGGGACACATCCAATTTCAATACTGTTTATTTTTCATTGAAATATTTTAAGAAAACTATACAATTCAACGACGGGGTTGCAAGATATTCTTTCAAGTGGAAACTGGTGCAAAAACAGTATTTTTAGTATTCTTATTTTTGAAAGAATAAAAAAACATTGTTTTATATTTCTTGTCACAACAAACTGTCTTCATTCTAAAGTAAAGCAACTTTAAATGTTTCTATTTCCAATCTATTTCCCTGTTTATACAATTCTTTTAAAATGCACTCCTTTTACAAATGGGGAAGAGATTTTTACAGAATAAAAAGGGAAATGGTGGCCAAAAAAAATGCACAATAAAAAAGGAATATTTTTGTGCGCATGAGCTAGAATTTGTGTATGCCCACTATATTATATATAGTTTGTATGTTTTAATATGATTTTGTTACTTCTGTTTACACAAGGCAATATAAAATTTGAACAAATGATTATTTTACCTTTATTTAAGCCCTAAACCGTTTATATTTAGTTCACAAGGATTCAAATGGAATTTGGAAGGGCTATATTTAGGAAACAATTTTATTACCTTAAATATTGATTAACAAAATAAATATACTGTGTATCTCTTAAAAATACACGTCTTCAGTAAATCTGAGAAAGCCATACATTTCTCTACATCTGTTATCCATAAAATCTTTATGTGTCTCAGGCATGCCACCTGGCACGAAACCCCAGCTTACATTTGGAACACTGATCAACTGAAATAGTACACAGTGCACTAATACAATATAGAAATGTCCCAAATGAAGAGTAAAGTTGTATCAAAGCATGCTTTCCACCCAGTGTGTTGGCATCCAGTGGAGAGTCATGGATTTTCTTATTGCTGTGGGATGCCGTGTTAATGTTAACTTAGTCTTTGTAACATGACATTGCGCACCTTAAAGGACAGAATACAGCTATGAAGCTTTCTGAGTGGCCACAGGATTTCCCTACTGTCCCACTTCCCCTGTCATTGTCATGTACTCAGATATTCATAAGAGTATCTCAGAACGGAAGCCAAAAATCACAGGTGTCGCATGCTGATAGCAGATTGTAAGTATCGTGGGGAATTACCATGTCTTATAGTTCTTTTATACTGATACACCCTGCACGCCAGATTTTCAATTTGATAAACAAATATTGACTGAGAATCATATGGCAGGTAATGTTCTAGGCACTTAAATTACATAAATGAATAAAACAGACAAAAAGACCTGCCATCATTAGTTTCTATTCTAGAGGGAGAGACAGATGATAAAAAATAAATATGCAAAAATCCCTGCCTTCAGGAGGCTTACCTTCTAGCCAGCGGTGAGAGACAGCAAATATAATAAATGAGCAAAGTATATAGGCTGTTCAGTGATGGATACAATGGAAAGAGCAGATTAAATTGAAGAGAACCAGGGAAGGAGGAGTTTATTGCATTTTTTATTTTTTGGGGTACAGTGTTGCCCATGATGAGCACTGTGAGATTATTGCGTTTTGAAGTAAAATTGTCAACAATTGTATGTAAGTGACATAGCAGCAAACGTTTGAAGAAAGTAAAGGACTTAACTACTCAGGAAGTACATCAAGTCAACAGTCCACAGAGAGGCCCTAAGGTGAGAGAAGTACACATATAAATTACATGTCACTGTTCAGTCAAGAACAATCTTTTTAAGTGTGAATTATCTGGTAGATATAGAAAATGTGGCATATGTAAATCATTATCAAATTCCTTTTGTATTTAACATTTATTAGATAATCTCTGGGGGTAGATAATTTAATACTATGATGCGGTTTCATTCTCTCTCTCTCTTTCCCTACTCATTTTATCCTGCTCCCCAAATACCCCCCTTTTTTCTTTCTTAAAGATTTTATTTATTTATTTGACAGGAAGACACCACAAGTAGGCAGAGAGACAGGCAGAGGGAGAGGGGGAATCAGGCTCCCCGCTGAGCAGAGAGCCCAATGCAGGGCTTGATCCCAGGACCCCGAGATCATGACCTGAGCCGAAGGCAGAGGCTTTAACCCACTGAGCCACCCAGGCACCCCCACCCCTCTTTTTTTTAACTTTTCACCATAAATGAGTGGCAGTACAGACAGTACAGACTAAACTTTAGAATAAGAATGAGTGCATTTTTCTTAACGAGTCTGCCCCTGGGGCTCCTGGGTGGTTCAGTGGGTGAAAGCCTCTGTCTTAGGCTCAGGTCATGATCTGAGGGTCCTGGGATTGACCCCTGCATAGGGCTCTCTGCTCAGCGGGGAGCCTGCTTCCCCCCCCTCTCTGCCTGCCTGCCTGCCTACTTGTGATCTCTCTCTCTGTTAAATAAATAAATAAAATCTTTAAAACAACAACAACTACAACAAAAACACAATTCTGCCCCTAACTAGCTGGGTTAATTAAGCAAGTTTCTGTGCTTATCTGAGAAAAAAAATTCATCAATAACATGGGGTGGTGGAAAGGAAAAAGGTGGATATAGAGTACACCTTCAGAAATCACTTAGAATTATGGGAAGTGTTTGCTAAACTACAAACAACTACACAGAAAGAATACATAATGACAATCCTTAGTTCTAATGATAAAATTTTAAAAACATTTGTGAATCCCAAAATTATAATTTGGAGATGATAAAAAAAAAAGTACAGAAAAGTTAGTGCTTGATAAGTACTTGATGAGTTATTTTAAGATTATCTATATCATCAAAATTCAGTGGTATTTTAGGCATTTTTAATTTTTCTGAATGTTTTCTTCTCTAAAGAGTATAAGAATATAATAAGCTTTTTGTTAAATAAATTGATTACATATGTCATTACACAGTTCATTATCACACAACTGTTAGTCATTTCTTTATAAACCCTTTTTTATTTTCCTGTTTATCTTCAGTGCTGAGACAGAGGGTAGTTATAGACAGGGGACAGTTGAGAGGAAAAGCTATTGACAGAAATAGCCACGGTGGGCAGGATAACTTTGCAGTGAAACAAATACACTTTAAAGATTCACATATCAACCCAGCTGTTATAAGAGGAAAAATATGAGATTAGTTGGACAAAAGATATTCAAAGCCTTAAAACTGGGTATCATTTGACCTTATAATTAATTTTAGGTATTTACCTAACTTCTAGGTATTGATCTAAAGTCTTACCTAAACTTTTTATTAGTAACATGTTTAGAAATATGATAAGATAAAATATGAGAAGATCCAATGATTAGAAAAGCCTGTATTCATGGAAATTAGATAGAATGGCTATGCTTGGAACTAAAATTATACTGAACAAAGTTTTATGTTGAGGTACTTAAGAACTATAATTTAAATATTCTCCAGTGTAATGCTGTAATGTTGTAGACAATTCTGGAGATTTAGATGACTCTGTATGGCTTGCACAATAATTTCCATTCAAAACTAATAAAACTCTAGTTTACTGGTTCGAATTTAAGAGAATAAAAGGAATAGTCAAATTGGAAGTTTTTGTTAGTGTTTCTGAGTTCAAGATGGCTCTTTACTGTTACACAAGTAATAGGAATAACATCTTAAAAAACTTTGTGAATCAATGAGCAGTAACACTTACACTTAGACGAAACCTTTGGCAGGGACTCTTACAGCCTCAGGGGACTTAGTTACCCATTTTATCAATGTGCAAAATGAAGCGTAAAGAAGGTTAAGTCCCTAGACAGAAATAGAACCCTAAATTCCTGATAATCAGCTTCCCAACTAGTCATAAGAACCTAGTAGACTTTGGCAGTGATTCTTTTGAGCAGTCAAAACCACTGCCAGGTGGGTAAGTTTATGAGCAGACTATAAAATGTAGTGTTGGCCTGGCAGCTGATCCAGTCAGAGCATAAACCATAAAGGTGAAGAATGGGAAAAGATCCCTGAGAAACAGCCTAGCGAACTAATGAGGGAGTGAACATTTGTCTTTAGTTCTTCAAGTCTGGAAGAAAAAATGAGGGCTCGAAAATAAAATATAAAGAAGTCCACCTCTGAAACAGAGAAATGAAATTTAAGTGATGGAAAGATGGACTATTATTTATGATTACTATAATTACCTGTTAAGAACCATCAACACATATTAGCATGATTTTTTTTAGCAATAAATTATTTTTAAATACATGTGATGTTCATAGTAGAGAAATTATCCTCTAGGATACATTATTAGATTTTTTTAACAGTCTTGGCAATATCTATTTATCTTTCTTCATATTATTTGTAATCTATTGACCTTTACTCAGTCATTCACAAGTTTGTCCCCAAAAGTACAGTATCAGTTCTTGCTACATTCTAGACACTATACTTGATAAAGGTCACCCTTAGGGGGCCACCGTAAAATAAAGATAATTTTACTGCGTTAGAAAAAATTATGCTTTAAGCATTTATATTATGTTCTAACTTTCGATATCATCCTTGCCTATTAATTCTTGGCTGCTGCTAAGTCTATGGAAGTTCTAAGGATGTTGATTTTACCCGACTTTAAAAAAAAGCATTTAAAGGATTTATTCATAACAAAATGGTGTATTTTAGGAGACGTTGGATGTTGAGGTGCTTGGCTAGCACAGTCTGATAAGCATCAGATTCTTGGTCTCTGCTCAGGTTGTGACCTCAGAGTCGTGAGATCGAGCCCCGTGTAGGGCTCATCATCATATACAGTGGTTTCTTCTGTGAGCCCTAACACAAATAAAAAGATAGTTTTACCAGAATTTCTTTAATAAAATCATTGGGTTCACATGATTTTACTTATATAGTATTAGGAATACAGAAGCAGTTTCTAGAGTTTTCTGACTAAATTGCCTAGGAAGACCAGACACTACTTGTTGCTATTTAGATTCAGATGACCTAGGCGGTTCCTCTTTTGATCATGAACAACCTGCTGGAAACAAACAAACAAAAACAAAAACACACACAAAAAAATCCAACGCTATCACTGGGAGGCAAAATCCAACTCTTTCAAAAAGATAAACTCAAATGTATTTATCTACTACACAAGATATAAAAATGTATAAAAAGCCTCATCTGTAAAGGAGTTTTGTGTAAACTGACTTCCAGCTAATCATAAAACAGCATCTTACTCTGAGTTAAGAGAAATCCATTCCCCAAAAATGAAGAAAAGGGACTCTTCTTTAGACAGAAGTGTGCAATTGCACACAGTCACACAAGTCGTTCTGTGTCCAGCAAAAGGAATATAAGAGTTAAAATGCTATAACATAACCTATAGTAAAGAGCAAGGATTTGCTACTAGAGTATCAAGAGATCCCCTCCCAGGCCTATCATCTCAAAAGGGGTACAGCTTGCTAACACTCACCCAGCTTATGCTGAAAGAAAGTAAAACTTCAGGAAATGGGGGTGCCTAGGTGGCTCAGATGGTTAAGCATCTGCTTTCAGCTCAAACAAAAAAAACTTCGGGAGGGGCGCCTGGGTGGCTCAGTGGGTTAAAGCCTCCGTCTTCGGCTCAGGTCATGATCTCAAGGTCCTGGGATCGAGCCCCGCATTGGGCTCTCTGCTCAGCAGGGAGCCTGCTTCCCCCTCTCTCTCTGCCTTCTTCTCTGCCTACTTGTGATCTCTCTCTCTCTCTGTCAAATAAATAAATAAAATCTTAAAAAAAAAAAAAAAAAAAAAAACTTCGGGAAACGTTCTGCATTGAACCCATGATGGAGAATTGTGGCAACAACCAAACCTAAAGCAAAAACTAAGCACATGAAAGAAACAGGGGTCATCTTCATCAGTCATTTTCTTCCTTAATCACTTGTCAATAATTTTAAAAGCTCACAAAAAGCAAAAGAAATCTATATTCATTATTATATTTCTGATGGTCACCACAGTGTTTACGCTTAATACACTAAAGTTGAAAGAGGGCATTAAGTTCATCCACCACATTGTCACATACCTGGTGGCATTCTATTTTGTGACACCAAAGTCCTGCTCCTAGATTGCTCAACTTCAAACAACTGAAATACCACAACATTCATAAAACAGAACTGAGCTACTGGGAGTAAGAAAAAAATACAAAAAGGTAGCAGACCTCAACAGCAGATAGCAAAATTAACATTTCAACAGCTCTTGCCTTTCATCTCCGTCTCTATAGTACATTTTCTTTTGGAAAAGCCACGATTTAGTTTAGAAAGATGCAGAATTACATAAAACATCTGGAATATGGGACAAGAAATATTGGCTTATTATCCCTTGTGGACCCTCTCCATGAAAAATTTAATAGATCTGTTTTGGTAGTTTTAATCTCCAGAGCACCTCAAGCTATGTTATGGAAACATCATCTTGGTCATTTATATTAGAAAGAACACCTGGCGATGAAAGCAAATATAGTCTCTTTTAAACTGTGAGGGCTTTTTCTTTAATTATCAAACTTTTCATCAAGTATGTCTATAGATGTGTGTATGTGTGTAAACATCCTGACCAGAATTTAGTTTCTGCACCTGCGTGATTGATAAGACTGTAATCTTGGTAAATTTACCAAAAGTGTAGTCCTTTCTTATGTTCTGCAAATAAATAATTGTGCCTTAACTCTGACATTCACTTACTGCACAATGCAGACTAAATCAGAGACATTTCATGATGTGAACACTAAACTCCCATTTGCACTGGTCCTGGAAACAAAAGACCCTGATGATTTTTAAAAGTCATAAAATATTTTTGATTTAACACATTTTCTTATTCCATAATAGTTTTTAACTGATAGTTTTAATATCTACTGTCGGTAATAAAATGCTTTTTGGTTAATACTAAAATAATACACACAGCTAAAAAATAGTTAATAACTTCAAGCATTAAATTTTGTTATTGAAAAACTTACTGCTAGTAAAAATTTAATATTGAGAATGCGTGCATCTAAAGAAGACTGAACAATGAAGCCACTTGCCATTAAGAAGTTATAAAAAAAGTAACTTACATAATATCAGTGTACATTCTTTTACTATATACTCACATTTTATTGTAAAATTTTAAAATTAAGTATCAGTGTATGTATTTGTATATTAAAATTAGAGAAAATTTCACATAATTGAAAATATCATAAAACACTCTATTTTTGAGTGATCTTTTAAAATTGGCACATTATACCATAGCTATGCTGTCATTAATAACACTCAAAATATGTAATAGGCCTCTACATATTCCAATTAAAAATAGAAGTCCTTAAAATATTTGAGTATTTATAGTCTATAAAGATTTTCAGGGACATTTTTATTAATTTGACACAGATACGCCTTCATTTCTAATGTTACAAACCTGAATCATTTTAAATGCAATTAAAAGTGGCTATGAAAGAGTGTGGACTTCCTTGTGAAGTAGGAAATCACTCTTGTGATTAACATGCAAACGAGCTCATGCTGGCAGAATAGATTGGGGTTTTAAAACCCCAATTACTTTTGTATGATTATCTATTTACCAGTACACAGTCTATTTTCATTTTTCATCTAATACAAAATCGGCTTGCTTACATTTTTAGCACAGCAATTAATATTTACAATAATTATGACATCAAGGACTGCTGAGAACTCCAAGTAAATCATTTACCCCAATCTTTCCTCTTTATATATGATTAACATCCTTTTATAATTTAATGCTGTATATAAGGTTACCATTATGCAAAAATCAAAATTAAGAACCACTTTCCTCTTTGATTTAAATTTAGTTACAATATATATTTTAGGAATATTAGTAAGATGACTATTGTTATATGAAAACTAAATTTTTAAGTCTAATGAGAATAATATGTAAAAACAGTTCAACTGCTCATAGTAAGAAAAATTAATATATATTGAGAACAATAAAATGTGTCCTATGAATCTTTCCTTTCTAAAAGTAATAACAGACAATTCTAAACTTTCACTAACATGCTTTGATTCATACCTGCTATGTACTGCATATATACACATTTTTTCCAGACTTCTAAAGAAAATTATAATGCATTAATGACAGGAACCATGGTAATGGAAAAAAGGTCACCCTCTCTTGAACACCTTCTGTTTTAAACCATTATATATAAAGACATTCGAGAAAGCGAAGAATTAAAAGCCAGGCTTTGTGCAACCCATTACTGAAATATTATAGAATAATCTATATCAAATGTAGAGGAACAGCAGATTCTTTTGGATCTAAATTAACTGCAGCCATAGAAACGCTTTTATGCTTATTATGTATCTGCATGTTGATTCAATTATTAAAAGAACACCTGACAGCATCAGACTTATTTAATTGAATTAATTAAACTGGATGAATAATCACTGAATTCCTTTTGTGTGAAATTTGTCCTGAAAAGTAACACTGGCATTTGGAAATTGCAAGTAATTTGCATGGTGCAATACAGTGAACATGGAAATCTCCTATTTCAGTATGCTGGGTTTCCCCCCCCTTCTCATAAAAGACAAATGAGCAGATTGTTGCAGTGGATATTTTCTCTTTTCCAGTACAGATTTATGAATACTTTTTATCACGGTATCATTAAGCAAGTTTTTAACAATTTCCTCAATATCACAATTTAAAATTTTCTCTTTTGTTGAAAAATATTATGCAAACTGCCATTCTCACAAAAGAGGTGATATGACACCAATGTATCCTTAAAACTATGAAGTATGAGACTCTCTTATTTTAAAATGGATTACTAGGATATTTATTATCTCCATAATGACAATGTAACAAATTGTTTAAAGTTAAAAGTGAAAAATAATTTAAAACAATCATATATCAGAGCAGTTACATTCCATACACATTTTCTTTTGTAGAAGGTATTTGTTTCTCCTATGATTAAAGGTTTAAGGCTTATGCCTCACACATAAAAGATTTTGGCATTTTATTAAGATAAATGTGTGTGGTTTGCTTACATGCATGATGATTTTAGATACTTATTTTAAAAAGAACAACAGTAAAAAAATAAATAAATAAAAAATAAAAAGAACAACAGTAGGAAAACTTTCTATACGTCTATTTTCCCTGAGTCAAGTTCACAGCTAAACTAAAAGGAAAATTCTGCAAAGTCTGTTTTTTCTGTCATATCGAAATAAACAAAACTGACGACAACGTAAAATAGTCTTAAAGCACTGACTTGCTGCACTTCTCTAATTTCTGCCCATTAGGTTCTTCATCACTAGGGGGGCATCATTTCCTCTCCTTACAGCTTTATATATATATATCATACCACTGGGAAGATGCATCAATATCCGCTATTGTTAATTCATTATTAAGGATAAAACTTGGTGAAATCCTGATGCTTGGTTAATCTTTAGACATACACTTCTACATCAGTTATACTTCAATGTATATTGCATCATGTTTCGATCAATCTTTTTTCTTGTTTGTTGTGAATAGAAAATTATTGCACTTTCATACTTGAAATGATAATTACTCAATGCTATTTTCCACATACTTATTTTAGAAGAGCCTGTTAACCATAATAAAATATGGTATTTGAAATCACGCACCATTTAACCTCTACATTCCTCAAATTAGTGAATCTTTTAAATATTCAGGTTGACCACATTTGAATTTTGTTCACTCTAAAATTAGGCTAGATCCCTTCAACCTTTGATCCATGTACCTTCTTCATGTTAGCCTTATTTCCACACTTTCTTTGCATTCCTCAGAAATATTCCTGTGTGAATAGTCATATTTACCACTGTTAAATCTCATGTGTGATACAGCATTAGCCCTTCCAAATAAAACTGAAATACAAAATATACTATGCCAGTTATAAAAAATAATTCATAAAGCAACTCAAATATTTAATGAAACTCCTTTCTGTCATATTGAAATTTCTAGCATTCTAGATAAACTTGTTTTTTTGTGTTCTAAGTTACAGACATGATAAAAACACAAACTTTTACAAAATACTTTGTGAAAAATCCAGGACTCTACTTTAGTACTTGTATTAATAACCTTAGTGGTTACATTTTTATTTTACATAAATTATACAAAATACATTGGCATTACACTCCATTCTTAATACCAGTTTATTATAGCTTTATTTCATAATATTGGATGTGGAAATGGAAACAGTGCCATCATGTGATACTTTTCAGGGTACTTCACTTCTTAGATTCTCAAAGTCTGAGCATATAGCTACTACACAGATAAAAGAGTTTGTAGAAAAGCAGAGTGGCAACATAATTCATCGCTCACTATTTTGCAACCACATCCAGTGTTCATGCTTTTGTGCAAAAAATTAGGAATACCTTTTAATTCTTCAAAGATAAACAAGTATAAAGTCTACTTGCATCTGTGTATATGCACTCTTTATTAAAAATCTACTTATTGTGTATTCTAGCTCATAAAACCTTCTGCATTTACAATCAATTTCTATCTTTGAAAACAAAGAAGTGTCACTTCATAAACAGAGTAAATTGATTCTTTTAATTAACAAAAGTCAGTTGTTGGGAAAGGGAAAAACTCAGATGGAACATAAATATTAACTCCAACCCAAATAAAACTTATGTCTAAAATTCAAACTGTTTCTCCAGCTTTTTTTTTCCATTCAGTTGAGGGACATAGATATTTTTCCACCAACTCAAGAAGAACTAATCACCACACACTAAAATGTTAGGTTCAGCAGGAGTTACATTATTTATTTAAATTTCAAAATCAGCTTTGAAAACTATGTTAAGTTCCAAAATTCATACTAACCATGCATAAATATGAAAATTTATACCACAAATGACCCTGCTCTATTTCTTATAATTCATTTCATTATTGTCATTTCATTTTTTTAAAAAATCACTTTTTTTTTTAATACGAGGTGTAAATTTGGGAGCTATTCTCTTACTTCCCAGACTTAATCCCATACAAATATAGAATTACATTTTAAAGCCAGGTGGGTATCATTCAAACACTGATATATACAATGTTAACGCAACATTAGAACATGAGCAATGAATCAATGTTTATTAATTTTAATGACTCGTGGTTGATCTGCAGCACATTTCGTTTTAGTATACACAGAATCCAAGAGATTTCAGTTTCATATTTTTATCAAGAAGTGAGAAAACTAAACTTCAATGCAAAATTTAAAAATATTGATAACTCTAAAAAAGCAGTTCTTAAATAATGACCCCGAATCTAATCCTTTTGCATATCCTTTGCAACATACTGCCACACAACACTTAAAATTTCACGGAAAATTCATTTAAAGAAAAAAAGAAGAAAAATCTTGAGAAAACTTTTATTCATGCAAGCATAAGTGTAGCTGCTTGCTTTGTGAATGGTGAAAATAACCTCTAATCATAGAAGCCTGAGGAGAACTTAATTACAGTCACCGAAAAAATTAAGTGAGGAAAATTTTAGCAGTAGGAAAAGGTAAAAGTAAAGGTGACTTATTAAACTCTTTGGTTCTAAAAATTCCTCTCTAAACTAAACTAAAATGGAAGCTAGCAATCCTTGAATAACTCTTCAAATGAATAATCTTTTCTGGAAGAAGGATGGGCTTGGGGATTACCCTAAAACTTTTTATTATTATTACTATTAGTCTTTCCCCAAATAACATAAGGCATGGACTCACTGGCAGAATTTCTATTTGGAAATATTACTCTTCCTCTGGGAAGAAACATTTTCTTTTTTCCAAAACTGGTATGCCAACTTTTGCCTTGTGGGAAAGAAGAACCTGCAGTACTCTTTTTTTTTTTCTTCATGAAATGCATCTTCCATAAATCCTTCAGTTCTTCCAACCCGCACTGATCCTGATCTTTCAATAGTTCTTTCACAGAAATAAGAAACAGAAGACTTTTGATGGTTTTCAATAATGCAACATGTTTTTCCTTCTAGGGCAAGATTTATCATTGATACTTCTTCATTTTCAGCTGTGGAAAAAGAGCCAGCATTGCCAATACCTGAAAACTCACTCCTCACTGATGTCTCACAAACCACAGAATGCTAGGCAACAGCATTGACAGAGTTAGAGTGGGGCAATGAGCTGCTTCACCCAATCTACCCTTAAGTCTCAACTTTTCTTTCTTCTAGAGTAGCAGCTAGGAGAAAGAAAATAAAAAGGAGTTGCTCAGAAAAGACAAAGTATGTGATACTGATATGTGAAACAGTAATTTCCAGATAGAATGACAGATACAAAGTACAAATCAAGACATAAATTCTATTTGATATGGTTGTATCTTCAAGAAATATTAAAAACAATCCCCCCCTACCACGGTAGAACTCTAGGTAGCAATAATTTGTTACTAATTAATCCCCATCACTTATTTAGTGCACTTGTGATGAGCACTGGGTATTGCATGGAAGTGTTGTTTCACTATATTATATACCTGAAACTAATATTACACACTGTACACTAACTGAATTTAAATAAAAACTTAAAAAATAAATTGAAAATAAATAAATAAGTTCTAAGGATAAAAAAATAATAATTTGTTACTAATTGCCCAAACACCAGTTTGTTACATAATTATAAACCCATTTCATGATGAAGAAAAAAAAAAAACAAATCATCCTTAGGTAAGTTAATGAATTTTTCTTTTCTAGTGGGAAAATACATATTCTGTCTACTAAATTATTTTAATAACAGTAAACGTTGCATGTGTCCATATTCAGTCCATTAAACTTCTTTTACCTCCAGCACTTGGAATTCTGCTCTAACATTTCCACCTACCCACTCACACACTTTCATGTCTAGACACACAAGCACAGAGCATAAACAATCTGGTGAACTTCACTGGGATTAATCAAACTATTGGCAATTTAGTAGGTGGGTATGCCTTTGTGTTAATACAGAGTTGTCACTGGTTGCACATGATACGTGACTGTTGAAAATGTCAGGAAAGGACTTGATGCACTTATTCTAGTTAAGAATATTTGACATTTTATAAGAAAGTAACGTTATTCCTTGGAGAAAATGAACAAAGCCTTCCTAGCCTGAGTAGAAGGTGACAAATTTTCTTCCACAGCCAATCCAAAGATCAATTCACAGTTCTCCACACAGTAGCCAAGAATATTAACTTTTATACATCAAGCTTCATCTTCATGCTTTATCTTTGTGTTTAATTTTAGCTATTATTGCTGACACATTCTAATTCCTCCACGGTTATGTATACATATTGAAAGATCCTCTTTATATTTGATCACTATAATGTCTTTTCCTATTTTAACCATTATTCCTATCACTTTAGCCTGAAACTTATGTCCAGTAATGGAATTGAAAAACACATTATAATAGGATATTATCATTGGCTCAGGTAGTATCTATAAAACTATAATTCAAATGTATATTTTTATAGTTTGTGAACTTTTTTATCCTTAAAAGATTTATTCTTCCTATTTATCATAAAGTGTTTTATAGGTTGTGTTTTGCTGAGATTTGTATTCCAATGATTTAAATAACAAGTGATGACAATTTAATAAAGATATAATAAGGAAGCTTCATGATGGATTCAGAATCACCCAAGGACTTCACAGGAAAAGACAATGCAAAGACAAGTTTTACTCAACAACAAATTACAGAAAAACTTTGTAATTTTTTTGTTAGATTCGTGGCATTCATATGCCATGTATCTGAGATAGGTATATAAGGAGATTGGATTGAGGAATAAAACATTTCATAGGTTCAAAATATTATCTTTCAAAGAGCAAATATGGATATAGAGGGCATTTATAAAATTAGAAGGTAATTTTAAAACTTTAAGAACCTACTCCAGTCCTTTCTTCAATGTATATCCACTCATATAAACTGTCAAATAAAGAGTGGATTTTTTATTTTTTAGTAGGCTTTGCTCCAGCACGGAGCCCAACCCAGGGCTTGAACTCACAACCCTGAAATCAAGACCTGAACTGAAACCAAGAGTCAGAAGCTTAACCACTTAACTGCCCAGGTACCCCAAGAGTGGATTTTTTAAACAACAGAATTACATGACTTTAATATATTCAAATTTTCACCAAACTGATCTTTACCCACTAAACTGATGGACAGCCATTTATTTCTGTCTTCAATAATGCCATAATAAACTCTGAGGCCCCTTTCTGTCCAGTGAGACATTAGAAGTCACAATTTCAAAGGCAATGATTTCAAGGAGCCCATTAGTTCAGCCTCCTGGTAGACTACAGGTGTCTTTTTATAAAAATTTTGACTCTCATAGTGTGCCTTTATAGGACACAATCAAACCTAAATTAAAGTGTTAAATAATGCCAGTCCTACTTTCTGAATCTTGGTGGGTTGTGCTTTAAAAATGAAAAGAAAAAGGGGCACCTGGGTGGCTCAGTGGGTTTAGCCTCAGACCCTTGATTTCAGCTCTGGTCATGATCACAGGGTGGTGAGGTGGAGCCCTCTGTCATCTTGGGGCTCAGCCTGGAGTGGGCTTGAGATTCTCCCTCTCCCTCTGTCCCTCACCTCCACTCACATACACACTCTCTCTCTCTGAAAATAAGTAAATAAAATCTTTAAAAAAAAGAAGAAAAATTCTTAAAAATAAAAGAAAAAAATGCAAAAAGACCCCCAAAAACCTCCAACCACCATTTCATACTCCCATTAAAAAATATATATATACAGAAATGCCTCTATACATCTAATTTTACCCCTTTGTCCCTCAGAGATAACCATCATTAAAAATTTGAGTCATATTTTTCTCTTCTTCTTAAATAGCTGGCATTTGCAAATATACCCCTGCAATATAGACTCTCAAGAACACAGATACACAATTTTGTTTTTTAAATATAATCTTTTTTTACTGGGCAATGTAATAATGTTTAATAGAAATATTATTCTTTTTTTTAAAAAAAAGGCTGCCAATCATTATTCACCATTAATAAACAAATTATATGTGTTATTAGAAACAATGCTTTAAATTGCCTACATAGTTATCTCAGTTTATTTGATGTTGTGAGGGGAATATCAACAGAAATTTTTGTCAAATGTATTGTCTGCTCTTTATATAAAAAGCATATCTTTATTATCAATAAATAACCAATATTAATGGCTATCTTCAAAGCTAATTTGGATACCTTTAATAATTTGCCCTCCTATAAGTTACTTTATATTTATAATTCATATAAATCTCTTTGGAGTTAAAAATATTTGCTTCTGGAATCATTCTGCCAAAACTTCATGCATAGATATTCATACAGACATATGTATGTTCATATAATATTTTTCCTTCAGTTATAAACTTTCATTATCTTTGCCATGTTTCACATAAGCCTCATAAGTTAGAATGAAACTTTTTTTTTCAGAATGAAACTTTTTTTTTTTTAAGGTTTTATTTGTTTATTTGACAGAGAGAGAGAGATCACAAGTAGGCAGAGAGGCAGGCAGAGAGAGAGGGGGAAGCAGGCTCCCCGCTGAGCAGAGAGCCCAATGCGGGGCTCGATCCCAGGACCCTGAGATCATGACCTGAGCCAAAGGCAGAGGCTTAACCCACTGAGCCACCCAGATGCCCCAGAATGAAACTTTTTAATAGTAGAATATAAATTGCTCAACAAAGGAAAAGATTCACAAATAGCCATCCCTGGTTAAAGTTTAAGTCTAATCCTATTTTTCAATGAGTAATATGAAAGCATAAACATCATGACACTGGGACAATATTTATTAAAATATTATCAGAGGAAAAAAAATCTATAGGCCAGAATCTAGAATCAAGGCCAGAATCAAGAGTAACAAAAGTATAGTAACAAACTATAGTAACAAAAATCTATAGGTCAGAATCAAGAGTAACAAGAACTATTCATTGTGATGAATTAAAATAATTAAACTCATTAAAATGAGTTAAACTGAAATAAAGAAAAGCTTCCCATACATAACAACCTAAAAGAAAACTGAGGCAATTAAAAATTAAAAATATTTTTAAAAAAGAAAACTGAGGCAAATACTGAAAGATAGGGCATGTGTATATATATATAAAGTGAAAGAGGTAGGCCCCTGCTATGAAATATGTTTTCTCAGAGAAGTAACTCTTACTATCTAACTAAATGCTTTCATTTATCCATTATCATGGGGAATAAAGTGCTACAAGTTATTTATTTTTCCAAGAGGCTAAAGGCAAACACCATTAATCAGTACATAATCCAGCTTTTCACATAGGCCAAAAATATAATTTTCTTGTTTGTAGGAGCGCTTAAATCAAATGGAATTTCATGATTTTAAAATACTTTACTGATGTATAGTTCCTCTCTCTCTCAAGGTATACAGATACACCCAAAAAACTTGATCTCTTCCTACAGTGGTCATGAGAACGATGTCCTAAAATAATAATTATACAGGGCCATTGATATGCAGGGCCACTCACCATTCACTTAATGAACACAGAGAGTATAACATGGCTAATCTGTGCATTATTTCAAGAGATTTTAATGGAATTAGATGGCAAGTGGACTAGGAAGTCAAATAAACAATGGGGGGTACAGAGCATTACTTCCACTATAAAGATAATGGAATGTAAGACATGAATTAGAAACTTTTGTGTGTTTCTTTTTTTTTGCTTGCTTACTTGCTTGCTTCTGAGTTCATAGCTCTGTTCTAGTTATTTCAAGTGCCTTGAATTTTAACCTCCAGGTATAAGAATTATTATTTCATGTCTAAAAATAAAAACAGAATATGATGGAAAGAAAATAAAATACAAAGTAGAATAACCTGCTATAAAAGGTACTATAAACCTGTATAATACCAGGAAATACATAATAACTCCAAAAATCAAAACACTTATTAAATGAGGACTAACAAATCACAGGTTGACAGACTAGATGAGAAATTTAGAATTCATTTGTTTGCTCATTCATTCATATATTCATTCAACAAATACCTGAATAACTACGTGTCAGCTACTGTGAAGTACCTAGATGAGAAAAGAAGAATGGACACAGTACCTTCATGAAGTAGTTAGACAAAAACTAATAATCACACAAATATATAATTGCAAAGTGTGATCACTGATGGGAAAGGAAAGCCCAGGATGCAATGAAGTCATAGATCGGGAAGACTTAATCAAGCCTGTGATGTCAGAAGGCTCTCTAGAGGAAGTGAATCTCTGAACTCTGACCCCAAGAATGAAAGGGCATTAATAAAGCGGGTGTGGCGTACAGGAAGGAGTAATCTACGCCTATGTGAAGTTTCTGAGAAAGGAGAGCAACGAAGGCCATCTGAAAGATTCTCTATCCAGGTTCGTAAAAACTGCTGATCATATCAATCCTAATTTTTTTGATCCATTAAAGACATGTGTCTTAACCTGTTCAGGAGGGAGGTAAACTGCTTAAAAGTAAACATTACTGAAATCTTTTTCAACTTTTATCTGTGGCTATGGTAGGTGGCTGCCAACAACTGCTTTGAGTATTTTCAGGAACAAAATGATTATCATGGCCAGGCTCAAAAAAAAAAAAAAAAAAAAAAAAAAAATGCGTAGAGTATCTTTATCTTGCGAAACACTGGACAAAAGATGCCCCAGTGTGCCAGTCTTTACTTTGACTTTATTATTGACCAAAAGACATTGGAGAACAAATGTTTGGATTCACAAATACCTTGTAGTGACAGCACAGTCCCTGAGCCCCCAAATAAGTACTAGCCAATATATGAGAAGCCACAGATTATTCCATAGGATAAACTTCAAGGCCTTAAATTCCTAGTCACCTCCTTTGGAGTGAATTCAAAATGTTTTTTGCAAAAGATTTTCATTCTTCCCATTCATCCTTTCTAAGCCATTCCCATGACTAGGAGGAAACAGGAGTCATCTCAGACAGGGGTCTGATTTAGGCACCTTATTTTATAGAAACCTCCACTTTACATTCTCTCTAGATAATCTATCTAAGCCATGTATGATTTCTGAACTTCACATTCTTGCCAAAGAGTACAAAGTTTGTACTCTTTGCTATCTAATCCTTATCAAAATTTTAGTTGAAAGAAATAATATTTATAGAGGATTGCCTAAATGACATACAGCACATCCATTACTCAGGCCAGATAGTCTAAATTCTACATCTCAATCAGACCAGATCATGAATGAACTAATTCTAACTATAAATGCAATGCTTTAGCACCTCTTAAAATTGCTTTTATTCAACGTCACATTGGGGTTACCGATTTGGCATGTATTGACAGATACTATAAGAGGTGGTTTTATTGCGTCTCATACGGGGTTACTACTTATCTACTATCGTACACAGTGTGCCTTCATGAGGACAAGGAAAAAAATTCCTGCAGGTGTAAGTACCTGAAGAAACTAGGATTCCTTCTAGAAATTGCTTTTTTAAAAAAAATATAAACAGTACTCATCTCATAGTATAAGTATGCTGTCTCCTTTAATTTAGTTGCTAAATAGATCAAAGGCAGATTTGTGGCCAATCCTGGCAACTAAAAGGCCAAGAGAGAAAATATTCCTGTGAGCTAATCCTACTATGTCTTTATTGTTTTCCCCCATATATTTCCCCTCATTTTGATTCTATCCTTTACTATCATGCTTTAAAATTGGTTAAAATCAATCCGAAATGATGAAATATACAAAATCCTGTAACTCCTTAAGAGTTTAAATTACATTTAATTAAGTTAAGGGAAATATAATGTTTACAGGCATGTCAATATTTTGAGAAAATTGCTTTAAAAAAACTTCAAGTGTTCTTTCATTACCCATCTTGATTATTGTTTAATTCCTTATTTCCTAATACGTTTTGAAACTGCTGTTTGACCCAGGATAAAAATGTCATTTTTGCATATATTTTGTATTTTCTTGAGAGCAAAAACATTTAATTCAATTTGAAGGAAAAAGCCTCAGAGACTACAATGAAACAAAAATGGGGGCCTATCTGGAATTTCATATACCAATCATTTTATAAACTTACAACCTGGAGAGTTTGAGTAAATGGTATGAGAAACAAGAAAGTTCAGAAATTATCTAACTTCTCTGTTGTCCAGTGTTCTGATTCTCCCTTAACATGAGAAACAACCTTCTATTAAGTTGGGAACCTTTAGAGACTGTTGTTACAAGCATCAGTATTAAATTTTGTAAAGTATTAACTGAATTTTTCTGTACATAATGTTGAATACATGGATGTTTGATGTAAAAAATATAAATCCCTTACCAATGAATATTATAATCTATGATAAAATGAATACTAGCATAGATAAATAGCAAAGAGCAGATTAAAACAACAATAAATATTAAAAATTTCCCAAATAAATGTGTTGATAGAACATAAAGGTAATGTGATAACTATATAGTATCATTTCTGTAATTAGGATTAATTATTAAACCCCATTCATAGACAATGGTGGCCAAGAGAGTTTGCTTTCCTATCTTCTGATTATTGGGACTAGGAAATGTTTTGAGAGCAGATCTTGTTTGCAACTGTAGACAAAGCAAGGGATGGGAATCTGTTTGGTGCATAAGGACAAAAAAGGCTCAACAATATCGGCAAACAATAATCTAGTAAAAAGTATGGAAGAAGGATGGTACATGCTAGGCCGATGATACACAAGTATAAATTTTCCTAAAAAAGTAAAAAGTAATAAAGCGTGAAATATGCAGAAAACACAAATAAACAGTGAGCTCAGTCTCACTCGAAGAGTACTAAGCATGGTATCTGAACATAAAGATAGATTGGGATATGGTCAAAGATGTGAACAGAAGAAACACCTTTCAAAAGCATATTAAGAAAAAGTGAAAATGAGGAGTTGTAGGGGAAGAATAAGAGGGGTTTATGGTGCTGAATTTAAAAAACAGGGAAGGTTCTAGTGACAAAACACTCCAACAACATATTCTATGTGTAAAGACTGTGATGAGGCCAAAATCACAATCTCTTGCTTTGAAAAATCAAACATATGGTGGTTGAGAAAAAAAACCTCAGTTCCAAAATATTGATAGGCATAAGGATTGACAAGATTTTTAAGTAAAAATTATAGAGTTCTACACCTTGAAGAATAACTCCAGCTCCAACATATAACATGTAGTTTTAATCTAGAAAAGTGTTAACTTCTTAGTCTGTTTCATAGTTGTAATAGCTGTGAAGCCACTTGAGACAGTAAAATGCTAAATAAAGATAAATTCTAAAAATAACAACAGCATCAGAGTTTTTATAAAATTGCACTTCTTCCTTGAAGGAAAATTGTAAGTTCTTTGATGGTATTTCATATTGTTTAAATAAAACGGGCTTACAAGAATACTGGAACACAATTCTTTTTAAATGGCCAATTGGTAGGAAAATAATACTTCTTCTAAAAGTGAGTAATTGGATAAACTGGAAAGTTGGGAGGTGTGCCCTTTTGCAACAGCACAGCTTTGAGGTGGAAGGGACAAATCACTGTCATTCTTGCCTGGAATGATCACCTTTTCCTAGTGAGGAGAAGATCTTTCCGCAACGCATTCTCTCACTGGATACATATGAGTCATATATAAATCCATTATGCATCCTCCCTCTCTTATACTTAAAGAATAGATATAAAATTCTTTTATTCTATATTTGTAAAACAAATGGATTTCTCTGTGCAAAAAAACCAATGGGAAAGAAGACTTAGCAATGTTTTATAGAGTCACAAAGGCGATATACTGCTGTGCTGATTTTAGTCTGAAGCAGAAAAACTCAAATTATAGTTTAACCTCCTGTAATAGGAACCATTCCATTTTGAAAATATTTGTTGTAAAATTAAAATAGATAATGGATGGTAATTGCACGAAGAGAGGCTCTGATGTGTTTACATCCACTAGGGAGTACATTCATAGGTGGTGAAAATGTGCCCAAAAATCATATACACAGACATGCCTTGATATATAGAAATAAATACTCTACGTGAACTAATACATATAGAAGTTAATCTTAATCAAATATAAAATATGCAAAAATTAAGGAAAAGATATTAATGATTTAGAGATAAATCTTCCAAAGAACCCATGCCTTTCAATACATACATAGTCATGATATTTATGAGAACAAAAGTTAATTTGGCTTAAATAAGAAATCACATATGAAGAGCAGCCATGCATAATCGAAATCTTCCTCAGACACAAATGAACATGTATGTCATACAAATTAATTTTGTATGATCACACAATCAAATCAGTACATGAAAAATAACACAACACAAATCATTAATATACAATAAACCCTACATTTTGCCATCTGCCACTGACAAATGTGAATACCAGGTTTGTAAAACACAAAGTAACCACATTCCTTAGAATATTGACTCTAGCCCCTTTAGGAAGATCTGGTTTCAAATACAGACTCTACCACTTAAAATTTGTAGATTTTTGACACTGTCCTTAACCACTCTTTATCTCAGAGTTCTTGTCTGTAAAATTGAAAACAATAACACACAGCTAATAGGGTTATTAAGGTTTAATGTTGTGTTCAAGGGCAAAGTGTATGTTTTCAAAAATAATGTTTTATATAGAGTAATTCTCTGAAATTCTTATGGCATTTATTTTTAATTAATAATAAAATCATCAACATAAAGTAGTAAAAGTGCATGGACTTTGGATAGAGAAAAGCCTACAGACTAAGTCTGGTCTTCTCCATTTACTAGCTGTAGTAACCTGAGTCTTAGTTTTCTTATGTGCAAATTGTGGATAAAAGTACTTATTTTGAAACTTATTTGAGAAATTTAGAATGAAATAATGTAAACAAAAAAGTAGCCAGAATGAATGCTCAATAAATTTTAATTTGTTTTATATACATGTCATTGTGACCCTACCAGCTTACAAAAACATCTTTTTTTTTTTTTTAAGATTTTATTTATTTATTTGACAGAGAGAGAGAGAGAGATCACAAGTAGGCAGAGAGGCAGGCAGAGAGAGAGGGGGAAGCAGGCTCCCTGCTGAGCAGAGAGCCCGATGCGGGACTTGATTCCAGGACCCTGAGATCATGACCTGAGCCGAAGGCAGAGGCTTTAACCCACTGAGCCACCCAGGCGCCCCTACAAAAACATCTTGAGAGTCAAAATTATCTTTTACACATTTCTCTATTATCTACTGTGCATTGTACATATAGGTTTGCTAAAAAAGGAAGTGGAGAATAATGCCCAAGAATTACAAGATACTGCTTTAAGGATCAATTTCTTTCAGAATTCCTGGTGAAGCAGAATGAGAACTACTTTTAATGAGAAAACTTTATTTAAAAGTTACTAGATATCCATGGTTGCACCAAAAGCAAGGCTCCTTGACACCTACCCTCTTATTTTCATTCATTCATTCATTCATTCACTTATTGTTGGGAGAGACTGGCTGTCAACATATTCTTTTGTCACACAAATATAGAACAAATAGTCCTTCCTTGTCTGAAGTTCAAACAATGGTGAAATAATTCAAAGCAAGTTGCTTGCCTTAGAATTTTAAATGTAATATTTAATAAAATAAATGTTGCCTTAAAAGCACGGCAGCCCCCAGGAAGCAGAGATCTTTAGATCACTGCTGAAGGTTGCGCTGGCCCTTTCTTCTTTCTTCTCCAGCCCTATGCTTGTCCTAGGCCCCAAATTTGCCAAAAGCTGGAAGTGTTTGCTATCTCAGTGTAGGACTAGAAAGGCTGCAGCCTCTGTCCGGGAGGTACCATGTATTTTATGTGAGTCTGACAAGATTGTTCAAGGTAATCCAAGAACACAGCTGAAAGGTGCAACAAGCAGCTACAAAGATAGACTGTAGACCAGCTTGGTTAAGTACTAATGAGAGAAGCTCAGAATGGCTCCTCAAATATTTTGAAAACATATAAATCCTTCTACTATACAAGATAGAATGATTAAATAAAGTTTTAGGGCCCTAAGTCTTTTAGGCTCCTGTGAATCAGTACTGAATGTGGTATACAAGAACAAAAAAGTCACAATCTGGTGAAATGGGAGCAGAGAAATAGAAAAAAAAAAAAAAAACCCACATGGACTAAAGTAACTTCACTAATAGTTCTATAGTAGTGGCAGCATATACAAAATGCCACAAGAACACAGAGGTGATAGGATTAATTCTATCTGGCTACAATCAGGGAAGACTTCAAAGAAGAGGTGACTTTTAAGCAGTATTTTGAAGGCTGAAGTAATAAAGGGAGAGAGGAGTAAAGGGGCAGGCTCTACTGAGCACTGACAATAAATACAAATTCATGGAAGGGCATGATGTATTCAGATGATGAGTAGTCCAGTGCAAGTAAAATGCAACCAAATCAAAATGGACAAAACTTAGATAAAGGGAGCAAAGTACTGAAAAATAGTGACTCGAGGAAGTATGTATTATGAGGCCAGGAGCTCATGGTCAGATGAAAGTCTTGGACTCAAATTGCCCAAGATATTTAAGAATTTTCTGGAGATTCCAATGTACTCTTCTATCAAACAGGAAGAAATAGAATGCTTTAATCCAGAATTCCAATGCGATTCCAATTGATTCCAATTTGAAATCTTCATCAGTGAAAGAAACAAGGAGATTTTTTTAGGGATATCTACCTCAATGTTAAAGATTCCAACTATAGGCTCTGCAGTGCAATAAGTTAGCAAGTGAATAGTTATAAAATACAATACAAGATGTACAAATTAGAATCATCACTGTGACAATGCTCTTTTAATTCAGTATAGATCCAAATGAACTAGTTGCCAGGAGCTAAAATAATGAATGCCCAGATTTTTATTGATTTTCCTACTAAAATGAGCATATTTTTTGATAGTAGAAAGATAGTCACTATGCTAAGTAGAAAATATGGTATGGGTGGAAAATTGCCAGGAATTCCTAAATACTTGAACTGGAACTTATATCACGGGTAGGATTCAAATTGTTCTAGATCTAGGGAAGCATTTCAAGAGCGGGAAAAAAAAAAAAGCAACCCTTGAGTAAAACCTCCCCCTGACCTCCAAATGTTTTATATTCAGGGGTTAAGAGAGATACTGAATTCACAAAATAGTAAGTTTTATATAATGTTAAATGGCTGTAAATGATATGGGAAAATTTAGGGAAGGATAAAGGTGATTAGTCAATGTGGCAGGAGAATTGCAATTTAAACAGGATTGTTCCAGAAGACCTCATTGAGAAAGTGACATTTAAGCGAAGACTTGAAAGAGGTGAGAGAGTAGGCATACTGGTATCCACAGGAAGAGTAAGCCTGGCAGAGGGCACAGCCACTGCAAAGGCCCTGAAAAGGCAGCATGCCTAGTATGTTTGAGAAACAGCAGGAAGGTTAATGGGCCAAGAAGAGAGTGGAGAAGGGGTAGTAAGATATGAGATCAGATTATATGTGGTCTTATAGAGCCATTTTAAGGTTTTAAAATCTCACTCTTAAGGAGTGAGTCTGAGACGGGGAGAGGGGGAAATGAAGGGTTTTGAATGGTACATGATCTGATTTAGGTTTTAATAGTGAACTGCTGTGCTGAAAACAGACTGTATGGGATCAAGAATGGGGTTAAACAGACAACAGGCAATGGCAAGAATAAAAGCAGGAGATGATGGTAGCTTGGAACAGGGTCGCAGAGGTGGGGACAGGAAGACGTGATTGAATTCTGTGCATATCTTAGTGGAGCCCACACAATGCCAAATCTACCTATGCTACTGTTTTTTTAAAAAATTCATTCATTTCTTCCATTCATTTAATTATAAGCACTTACTAAGCATTTATTATGAAAAAAGCACTGTATGGGTTAAATATTATCCTACAATTTTTGACTGTCACTGTGTCATGTGCCATCACCACTTTCTCAAGTCCATTCATTGCAATAAAGTATTTCTTCAATCTATTGCTTGTATTCAAAAAATCTACCTTCAAGTAAGATAAGATGAGCTATATAACTCTGATGACTATCTCTGAACCAGCTTTTCCCAGCACTGTGCGTCACTTTGCAAGAGCCCCTACTCTGATCTCACACCACTAGGATTGCAGGGAAATCAGCAGGGCTCAACCACTGGGAATCTGACTATGACAGAGAAGGAGGCAGAGGCTTGCAACAACCAGACACAGATCTTGGCAGACTGAGCTCATACCTGTGGTGTCCAAGTAATAATCCCAACCAGCAATTTTATTCATCTACAGACCCAAGTCAGGGTGTACTCTCACCAGGCAATTGGATGGGATGCAGGTCTACCTCATTTGGATCCCTAAACAAGGAATTTTGCTAGCCTTAGAGCCCAGTTTGCCCAGGCTCACACAAAGAACTTAATTATAATACCATCCTCTGTGGAAAGTGTCTTCCGGCCCTATTTGACCAGAAGTGCTGGTGACAACCCCTGGAAGCAGTGAAGCTCAGCAGTCCTGGAGCCGAGAGGGGAGCAGACAGAGCCGATCGCCGCCAGAACAAAGGTAGTACCAGGCAAAGGCTGAGGGTAGCTCCTGGCCCCTCCCAACCAGAGAGTCTGTTCGAGAAACTGAGAATACCCTGGAGAGCCTCCTCCCCTTCTTGAGGCTCTGAAAAAAGGCCCCTCCTATTATAGAGAGTATCCCAGTGCCATCTGACCAGAAGGGCTGGAGACAACTTCTAGAAGCTGTGCAGCCCAGCAGCACTCAAGCGGAGAGGTGGGTGGGCCAAGCCGATAGTTTACAAAGCCAGGGGGCCCTGTTCTGTGAGGAAAACTGGGGTATGAGTGGACTTGATTAGTTAGATTAGACAACAAACAGAGTTTTATCAGTTTTAGAGAAATTCCTTCTGTGCCAGGGCAGGATATCTATCTAATTCGTAGCCTCACTAACCACTGAATAAAGCCTTCAGCCTGTCCAATGAAGGAACCTAAGCAGAGCTGATGGAAAGCTGCACAGCCCATTCAACAGCCCTACTACGAACAGTGAACATTGAACAGAGAGCACAGCCCCTGGCTTCTCCTGTCTGCAGAGCAAAACCAGTGGCCTCACCTGACCAGGGAAACTCAGTGCATACTCCGATCTGATTCAGGTCCCAAACAACAAGCTGTACAGGCCCTGCATTCTGTTCTGAAACTCCACCAGGGCAGGAAAGCTAATTCATAATCCCACTTATTATGAATATAGTACCTATTCCCAACCATCTAGTAACAAGACTAGAGAACCTAGAGAACCTCAGAGCCCACCCCACAGCCTCTTTTGGGTAGGGAACCAAGCCAGTAGTCTTATCCAACTGTTCTCAGCCAGTGGCACAACACCCCTATCCCCATCCTTAGAGCTTGAACACCTGCTCACCCAAAAATACACTATAATAGTGAGCCCAAATGACCAAGAACATTACTAGCAGATAATCACAGAAACCCAACTCAGCTGACTGGTATAGAACTAACTTTGCCAAGGCAAATCTGTAAAATCTGGAAGAGGAACCCTATTAGTCAAATGCACAGATACCAACATAAGGAATAAAGGATCACCAAAAATTAGGTATATGTGAACCACAAACGGAAACTAATAAAGTTCCAAAAAGTGACCCTAAAGAAATAAAGATCTATGAACTGTCAAGCAAACAATTCAGAATAACCTCTTTAAAGCACTTTTGTGAACTACAAGAAAAGACAGACAACTGAGTAAAATTAGGAAAACAATATATACACAAAATGAGATGTTGAGCAAGGTAATAGCAATCATCAAAAAACCCCAGAAGTCCTAATTGAAAAATATAACAATTGACCTGAAGAATTCAATAAAGAGTTTCAAAAGTAGGCTAGAACACATCTTAAGCAACTAGAGAAAGAACAAACTGGGCCCAAAGTTAGCAGAAGAAATGAAATGGTAAAGACTAGAGAATAAATAAATGAAATAGAGAACAGCAATAGAAGCAATAGAAAAGGTTAACAAAATTAAGAATTGGTTCTTTGAAAAGATAAACAAAATTGACAAACCATTAGCTAGACTAGCCAAGGAAAAAAGAGAAAAGACCACAAATTAACAAAATTAGAATTGAAAAAGGAAACATTACAACTAATACCATAGAAATTCAAGGGATCATAAGAGGCTACCATGAACAACTATACACCAACAAACTGGACAACCTAGAAGAAATAGAACATTTTTGGAAACATAGAACTAACCAAGATTAAATGAGGAAGAAATAGCAAATCTAAAAAATCAATTACTAGAAAGGAGGTTCAATCTGTAATAAAAAATCTACCACTGAAGAAAAGCCCAGGTGAATTCACTGGTGAATTTTATCAAACATTTGAAGAACCAACACCAATCCTTCTCAAACTCTGTCAAAAACTGAAGAGGAGGGAACTCTCCCAAACTCATTGTACAAGCCCAGCATTATTCTGATATCAAAATCAGAAAAGAACACTACTGGAAAAGAAAACTATAGGCCAATATCCCTGATACATACGGATGCAAAAATTCTCAATAAAATACTCGCTAACCAAATTCAGCAGCACATTAAAAGGATCATATACTACGATTAAGCGGGATTTATCTCTAGCATGCAAGAATGGTTCAATATATGCAAATCAGTCAATGTGATATGTCACATTAATAGAATAAAAGAAAAGCAACATATGATCATCTCAACAGACATAAAAAGCGTTTGACAAAATTCAACATCCATTCATGATAAAAAAATCCTTAACAAATTAGGCACAGAAGGAATATATCTCAACATAATTGATGTCACATATGACAAGCCCACAGCTAATATCATATTCAATAGTAAAGGGCTGAAAGCTTTTCCTCTAAGATCAGAAACAAGACAAGCTTTCCTACTCTTACCACTCCTATTCAAAATAAAACCAGAAGCCCTGGCTAAAGCAATCAGGCAAGAAAAAGAAGTTATCGGAATTGGAAAAGAAGAAGTACAACTGTATCTATTTGTAGATGATACGATTATATATATAGAAAATCCTAAAGATTCAACCAAAAAACTGTTAGATCTAGTCAACAAATTCAGTAAAGTTGCAGGATACAAAATTAACATACAAAACTCAGTAACATTTTATAAACTAACAACAATTTTTTTTTTTTTAAGATTTTATTTATTTATTTGACAGAGAGAAAGAGATCACAAGTAGGCAGAGAGGCAGGCAGAGGGAGAGGGGAAAGCAGGCTCTCTGCTGAGCAGAGAACTCGATGCGGGGCTCGATCCCAGGACCCTGATATCATGACCTGAGCCGAAGGCAGAGGCTTACTGAGCCACCCAGGGGCCCACTAACAACAATTTTCTGAATAAGAAATAAATCAATTCCCTTTACAAAAGCAGCAAGAACAATAAAGTATTTATGAATAAGTTTAACAAAGGAGGTAAAAGATCTCAATTCTGTAAATAATAGACGTTGATGAAAAAAATCAAAGAAGACATAAATAAATGGAAAGGTATCCAATGATCATGGATTGGAAGAATTAATATAGTTAAAATGTCAATACTACCAAAAGCTATCTATAGACAGATTCAACGCAATCCCTAAGAAGATGACAATGTATTTTTACAGAAGTAGAAAAAACACTTCCAAAACTTTTATGGAGCCACAAAAGACCCCAAATGACCCCCAAAGAAATCCTCGGAAAGAAAAAAGGAAGAGGCACCACACTTCCTGATTTCAAGTTATACTATAAAGCTATAGTCATCAAAACAGTATGGTACTGGCAGAAACACAGACAAATAGACCAACAGAACAGAATCAAGAAATAAACCCGAGAATATATGGTCAACTAATACCTGACAAAGGAGTCAAGAATATTCAATGGAGAAAGACAGTCTTTCCCATAAATCTGGGATAACAGGATATTCACATGTAAGAGAATGAAATGTGACCCATATCTTCACCGCTACAAAAACTAATTCAAAATGTATTAAAGACATAAATGTAAAACCTGAAACCATGAAACTCCTAGAAGAAAACAGGAATAAAGCTCCTTGACATGGGTCTTGGTAATGATTTTTCAGATATGACACCTAAAACATAAGAAACAAAATAAAAAATAAACAAGTAGAACTACATCAAACTAAGAAGCTTCTGCACAGCTAAAGAAATCATCAGCAAGGTAAAAAGACAACCTGCAGAATGGGAAAAAATATTTGTAAAGCATACATCTGGTAAGGGGTTAATATCCAAAATATATAAAGAATTCATAATGCTCAATAAAATTTTTTAATGTATTTTTTAAATTTTAATTTCAGTATAGCTAACATATAATGTTACATTAGGTTCAGGTGTACAATATAGTGATTCAACAATTCTATGCATTAATTAGTACTCATCATGATAGGTGTAGTCTTAACACCCCTACACCTATTTCACCCCTCCCCCACCAACCTCCCCTCTGGTAACCATCAGTTTGTTCTCAATGGATGAATGGATTAAAAAGTTGTGATATAGATATAATGAAATATTACTCAGCCATAATAAATCAAAACAATCCTGCAATTTGGAATGACATGGATAGACTTTGAAGGCATTAGTCTAAATGAAATAAATCTGAAAAAGAAAGACAAATCCTGTATGATCTTATTCACATGTCTAGTTAAAAAGAAAAATCTTCCCTCATATTCACAGGGCTTGCTTCCTCATGAACTTCACGTCTATCCTATAAGGTTACCATATCAGTTAGGCCTTCCCTTACCAGTTTACATGAAATAGCTCTCAACATCAGTCTCTGTTATTTTCTCCTGCTCTATTTTTCTTTATGGCAGTGATCATTACCTGGCATATTATTCATTTTTTAAAAAAATATATTATCACTTCACCAAAGGTAGGAATTTTATCTGTTTTGCTCACTATTATATCAACAGTGCCTACAACAATGCCTGTCACAAAGTATATGCTTGGCATATATCTGAATAAATGTGTTATTCAAAAACATGATGTTGTAGAACTGGAAGTACTACATATTTTGAAAAAAGAATTTTTGGTAATTATATATATATACATATATGTATATACGTATAATACATACATGCTTATTCCTCATTTTTCATAGAATCCATATTTGTGAATTTACTTATGTGCTACAAATTGATTTGTAACCTCAAAGTCAATAGTGACAGCATTTTTGTGGTCCTTCACAAACATGCACATTTCTAGCTGAGGTTGAACAAGGTGACACTACGCCTTCTTGTTTCAGCTCTTACACTGTAAACAAATGTCCTCTCAGTGGTCTATGCAGTGCCATATTTGTACTTTTTCTTGGTGATTACACCGTTCAAAACAGCCCCCAAGTGTAGTGCTAAAGTGCTGTGTAGTGTTCCTAACCACAAGAGGCTAAAATGTATATTTTTATATTTATACACATATATATTTTCTTTATATATGTTACTTAGGTGAGTTTTGTTCAGGCATGAGCTACAGTAATGTTGGCCATGAATTCAAAGTTAACAAATCAACAATATATATTAAGTAAGGTGTTTTTAGACAGAAACATTCATATAATAAAGTTATGTATTGATTAGTCGATGAAAATGTGACCAGAGCCTCACAGGAACATAACCCTGTCTGTCCTGTAGGTGCAATGACTCAGTATTCACTGACTCAGTGTTTGTGGTGGCTTTATAGAACACAATTACAGTGGAAATGAAAATTGACTGTATGTATGTATGTGTGCATAGTGGTTTTATCATATATGAACTATAGAAAGGAAAACTCAAAGACTTTCACAGCTGGTAGGGAGACACAGCTGGTAGGTGTTGTAGGTGGTAGGTGTTGACACCTTTTGCAGCAACTATTAGAATGCCTGAAGGTAGTCAAGAATATAATCCACCAGTGCTTGCTTCAGCAGCACATACACTGAAAAAGAAAAAAAAAAATGCAGTCCTCCATACAACAGTATGTTTGACATTCCTGCTAACCACACGGCTCCATCAATTGAAACTTAAAAATTGATAAACCTAAGTTTAAATATTAACTGAAACACTTACTAGTTGTGTGGGGTTTGGCAGTACTTAAATTTTTCACCCCTTTATAAAATGCGTGCTCATGAATATTAAATTAGGTAAATCAGAAAATGTACCTAAATCAAAGCCCAAATTATTTTACTTGTTTAATGAGCTTTAGTTTATTTTGTTCCCTGTTAAATTCCCAGGGAATTGCCTAAAAATTCCCAGAGGGGAAATTTAACCAATTAAGTCTCCTGAAACTTGGGGAAAAGCTACCATAAAGACGATGATAGTAACTTGGATTGATTTTGTTTAGTGTTAGTAGATGAAGTATATGTACCTTGTTGACACCTTTTGCAGCAACTATTAGGATGCCTGAAGGTAATGCTTATTATTTTGTAATCGCTTTTTTTCCTTTCATAAGTTAGTAATAATTCATAAGAGAGGTTAAACAAGTAGCGTTCTACATAATCACTGTATATGGAACAGAAAAAGCAACATTATCCATTTTCCTAATTATTATAATTAAATATTGAAGCCAAATCTCACACAACACACAGCTGTTGATAATGATGAAGCAGACATCACATCAATAAAACCATACTCCTGATTTGATAGACATACCTTATCAATTATAAATTGTTTTCCAAATTTACAATGTGATCATCTATTTATTAATTCAACTTGCAAGTGCTTATTAAGTATCTACTATGTACCAGCACTAAGCTAGGTACCTAGGGATACAAAGATGAATAAGCTATAGCTCTTAATCTCAAACTCCCATTCAGTGAAAGGGTTTCACAGTCATTTTACATAAAACTGTATCTAGCTTTGTTTTGTTTTGTTTTGTTTTGAGTATAGTTGACACATAATGTTCTATTAGTTTCAGGTGGACAACTTAGTGATTTGACAAGTATTTGACATACTTTATGCTATGTTCACCACAAGTAAAGCTACCATCTGTCCCATTACACCACTATGACAATATCATTGAGTGATATTCCTTATACTTTTATTCCTGTGATTTATTCATTCTATAAATGGAGGCCTGTATCTCTCTCTCCCCTTCACTCATTTTACCCAATCTCCCACTCTCTCCCCTCTGGCAACCACCAGTTTGTTCTTTGTATTTACAGTTCTGATTCCGCTTTTTGTTTTATTCACTTTTTTAGCTTCCATTTATGAGTGGAATCATATGGTATTTGCCTTTCTCAGTCTAACTTATTTTGCTTAGCATAATATCCTTTAGGTCCATCCATTTTGTCTCAAATGGCATGATCTCATCCTTTTTAATGACTGTAATATACGTGTGTGTGTGTGTGTGTGTGTGTGTGTGTGTGTGTGTGTGTGTACCACATTTTCCTTATCCATTTATCTGTTGATAGACACTTAGGCTGTTTCCATGTCTTGGCTATAGCAAATAATACTGCAATAAACATAGGGGTGCATATATCTTTTTGAGTTCATGTTTTCATTTTCCCTAGGTAAATACCCAGTAGAGGAATTGCTAGATCATGTGGTATTTCTATTTTTAATTTTTTGAGGAACCTCCATACTGTCTCCACACTGGCTGTACCAATCTACTAATCTACATTCCCATCAACAGTGCGCAAGGTTTTCTTCTTCTCCACATCCTTGCCAACACTTGTTGTTTCTTGTCTTCTTGATTTTAGCCACTCTAACAGGCGTGAGGTGATATCTCATTGTGGTTTTTATTTGCATTTCCCTAATGATTAGTGATGTTGAGGTTCTTAAATGTGTCTGTCGGCCATCTGGCATGTCTTCTTTGGAAAAACGTCTATTCTACCTATTTTTTAATTAGATTTTGTTTTGTCTTGTTTTTGTTTTGCTTTATTCTTTTGGTGTTGAGTTGTAGAAATCCTTTACACATTTTGAATACTAACCCCTTATCAGGTAGTCGTTTGGAAATATCTTCTCCCATCCAGTAGGTTTTCTTTTTGTTTTCTTGATGGTTTCCTTACTGTGCAAAAGCTTTTTATTTTTATATAGTCCCAATAGTTGATTTTTGCTTTTGTTTTCCTTGCCTTAGGAGACATATCTACATGTAGTTTTATAATATGATATCATGGCTTGCACATCCAACTGAACTATGTGAAAACTGCTCTGTGGAGATTGCTTGAGTGGTTCAGAGCACTGCAGGTCTATGGTCCATATTCTCCCCATGCTGTCTGAAAGAAGCTAGGAAGCACTAAGGTGGAAAGGGCCTAACAGGCCTTTTCCGTCAAACAAAAATGATACATTCAGGAGCCAGCTAGCCTGGTCCTAGTGATATCTCAGTTTTATATGAATAAAGTGGCAGCTACTGCTTTGGGGGGGAAATTCCTCACCAATTCCACTATCCAAAATGAAGCTGCTGTCTACATGGGTACCTCCATTCACAGAGGTTCTCCTAGATGCTTCAATCTGTTTCACTGATACCTTGGCTAAATGGAAATCTGATAATGTTCCTTATCCTACTGTTGTTGCTTAGTCATCCTGCTCAGTAGGCATAACTCAAGGCAGTCCTTGTAGCCCCAACCAAAATTCCCCTTGATGAACCACGCTACCTTTTTACTAAATCTTGGACTATTGCCAATGGTCCAGCTGTATGGTCTGTCCCTGGAAGATCACAGACTGACACATAAAGACACCTACCACTAGCGCTACAAATTATGGGGGAAATTGTGGCTACTGATCAGATTGTATGGGTCACTCCTTTAAAGGCCCTCAGCAAGAGAATTTCTCTGATGGGATTAACTGGAATCAAAGATGCTAATGAAGTCTGTCCCAGCCAGATCACCACCAGTGCTATCAGAATGCCATCCAGATAAGCAGTACATACACCCTCATAAACCACACACAATAAAGGACTCTTTCTGATGCAGAAGCTAACACTATGCCAGACTTTCAACACTGGTCAAAAGCTGGTCCACTGGTGTACAGTACAGAAGTACTCTAAACAAGTAGTGCTCACTGAGCATTGTGAAGGATCTGACATGAAAACTAACAAGTTAACCAGTTTCCTGAGCTCCATTTTCCACAGAGTGATACAAAGAGAGTCAAGAGGCAACCCCATACACAGTGGTTATGTTAGAGGAGATCACTAAGCTTAAGGAACCTGGATATTTTATAATGGGGAATAAGTTTGTCCCATCTTAATCCTAGAGGGATCCACTGTCTTTATTTTTATTTTTTTTCAAAGATTTTATTTATTTATTTGACAGAGGGAGAGATCATAAGCAGGGGGATCAGCAGAGAGAGGGGGGGAAGCAGGCTTCCCGCTGAGCAGAGAGCCTGATGTGGGGCTCGATCCCAGGACCCTGAGATCATGACCTGAGCCGAGGGCAGAGGCTTTAACCCACTGAGCCACCCAGGCGCCCCTAGATACACTGTCTTTATTATAATGTACAGTGAACAAACAACCTGCTCTCTGCTCCAGAAGAAGGCTGTAGCTCTACCTTATAAGACTGTTCCCTATACAGACATTTTTTAAGAGAGACTCTGTAAGAAAGAACCAGGTAGTTCCTCTGCTCACAAGATGTGTAAACATGAAAGAATCATGGGAAATTGTCTCCCAGTAGCATTGACTCCACCCGCTCCTAGCAAATTGATTATCTTGGACCTCTGCCCCTGTCTCAGGGCTACTGTTGGTACTTTACAGCTGTTGGCACTTTTTCATATTACAGTGGCGCTGTTCCAGTCCAATCGGCCAACTCCAGCCACACTATTGTGGCCCTTGAAACATAACTATGTCATATTTCAGCTTCTGGACTATCTACAGTCTGACAATAGTACATCTTTTGTCACAAAGGTAACCCAACAACAGACTGAATGCCAAGTTATTTGAGGAACAGTCATGCTCCCTGACTTCTGCAGGTATCTGAGCTGCCCTGGACTGAAAGAGCGTCCTCAAAAAAGTGATTCAGAAAGGTTTCTGAACCTATCTCCCTCATCTCCTCTTGATCCCTATACCTTTGTGGGACAGCTTCCCAGAATGTGGCTGTCTCCAAAAAGGGCCTATCTCTTTTTGACCAACTCCTGGATAACGATCAGGATGAAAGGGGTGAGGGTTATATAGAGCCGTTCTGAAAATTTGGGATTCTACTCTGACCATTCCTAGATACGATGCATTCTTCTCTACCCTAACAGCAATTCCCAGCCAGCCTGCCTAGTACACCTTTCAGGTGGCAATCCAGTCATAAGAGGAGCTAGAGAATTCAAACTTAATTGTAGTTCAGTCTTCTGTATACTATAGTGGATTAACAAAATCCTAGGACATAAGTATAATGACCACTGAGTTGAGTATACTATTCACCCAGCCCCTACCCTGGCACTGGGGAAGGAAGGCCTTAGACTCTGAGGGATGGGAGAGGGGAGGAAAAATTAATGCTCCTTGACCCTTAAACCTTGTTTAAATACTCCTGATATGAATTAATAGTTTCTCCTGATGCCCACTGGCCTTGAGTTATAGAGTGTATGGCAACCAAAATTGCAACTATCCAGTGATCTTGCCCATGTGACTTAACCAAACTAATAGAAATCGATGATCCAAATAAACCTCGACAACGTATCTCAAAGAGGAGTAATGGGCCACTTTTAGTTACATGTTTTTATGTGACAGAGACTGAGCCATAGAATATGTCTCCATTGGAGAGTTGCTTTTTAGCCCATCTATTTCCTCCTGTAACTATTGGCAATGACACCAAAGATCAGCTTGTTAGTCTAAACTTCCTTGTGTGGGTCATAATGGATAATTAATTGGCCTTACACTTATCTTGGCTGACTCAAACAAGAACTACCAGTCTTTCTTGGTGTTTATACAAAATTGGCTGAGTTTTCTGAGGATTCTGCGGGCATAACAGATCAATACTACAGGTTGTTTTTATCCTGCTGCTTGGAATCCCATTAATAGTATCCATAATTAAATGACTTATAATACAAATTGAACAGTTTGACTCAACCTCTGTCAGTCAAGTCAATCATATTAGCCAACAAGGTAGCCAACTCATGAAAACTCACCAAAAGCTGAGACAGTATATGTGATAAAGCAAAATAAAGGCCTCCCAAGATGTCCACATCTTAACCACCAGAACCTATGACAATGTTATATTAAAAAGGAGAATTAAGGTTGCAGATGAAATTAAAGTTACTAATTAGCTGACCTTAAAATAGAAGGGATTATCCTGAGTTATCTCGTGGGCCAACTGTAATCAGAGGGTCCCTAAACGTGGAAGACAAAAGAAGATGAAGCAATGTATGAATGATGTGCTGTGAGAAAGACTCATGGGCCAATCCCAGCTTTGAAGATGAAAGGAATCCAAGAGCCAAAGAATGCAATGGCATCTAGAAGTTGGAAAAGGCTAGAAAACAGATTCTTCCCTAAAGCCTCCAGAAAGGAACACAGCCTTGCTGACACCTTGATTTCAGGCCAGTGAGATCCATTTCATGCTTCTGACCTCCAGAACTATAAGGTAAAAAATGTGTGTTGTCTTATGTAGGAGTTTGTATTAATTTGTTAAAGCAACAATAAGAAACAAACACAGTGTAAGGCTCATCCCGTACAGCCCTTACAGATGTACCAAAAAAGCAAGACCCTATCCTATCTTCACCTGGTCCATTGCTCAAGGTTGTATTTGCAGTGAGTAACTTTGAAGGATGAGATAGTCTCTCTCTCTCTCTGGGACAAAGAACAGGCCTGCTTACTGCTTTCTATAAAAGTAGCAGATTTCCAGCTATAGCATATACCCACTGGGTTCATAGTATCAATGTGGGCTATATTGGTCCACAGCACTTGGGACCAAGAAAAACTGATGCAAACGTGCTGACTGATGCTCAGGCTGCTTGCTGTGCTATAACTAACGCATTCCTTTGTCTCTGATCTAGGAGTTCATGTCTTCTGCCAGCATCCATGAAACAGTAATAGAGTGACTTACTAGACTGTAAGTAGGGTAAAATCAAATACCAGACCTGATGCTCTCTGGATAGTCAAATAGATCATTGAGCATCCCATACTTTAATACGTAAATTTCCTTCTCCAAATCACCACAGACTGCAGGCATAGGGAAAAGTGATAGGACATTTTAAAAGCCAATAGTTTGCTTACTACTTTCCTCTTGTGCCCAAAGAGCAGTATGCATAAGTGCTTAAGAGACACTTTCAAAGTCCTAAGCCTGGTTCTTCTGTTTATTAGCTGCGTGACCTTGGGCAAGTTATGTAACTCATCTGTCAAAACCAGAATAGCAGCAGCTTACCTCGCAAGGTTGTTGAGACATTAAATGAGATAATATACTTAAAGTGACTAGAAGGGGCTGGCACACGATAGCACTCAATGAATTTTAAATGTTTTTGTTACTAGTTGGCCTTTAGTAGGATTTGGTCAGGACTGGTGAGAATCCAAAGGGTGGGAAAGAAGGAACAATTGTCCTTCTAGTTCCAAAGCTCTCATTTTGACAATTTCTTCATAAGAAATAAGGACTGGATATAAAATAATGTTTTTATAGAAATTATTTAAAGAGGGGTAGAGAATATTGAGAACCGTATTTTAAATAGAGCTAGACCAAGACAGATCTCAAAAGCAGAATTGATTCAAGAAATCTGCCTCTGTATTTCTGTTATATAGCCTTCAGTGCCTTTGAGTATAACAAATCTGATTAACACTCTAATTTAATTTACTTAAAGGAGCTGTAATACTCTAAAACTATTGTTATAAGGAGATTTATTCACAGAAGTAAATAAAATAATTATGAAGCAGATGAAATGACTACACAAGCCATTTTACAAGAGGGATATATTTTCCTTCTTTTCAATGAATGTTTAAAGCTCTCCTTCAAGCTCTTGGTAAATCTATTGATCTGTGAAACACAGTGCACTCCAGGGAGGCAATTCAGTTGACATTACATATCAAATGATGAGATGAATAATGATCATACCATTTGGTAATTAAACGTCTTACAAACCTTTTAACTGACTGAACGTCAAAAAAGTCAAACGAGGTCAAACATATTGTATTTTTCCATTCTCATATTATGAATATAAACAATAATGTTAAAAGATATCCAGAATAAGAAGGCATAATAAAAATATTTAAAGATAAACATATATAAGACATCTAGCTTACTATTAACTGTATATGTAATGTGTCTTCTTTGCAGCATGCAAAATTATTTTCTACTCTTAAATGTTTTCCTTTTAAAGTTGTTACAGAAATATTTCAAACCACTTCTCTGTATGTGCAAAGGAGATATGGGAAATATTAACTATAATCAGTAAAGAAAAAGCATAACTAAGAGAAGATGGATTATAGACAAATATTGCAATCACCTAATCTCAATTTGTAAATTCTATTATAACAATTTTTTTTTTTTAAAGATTTTTATTTATTTGTCAGAGAGAGAGCACAAGCAGGCAGAGTAGCAGGCAGAGGCAGAGGGAGAAGCAGGCTCCCCACCAAGCAAGGAGCCCGATGTGGGACTCGATCCCAGGGTCCCGGGATCATGACCTGAGCCGAAAGCAGACGCTTAACAACTGAGCCACCCAGGCGTCCCTATTATAACAATTTAACAGTGAAGGATATTATTTAAAACTTTACATATTTTGTTTATTCTCTAGTCCAACAAGAGCACTCCCCCACACATACCCCACACATACACTTACCATCCTCCAAGTGGCTGATTACTAAACCATTTAAAATGTAAAAATTAGAAACCCATATTAATTAAAGACCTGTAGAAGCTAAAATGTTCATTTTTTAAAGGCTACTACTTTCTGTGGCTATAAATACCAGATCACTTAGATTACATCATGAACAAAAAATCCTTTAGTGAGAAATTTAAAAATTTTAAGTAGACCCACATGCCTATTATCATATAAACTAAAATGTAGCTATTTGTTACACCTAATTGCAATTATCTAATTATCTAAGTTATCTAGTTATAATTTCACTTAAGGTCCTTCTGTTAAATATCTAGCACATTTACTTTGATCATCATCCTTAAAAAATTATTAAACAGAGTTTTATTAAAGTATTTAATACATCTATGATAACGGCTACAGCTTTAAAATGTAAAATGATGAATAACTGAAAAAAAATCTTATGTTTTCCTCATTCTGGAAGCGTCAGTTTATTTATGCTGTTAATGTTCTAATCTTACATACTTTAATTTACTTTGTAAATTATTGATCATCATGGCTCACAAAATTTCCAACTGATCAACATGAGCAGTAAGAAACTAATTTTTCTAAAAATTTGAGATTAAAAGTATATTTTCAAAAAGATAAAGATATACTAGTTTCAGATTTCTAAAGCATACCACCAATAGGAAAGGTTGATCATATTAAGGAAATATGAGTAAAAATCAATTTTTGAGAAAGATTAACTATAAAACAAAGGTAGAAAATGATCTACAAAGAAAGATAAGGTCTGGTTATCAGAGGGCATGAAAGATGAATGCTTCCATGAAAGTTATTCTTGACTGCAGCGCGTTGGTCAAAGAAGCCCTCTACTAAAATCCCTCAATGACTTTGTAGATTCACTGTGATATTTGAGATTTACTTTAAAATATCAGAAAACTCTTTAATAAATACCTATTTTTTAAACATATCTTCAAATCTTCCCAAATGTAGATATTGTTAGCTTCAGTCATATTTTCTTATGTGTGTGTAAGATACTTCACAATCATGTGCAGTTAAAATTCCAAACAGCTCAACTTTTATCCTTTAAAAATCAAGTTTCACATTATATATGAAAATTACTTGTTTAACAGTAAGCAATATGGATTTTATTTCAACTATTTATAATTATTTTAGTTATCTACTGCTGTGTAACAAACTGCCACAAACTTAGCAACTTAAAGGAACATGTATTTATTATTCTAGAATCTCTATGAGTCAGGTGTCTGGACGCAGCTGAGCTGGGGCATCTGCCCAGGCTCTCACAAGGCTGCAGTCAAGGGGTTGGCTGGGCTGTGTTCTTCCTGGAGCTCTAGATTCTGTTTTAAGCCCCCACGAGTGTAGGCAGAATTCAGTTCCTTATGGTCATAAAACTGGGGGCTCCATTTTCTTGCTGGCTATAGGCCGGGTGTGTCCTAGCTCCAGAGAGGCTGCTTGTGAAACACAGCAATTTATCAGGTACTCTCAAAATGCATTATCTTACTTCTTCACACATAGTAGGATAATCTCTGACTCCAATTTGTTAAAATGGAGTTTTATAGAACATAACTTATTCACAGGAATGACTATCCTACCACCTTTGCAATATTCAGCTGGTTAGAAACAAGTCATAGGTTCTGCCCTCTCTCAAAGACAGTGGATTATGCAAAGGTATGACTCATTATGGAGTCACCTTTGGGTATGTCTATTGCAATAATTCCTAGATTAAATCATTCCTAGATTAAAGTTATAAACTCTGGAATCAGACTGCCTTGGTTTAAATTCTGGCTCCACCCTTAAAAATGACTAATTATGTCTGTTTCTCCAACTTAAAATGGGATGACTTTATCTCCTCTTAAAGTAGTTGTGAGGGCTGTTAATTAATCTAAAACAGTTTAGAGAAGTATCTGGCAAGTAGCAAGTTCCATAGAATTTTGCATTAACTAAATTAATATTTGAACACCTATATACATTTCTAACAACTAATATATATATATTTTTAAAGATTTTATTTATTTATTTGACAGAGAGAGACACAGAGAGAGAGGGAACACAAGCAGAGGGAGTGGGAGAAGGAAAAGCAGGCTTCCTGTCGAGCAGGAAGCCCAATGCGGGGCTCGATCCCAGGACTCTGGGATCATGACCTGAGCCGAAGGCAGACGCTTAACGACTGAGCCACCCAGGCACTTCATAACTCAATATATTTTACATTCAAAATTTCATACATTGCAATTATAAAGATGTATATTGTCATTTCTCTGGATGTTTCATATTTGCGTATGTACAAATGTGTTCTCTGCCAACAAATGTAAGAACATGGAAATTCCTAAAGAGCATTATTTGATTAGTTAACAAAGATCAAAATATGGAATTACATGCAAGAGGGCAGTCAATAAATATTGCTAAGTAATCATGATGGTAATTGAAATCTACAGTTAAAACTCAATAAAAGTAAGTTATGAGTTGACTTCTGCTAATCACCAGCCTCAGGGACTTACTTCTGCTTTCTATTATACCAATCACAGATGCTCAATTTCTCAAGTATTATTATTTAGTGATGAGTGATACCTCTACCCTTTTAATTACATTCAATGAGCTGACTAAAAAATTACGTGGCAGATCACAGAGAATTTATACAAATGCCAAATACTGCAGATTGGAGGAAATAACCTATTCTTTGGGATGTTGACCAGACTTTGAGACACAATGGAATCATCTAAGAAGGTAAGTCTGAACAAACATTCTTAGAGGACTTCAACAAGTGATGCTGACCAAAGTCAGAGACTTTATTTTACACATTTACAAAATATGATACTTAAAAGAGATCATAGAAGTCTAGTGCAAAATGCCTTTTTAAAAATCATTTTTCACCAATAAATCATGGATCTGAACTTCAGAAAGATAAACAGACTTGTCTAAGTTCACAGCAGCAGAGACAAAAAAAACCAGTCTCTTAACATTGCAACCAAAGCTTCTCAATGGGAGCCATACTGCTTTGTAGGGAGTTCTGGAAATTTATGAGAGAATTTTTGGTTGTAACAATTTGAGACACTGTTACCACATGTGGGCAGGGGTTCTGTCTGCTAGTCATCCTGCAATAAAGAAGAAAACTACTGCATCTTGCAAGACTTTTCTAAACATTCACAAAAATAAAGAACTTGTGACTGGACCTAACCTTATTTTACATATAAAATATAAGGGTTTTCTTCATGTTTTTCATATACACTGAATTTATCAGGAGTTCGGTAATACTGTAGATCAAGGTAATACTTATTTTCTTCAGAATTGTCCCATTTTTACCATTTTGAGAAATAGCACTAATGATGGCTCATGTATCCTTTTATTTTTAGCTATCATAATTATAGTTATTCTACAAGTAGGGCAACTACATGACTACTTCATAAAATCTTCTAATTTTGTCATGCCTGATCATTTACATTTCCGATTATACTGATTCTTGAAATTATATGTATCAAAACATATCTAAGAATTTCATTTCATATTAGTAAAGGGAAAATTATAAAATATTTGTTACAAATGGTGGACTTATGACTTAGAGTGTTAAGCAGCACTTGCCCTACTCCATCCCTTCTTAGGATTAATTTTAAATTAGTTTATACACGGAAAGGAATCTTTTTCAGGTTTTATAAATGACAATTCTAAAAGATAAGTAACTTAGAGGCTAATATTTAAGTGTTTTGAAAAGTGTACAGTATCAAGTAAAAAAATCCTCTATGGATGAAAATTCCAATTTCTGAAGGCTTTTGAACCACATGATCTACAACATCATTGTTTTTAAAGGTGTTAAAATTCTGAGTAGAAAAGATACAGTAAATCTTTATTCCTAGGAATGCTTGAGCAATGGAGCACCTGATTAACCATATATAGCAGTAAATTACACACTAATTAGATAAAATTGTCACTGATTGACAATTTAATAATTATTTCCTATTTTTTAAATATTTTTCTTATTTTAAGAAAAAATACATGCTCAATGAACAAAGTTAAATCACACAGAAAATTATAAGTGAGAAAATGAAAAACTTAAAACTATCCCTCAGAAAAAACCACTGGTAACATTTTGGTGTATACACACACACACACACACACACACACAAATATATATATAATCTATATGTATTATGTATATTACATAAAAACATAATGTATGACACATATACAATATACATATTTACCAAATATATATATAGTATAGAATATATACGTATTTCTAATAATTTTCCTATGAATAATTAAGGAATTTAATCAAAATATGTTATTTTTCTTTGAGGTATAACTGACATATGATATTAGTTTCAGGTGTGCCATATAGTAATTTAACAATTGTATATACTGCAGAACAATCACCACAATAAGTCTAGTTATCACTGTCAAAATACAAAGTTAATATATTATTCCTAAAGATTATTTATTTATTTGAGAGAGAGAGAGCAGGGGGAGGAGCAGAGCGGGAGGAAGAGGGAGGAGGAACGAATCTCAAGCAGACTCTGTGCTAAGCGTGGAGCCCACATGGGGCTCCATCTCATGGCCCTGAGATCATGACCTGAGCTATTGTACAAAATGTTGCAATGAACACAAGGGTGCGTGTATCTTTTTGAATTAGTGTTTTAATATTCTTTGTATGGATACTCAGCAGTGGAATTGCTAGATCATATGGGTACTTGTATTTTTATTTTTATGAGGAACATCCATACTTCTTTCCATAGGGGCTGTACCAATTCACAGTCCCACCAACAAGGCACAAGGGTTTCCTTTTTTTACATCCTCACCAATACCTATCTCCTATATTTTTGATAATAGCTAATTTGGCAGGTTTAAGGTGATATCTCATTGTGGTTTTGGCTTGCATTTACATTTCCCTATTGATCAGTGACATTTAATCCATTTTCAGTTAATATGGTAAATGTAAGACAGTGGTCTAGTTTCATCCTTTTGCATCACTTCCCAGTTTTCTCAACATCATTTATTGAAGATATTGTTCTTTCCTCATTGGATAATCTTACCTTTGCAAATGGCAAGATTTCATTCTTTTTGATGGCCGAGTAGTATTCCATTGTATATCTATACCATTTCTTCTTTATCCATTCATCAGTCAATGGACATTTGGGCTCTCTCCATAGTTTGGCTATTGTTGATAATGCTCCTATAACATTGTGGTGCATGTATCCCTCTGAATCAGTATTTTTATATCTTTTGGGTAAATATCTAGTAGTGCAATTGCTGGGTCATAGGGTAGTACTATTTTTAAATTTTTGAGGAAACTCCACACTGTTTTCCAGAATGGCTGCATCAATTTGCATTCCCACCAACAGTGTAAGAGGGATCCCCTTTCTCAGCATCCTCACCAACATCTGTTGTTTCCTGTGTTGTTGATGTTAACCATTCTCACAGGGGTGAGGTGATATCACACTGTACCTTTGATTTGTATTTCTTTGATGGCTAGTGATGTCGAGCATTTTTTTCATGTGTCTGTTAGCCAACTATATGTCTTCTTTGGAAAATGTCTATTCATGTTGTCTGCCCATTTCTTAACTGGATTATTTGGTTTTGGGGTGCTGAGTTTGATAAGTTCTTTATAGATTTTGAATACTAACCCTTTATCAGATAATATCATTGGTGGAGTCTTTAGGGTTGTCTATATATGGTATCACATCATCTGCAAATAGTGACAGTTTTACTTTTCCTTTCTAATTTGTATGCCCTTTCTTTTTCTTGCTAATTACTATGGCTAGGACTTCCAGTACTATGCTGAATAAAAGTGGGGAGAGTGGCATCTTGTCTTTTTCCTGATCTTAGAAAAAAACTTTCAGACTTTTACCATTAACTATGACATTAGCTTTGGGCTTGTCATATATGGCCTTATGTTGGGGTATATTTCCTCTATAACCATTTTATTGAGAGCTTTTATTATAAATGGATGTTGAAATTTATCAGATGCTTTTTTAAGCATCTATTGAAATGATCATATTTTTATTCTTCATTTTGTTTACATGGTATATCATTTTGATTTGTGGATGTTGAATGATTCGTGCATTCCCTGGAATGCATTCCACTTGATCATGGTGTATGATCTCTTTAATATTCATTGAATTCAATTTGCTAATATTTTGTAAGGTTTTTTGCATCTATGTGTATCAAGAATATTGGCCTGTAATTTTCTTTGTGTGGTGTGCTTGTTTGATTTTGGTATCAAGGTAATGTTGACTTCTTAAAAAGAGCTTGGAAGAATTCTTCCCCTCTTTAATTTTTGGAAGAGTTTGAGAAGAATAGGTTAATCTTTAAATATTTGGTACAATTCATCAATGAAGCTATCTGCTCCTGGGTTTTTGTTTGTTATGAAGTTTTTGATTACCGATACCATTTCCTTGCTAGTCTATTCAGTTTTCTATCTCTTCATGATTCAGTCCTGGAAGAGGGTAAGTTTCTAGGAATTTATTCATTTATTCTGAGTTGTCCAATTTGTTGGCATATAATTGTTTTAGTAGTCTCTTATGATCCCTGGTAGTTCTGTGCTATCAGTTGTACCCTCTCCTCCTTCACTCCCAATTTTATTTATTTGAGCCCTCTCTCTTTTACTGGTGATTCTGGCTGAAAGTTCATTAATTTTATCTTTTCAAAGAATGAGCTCTTAGTTTCATTGATCTTTTATATTATCTTTTTCATCTATTTCTACTCTGATCTTTATTATTTCCTACCTTTTCCAGTGAGATTTTTTGCTTTCATTATGTTCTCTTGGTATTATTTAGTGTCATTTCTTTTCAGCTTAAAAGTCCCTTTTATAGTCTTAGAAGGCTTATTTAGTAGTGATGAACTTCTTTAGCTAGATCTTTCTTGTCTGAGGAACTCTTTATCTCTTCATCAAATCTGATAGTCTTGCTAGGTAGGGTGTCATTGATTGGAAGTGTTTTCCTTTCAGTACTTTGAATTGGTCACACTGCATCCTTCTGGCCTTCAAGTTTCTAAGACATCTGGTGATAGTCTTATGGGAATTCCTTTATATGGGACAATTTGTTTTTTTCTTGCTGCTTAAAAGATTCTCTCTTTATCTTTACATTTGACATTTTAATTATCACGTGTTTTGGTGTGGATCTCTGGGTTCCTCTTATTTGAAACTCCCTGGGCTTCCTGAACCTGGATGTTTGCCTCCTTCATAGGGAAGTGTTTACCCATTACTTCCTCAAGTAAGCCTTCTGCCTTACTTGAAGCTATCTGTCTCACTCTCCTCTTTCTAGGACCCCTATAATGTGGATTTTATTCTGCTTGATGCTGTCCAGCAGGTCCTTTAAGTTGTCTTTATTTTTTAAAATTCTTTTTTTCTTTTTGCTGCTCTGGGTAAGATCCACTGCTTTGTCTTTCAGCTTGCTAATTTATTCTTCTACTCTACCCAGACTGCTGCTGAACCCCTCTAAGGTATTTTTCGCTTCCATTATTGTATTTTCAGCTCTGTGACTTCTATTTGATATTTTCTTAAACTTCGTGTCTCACTGTTGAACTTCTCACTGTGTTTATCCATTCTTCTCTGGAGTTCAATTCAGTGATCATCTATGTCGCCATTACTTTGAACTCTTTATCAGGCAGGTTACTTATCTCCATACTATTAACGTCTTTTTCTGAGGTTTCATCTCATTCTTTCATTTGTTACATATTTTTCTGTGTCTTCACTTTGCCTGACTCTGTGTTTCTTTCTATGTATTAGGTGAAGAGGCTCCTCTGTTAGTTTTAAAGGAGTGGTCTTGTGTTGGTGATAAATCTTCTCTTCAACCTTGCCTTAGCTCTTGGTGGTCTCTTGAAACTTTGTGGTTGTCTAAACAACCTGATTCATTCTGATATGTTCCCATTGTTGAGGGTGTGCCAAGACCTGTCAGAGTTCCAAAGGGAGGAATCTCATTTAGCACCTAGTTTTGGGCTGACTAGAAGCCAGTCCCTCAAGTAGCATTTTCTGAAGTATGGAAATTATATATAGTCCTGTAGGGCCACAGTCTTAACCCCTTCTGGCCTCCATCCAGGATATACAGATCTATCCCTGAGGTGACAGTTGCAAAAATCAGAGTTCCAGATGAGCATATAAGCTTTCTGGGAGGTCTTGTTGAGTTGTAGCAAGGCTGAAAACGTACAGAAGGATGGTGTCTCCCTGCTTATGTTCATTGAGTGTGTCTTCTTAGACTCTAGATCTGTGGGAAACCTGAAGCCTGACCCTCAGGCTGAAGCACAGGCTAAGGAAATAGGCCTTTTTCACAGGAAGACTGGGATTATGTTTCAGTGTGCTATCTGTTCAGTGCTCTGGGCTGGTGGCATACCAAGAAATGTCTTTCCAATTATTACCTTTCCGTGGGTCTGGGGAATGCCAGCCCCTTCAGCCTTATCTGTGATACAAGGGAACATAAGAATCCATATATCTAATCACCTAATTTGTAACAGGACAACAAGAAGTTGAGCCGGAGCAGCAGCCAACTTCAGATGAGGGGAAAAAATGGTAGTTTAAATCTCTCTTCCCTTCAAAATCCCACCAAGAGTGAAGTTTCATCTGTTTGTGTATATGTGGAGGAGGGAGCAGGGAGGGGGGGCAGGGAAGGGATGTAGGGATAGGTGCTGAAAAAATTGGAATAAGCCTTCCTGTAAGAAAACTTCTCAAAAATTTCTAGGACTGTTGCTGTGCCATTTAATAGTGTAAATGGCTATTATGTAATCCTTTAATTTTCTTAAATTATATTTAGAAAACAAAAGACACAGAAACCACTTTTCTATTCCTTTAATAACCTTTCTGAACTGTCAAGAGGTAAATCCCCATCCCTGTTTTCCCCCCATGAACTCCTCAGTACACCTCACTAAGCTGATCCTACATTATGCAAATAGACACCCCTATAAAGTATAAGTCTGGTAAGGGTACAGCTCTTCAAATAATGATTAAGATGGGTATATTAGAATATTTATAGGTTTAAGTAATAAAATATCTAAATAAAAAAGTATTAAACAAAAAGGAAAGTTACTATCTCACTTGAACAAGAGGTAAGGAGAGCTCTAGATATAATTAATTAATTACTAAATTTATTTATTAATGAAGTCATTTAACATTGTTTAATATTTGTTATTTGAATATTTGAATATAAACAAACAATTTCTGACAAGGGAATGGAATTACCATAATTGACCTAGACTAGTTAGTATCTACCTGTTGGAGCTGGGAATAGGGTCAGTTTCCCATGAAGTATATGCTATGTGGAATAATGAAGCTTATTTCAATAACATCAGAGTTCTGTTAGCAGAGAAGAAAAGATGTTGGAGCAAGAACCAATAGTATCTGCTTCAAACAGAGTGACTATACTTTCTCACCCAAGACAATCCCAATGGATACTTGTTATCTAGGATAAATAATAATAGCACCCTTCTTATTCTCAAAAGTGTCCTGGGTGATGTATAAAATGGTCATCTGGCTAGAAGGTGCATATTTTTCAAGATTTTGGCCTTAAATTTTAATTAAGCTCTAAGTTAATTAAATATCTTTGTTATAATTATATAAGAACATTGCTAAACCTGTAGTGAAAACAAAAACAAGGTTTCAGATTGCACGGTCAGCTTCATAAAATTTTAAAGTAATTATGAAGCAATCCCTTGCAACTGAAAGAAGAAAGGTGATTTATTTTAAAATATATCCAATAATTCAGGAATTAACTCATTTATACTATGCTAGCTTCCAAACAATGAATATACAGAGTGACAAACTGGCCAATAAACCCCTTTATGTTTAAATATATAGTATATTTGGGGCCACAAGTAGAACCACAAGAGAAGAAGGACTGTTCAACAGTTCTGGAAATAGAGCATTGGAGGTTTTGGACCTAGTGTGCCTAAGTTCACATCTTAGTTGTGCCACACATGAACTGTAAAACACTGAGCAAATTATTTAATCTTTCTGGGCCCCCCCTTCATCTATAAATTGGGGACAATAACCTCAAAAGTAGTTAATTCATAGGTTGTATTAAATGAGTTAATGCTAGCAAATCACTTAGAAGAGTACTTGGTACGAAATAAATGGCAGGTGGTAGCAGTAGCCGAAGTAGTAGTAGTAATAGTAGCAGTAGTGGTAGTAATGTCATCACGATCAACAACAACATCATCCCCATCACATGGAGCCCAGGGAGCTGTCTGAGGGGAATGGACATTAATGCCAAAAGTACACACATTTTCCCAAAACTAAGTAATGCACAGAGACGATAAAGTATTTTGAAAAGCAGAATTAAATGTAAGGGCAAAGCAGGAACAAAGGGTGACCAGAGAGGAGGCAGAGTATAAAGAAATCAAGGGTGAGATCAGGAATGGACTCATTAAATGCACCTCTTCTACTTAAGTTCCTCTTATTTGCAGTCTGGCATATTACTAAACGTCTAGCGTATATTGTTAAAGGGACTAAGACTTCTCAGGGTCTCAGAATAATGCTCTCCTCATTTCAAGACAGCATTTCTTAACACACAAGTTCCTGAAAGCAGGTTCATATTGAAAACCAAAATCTCAAAGGAGATAAATAGTTGGAGACCAGAGTAAATGAGATGTAGTTTTGGGTGGAGAATGGACTTCAACATTTCTGAAGAACCAGAGAGAAATATGTACAGAATATAACAAGGAAGACAAACATAAAACAAAGGGCACCTGAACACTAAGAATACAACATTACTTAATACTGAATAACTAATTATACTTCCAGCCTTACTAAACGAAAAAAAAACTGAAATGTGAATACAACTTCTCTTTCAGTTCACTCGCAAGAAAACATGAAGCAGGTTTATTGCTGCTCGGCCTTGCATGCTGTCGGAGACACCCCAAACCCTGAGACTGACTGAGTTCTATGGAGGAAAAAGGGTCAAATCTATGGTTAAGAACTAGCAATTCTTGATAGATAATATTTATAATGGTAAAAAAAAGATTGTCAAATATTTAAGATGGCTCATTGTTTAGATGAGAATAAAATGCATGTTTTGTATCTAATTGATGACAGAGTTAGTTGAAATCATTATAACATAAATAGTTCATAGTTGTGAGAACTGATGGTCTACTGGATACCTAGAGACAAGAAAAATGTATTTAATGGATATAACTAAAAAGTAAGCATGAATCGTTAAGAACTAAATGAAAAAATGTATTAGCAAATTTTTTAAACGAACTATACATTTAAGAGGGGTATAAGCTAAAACTATTTTGCATTTGGAAAAAACACAAGAGAAATTACAGAAGAAAGTATTTATGCAACAGATTCTTTATAAGGTTGAAGAGAAACGCTATATTTAATTAGCAAATTCAGAAACTTTTCCAACAAAACCCTTTTATTGATCTTTCTTCTGTAAATATTTACTTTTAATCTGACCTAGGCAATCAAATAAGAGATCTTCATTTCTCTGCATCAGACTTTTCACATATCTTTAGGCAAGCGCTCAGATCCTTGTAATTTACAAATTAAATATGTCTATATATATTATATGCTATCATATAGTATTGTCATAATTTCACAGAATTCAAGATGCTAAGGTCACTTTAACTTCTTTTTTCCTCCCAAATTATTTCAGATAATAATATACACAAAACACATATTTTAAAATTCTTTACATAAACCTAATTGTTATAGTAAAAAAAAAAAAGCAAAAAACAAAAAAAACTTCATAAGACTGTTTCCAAAAAATATTGTTCTCATGTGAACAAACACTCTTAATTAATAAATAAAATACTCAAGATTACTAGCATCTTTTACTAGGCTAAGGTTTACTGTTATCTTCCAATCTTAAGATTCTAGAGTGCACTTTGGCAAATCCATTCATTTGTGTTGTTTATTAAATTCTCTGAGGCTACTGATCCATGCACTTAAGCAGAAAAAAGCAAAGAAAAAAATCATCACAATACTGTAGTCTCAAAAGTTTTTATTCACATTACTTTCTTACAGAGGACCCGTTGTTTAAGACCAAAAATAATATGGCAATTGAGAATTATGGTTAACATTTAATTGTAGGGACAAATATGAATATTTAGGCCCAATATAACAAGAATATTTATCCTTTGATATACTGAACATAAAAAGTATTCACATCTGTTTCACCACTTTGCCTTCTTCATGGGCTTAAACCTGCCAAATTATTCCATTTGATTTCAGAGAATTCTCATATGGCAATCTATTTTATTTACTTTATCTTCAATAAAATGGTTCAGTGAGCATTAGCAACTCTGAGACACGAGTTTCAATCAGTCCTGAGGCAAAGGCGTCAATCTATATTAGACCTACTGTGCTGTGAGTTGCAGCTAGAAAGTTGGATAAGGCAGAGCAACAGCGAACATGAGAGCCAGACCTAATAAAGCCACAGCGAGAGAGAGAGAAAGGTCTCCCCAGGCTCTCCCACCGCATACTTTACAATGCTGGGTGCTGGGTTCAACACATGAAGAGCTCCTTAATAAGGCTGACAGCTCAAAGAAGGCTTCAGCCTCCAACTTTATTTTACATTACACCTACAGTAATAGTCCTCTGTTCTCCAGCAGACAATAGTAAAAACTGGAATTGCCAACAGTTAAAAAAATGAGGTTTTTTTTTCACCCCTCAGATATTATATAGGGGGGAAAAACTAAAAAAAAAAAAAAAAAAATTAAGCTGCATCACATTTCTTCTACAACATTTTCACACAATTACTAATGTAACAGTAGTTTCGGTGGACCTTTCCTTACAAATTTGTATGACATTTTAAATATAGCTGCTGGATCAGGTTTTAACCACAAAACAATCAGTAAGTTTGAACAACAACTCATTTTGGAAAATGATATCATTAAAGACTAATTCCAAGAAATGTGGGGCAGGACCAATAGATGCCGTGAAAATGTCTCCCAAAGCACAAACTTTGTAATAAGTGATGCTGGTTCATATCTGATATGGGCTGTAAAAAGCAGATTATTGTAATGGTATTCTTCCCAGCAAATAAGACCATTAAAAATGTACTTAATGTTCAGTTGAACTGAAAAGCAGGCCAGTTAAAATCCATATTTTGCTGTTGTGTATAAGAGTATCAGAAATTTTACTAGCAGATCGCTCCAAACCACAAGCTTAAAATTATAAATGTAAACTCTCTCTCTTTTTTTGATAGAAATAAGTTTCCACCTTTTTTAAACATAATGCTGTATTTTTTTTTTTTTTTTAAGATTTTACTTATCCATTTGAAAGAGAGATTGAGAGAAAGCATGAGAGGGAAGAAGGTCAGAGGGAGAAGCAGACTCCCCGTGGAGTTGGGAGTCCGATGTGGGACTCGATCCAAGGACTCCAGGATCATAACCTGAGCCGAAGGCAGTTGCTTAACCAACTTAGCCACCCAGGCACCCATAATGCTGTATTTCTGCCAGGTTCTATGATCACAGTAGAATCAGTAAGAGTGAAATTTGGAATAACGGTTTAATATGAATTTATAAAAAAAATATTGCTCTAATATTTGTAGATATATACTTCTCAACCCACTTTTCTGGAGACCAAATATATTATATTTCTAGTGAATTCAACATTTCAAAGCAAAACACCCCAAATATGTGTTCATATATCTAGATGCTTCCATATAATTCTGCCCTTTACGACACTATAAGAACATTAAAGAATAACAGAAAACTAGTATGATGGGCTAGCGGAATAGATTCTGCAAGCTCAGATTGTTTAAGAGTGTTTTTAACTGATCCAAACAGCTATTCTACAAAATAACCAGAACCAGACCAGCATCCAGACCTACCCAATACCAAGAAAGCACAATTCTCCAACACTGATGTGATCGAAAGGCAAGAGATTAAAAGAGGCCTCTGCATATTAGAAAAATCAGTATTACGGGTGAAATCTAAACATTTCATATTTTCTTCTCACCTGGCTCACTATCTTACAAATACACATGCTTATCAAATTACATTTACTCTAGAGACCATATATTCAATATAATATTAATCCTTATATTTCCCACAAAGCCAAGGACAGTGATGAAATGTGCGGAAAGGTATGATACCATGCAGGAAAAGTCCTGGGCTGGCTGAAAAGGAGGAAAGAAACAGGACAAGTTTGATGGAAGAGGTAGAGATGTAAATGTGCTTTAAAGAGAGAGAGAAAGGGAAAAAAACAATAGGATGTGAATTGACAAAAAAGAGGGCAAGTGTAAAGCAAGCAGTTCAAGGTATCTATATCAGAATAATGGAGAGAAAAGGTTAGTGTTTGGGTTTTGGTAGATTCTGGGGAACATAAAATACCAGGGTAGGCTGCATTTAGCCTTGGGTTAGCCGGCATGAATTTTTTTTTAATGTTTGCTATGCCCTTTATATGAATGTATACATGAAGTCCTCAAGCCTATTCTGTGAAGTAGGTACTATTATCTCTAGATTCTAGATTCAGAAATTAAGGGTTAGAGACAGTAAGTTTGTCCTGGACCCATGATTCAAACCTAGGCAATCTAATTTCCAAGCCTCCAGTCTCAAAGCTACACTCTATAGCCTGTCTATCCGCAGTTTTGTTCATTCTATTTTTTGCTAAGGAATGCCAGCAGAATAGGAATCACTGACCCAGACCCTCATCAGCCAAATCAGCTTCCGCTTTGGTGCATTTACTTTTCAATAACTTGAAAATTTGAGGAAATAAATTGTCATGTATGATGCTTAATTTTTAGCAAGTATTTATGAAGCTTATAGCAATTTCTCTAAGTATGAGAATAGAGTTTATTTCTAGTACACTGAAATAACTAAAACTTACATTTTAACTGTATTTAATATTCTTACAATGGAAATTCTGAAAATAATTGTGACTATGATGATGTAAAACACACATATATACATCCGCACTCAGCCAACTACCCACTGACCCATACACACAATGGGTCTCGGTTGTAAGTTATATGAAACAACATTTTAGTTACCATTTTAGAAGTAGAGGCTACGGCAAGTTATTTAACCTCTCAGAGAGGTAAAATGGGGATAATGCTAAACAAATTGCTTAAGAAGAGGAAGATTCAACCAAGTATTCACTTTAGGAATTTGGGGAGGGGAGGGAACACAACAGTGGTAATTGAAAGAAAAAAACAAGTATTTCTTGAAAATAGCAATGTATTATGTGCTAAATTTTTTACAATAATCCCACAAACCGTTATTTCTGTCCCTGGTTTTACAGTTGGAAAATTGATGTGCAACAATTTAAGGAAATTAACCAAAGTTGATTAAAAATGCTAGCATATGTCCAGAGGGATGCAAAGCCCTATCTACCTGACTCCCCAGGTAGTTGCCGCTCCATCACTGTACTCTTCTCTTGTTATAATGCCTCCAGCTCTAGGGTCCATAATTCTATATATTCCCAAGGAAAAAAAATCACTTTTTCAGAATGTATTTTTTCATTAAGATGAACCACTGCCATTTTGCATATGCATTATTTCCACCAATATGCGGCTGGTCTTCATTTAAAAATATAAAAACTACTATAAGTATACGCCTAGAAAAAGTCTAATTAGCAAGTTCCAGAAGCAGCTTTGAGAACTAACTTCAAACACAATTATGTTTCCCTTCTGGGAAAAAGACTCTATTTTCCAAAAATCATTTCTTTCATGGTTCCATGATGTTCATTGTCAGGTAACTCCCACTTATAAGTCTTAAATCTCCCTACTATTAATAATACAAATGTCCTATTACTCAAAAAATGAGGATTTAAATATTAAAAGGTCTTACAAAGACGGAATATATCAACAAAGCTATTGTCTATAGTAAGCATAAATGACTTAACCCAGAAAAAAGAAAGATTGGGCCTTAGTAGATATTCTAGTATTACCTAATTATTTATTATTTATTATTAACTATAAAACCACAACAGGCTATATTAATTTTTCCAAATCATTTAAATTCTTTGTGTTTTAGTTTCTCCACTTACTAAACAAAGGATAATAAGGTCATCCTTATGTCATAAGCAATGCAAGAGTAACATTAATGAGTTTAGTGAAAGAGTAAAATGAAGTAAAAAGTTGCTAAAGTGCTTTAAAAATCTTAAATCCTAAATAAATGCAGAATCATTTTCTTTCTATATCTGGCAAAATAATAAAGTTGGTACAAAACAAAAAGTCCACAGGCAAAATAGTAGGTAAAATGCTTGAGAAATGTTCGATTATATCATTCAAACTGAAATTTTGAAAAAATAACTCTTAGGGAAGATATGGAACTATCTGGAGAAAGTTTCAGAAATGGGTAGAACAATACAAGCATAACAATGAGGATCCTGAGACCTGTCCTACATTTTCTGTGAACCCCTTTGATAAAGAATTCTGGGGTAGGATGGGAAAGAAATAAAAAATAATTCAGAAAAGCCAGACACCATGGTTCCCTTTCCTTTGGGGTTAAGTCTAGGATGAGAAATGATACGAACTTCTCACCTAAAATTTCGTTTAGTTTTCTTCTTATAATTATATTTTTACAGATTTGGCCAGCTATAACATACTGCTAATTGATACCATAGTTCAGTGGTGACATGGAAAAAATAACTTTATAGAAACATTATATATTGTGTAAGAGTGGGAAATAAATCTACATCTCTTGGAAATGCATCTCGCGCCAGGTCTGTGGCCCTTGCTTTATATCAAACAATGGATTTAAAGTTCTCTAAATTGACACTGCAAACATCAAGGAAAACTCCCATTAGATTTAAAGAATACATCATTAAAAACAAACAAGCAAACAAGCAAAACAAATGCTTTCTAAACAGCTGACATGCTGGATCTCAAAAAGTTTATAAGAAAAATCAAAGTTTCCAAAAAAAAAAAAAAAATCGTTACCAGTACATTATTCTCCTTATTTTTTGGCATTTCTAGATTCCCCCAAAAACCTCAATATCAACTCGATCTTAATAAAGTAATACTGAAAACAGTATAAAAAAACCGCATAATGATAACCAAAAATAATCCAAGTGCTTTTCTTGACTAATCATTTCCTTTCAATATTTCAAAACCAAATTCATCTTCTGCATAAATTTGTAATAATTTAAAAAAAAAGAAGAAGAAACCAAGTTTAATAGGAAGGGAAAGCACCGCAAGGAGTGAAATGGGAACGGCAAGAGAAGAGACAATGGTAAATATTTCTATAGTTATACTTGACAAGTCTCTGTGGTTCACTGATAACTTTTTTTAACATTTGGGCAAAGACACCTAACCAAAAAATTAAAAAATAAAATAAACACTAGAAAAACAGACAAAAGCACATGGACCAAAAAGAATTATTATAAAAAGTCCACTTACGAATTTCTCCCAGATCTTCCACAAGACTTTCGAGTCAACCTTGATATGGAGTCCTAGATAAACTCAATCCCAGCATCACATTAGAAAAGCCCTGTTAACAGAAACAAATAACTGTCACTGCTTTAAAAATTAATTTTAAATTTATGTCACAATTAGTTCAATGACTTCATAGAACATAAAACATACTCAACCTCAAATCAAGATAATTATTAATTCATTCATTGCTTTGGAACTTTTCAAATTTGTATGAAAATGCTTTTCTACATTTTAATTTTGAAAAGTTCAAAATCTACTGTTTGGACCAAAACAAGGATCGGAGACAGCAAGAGATACATTTCTAACAGATGCAGATTTTATTTCCACTCTTACATTGATTTGGCAGGTTTAAACTTTCAGTGATTAAATTTTATAATTTATAGAATACAATTATTTATGTCTCAAGATTCCCAACTGAAAACATGACTGATTTCAATTGCCTCTTCAACACATACTTAATGAGCTTTGTAGGCCTTTCCACAATTAACAAATTGGTAGTAAGCATTTTCTCCTTATAATTGCAATGTAAGAGTTATTACCTTAATAGTTATTTGAATGAGTATTTCCTAGACCCATTTCCTACTTAAGGACTCTCTTTCCTAGTCTCCTTCTTTAATCTGAAAGATTTAGCTCATATCTCTTAGGCTAAAATAAGTGTTCTTAAGGATCAACAAAATTACAGAACTTAGGAGTACATAAGTAATAAATGGGTTTTGACTGACACACCAACTTGATTGATTGGTAATGAGAACATGGAAAGCTGTATGGATATTAAATCTGAGTCTAGCAGGAAGGAGTCCTGTATTCTATTAGCAATGTCTTCCACAGGCATTGAAAAGGATGGATGACATCGTATACCATTTAGACATTTCACTAATTTTATTTAAATCATTCCCAAACACTTCTGGCTAAAAATTCTTTCTTCCAATGAAATCTTAGTGATGGGTCAACTAGTTACACAGATAAAAATGAAGTATTCTGGTTGAATCAGAGCCCCCAACACTCAATACCACCACTGTTCTTTTCCCAGGCACCTTGGGGGTATTCTACAAAGTTTTAGGTATTCCACAAGGTGTAGTTTGAAACCATTTTTTTAGTTATCAAGATAACTCAAAGTCACAAAAATTAAGGTAATTCAAATGCCTGTTCTTCACATTCTAGCAGTCTTTATTGCTTCTGTTGTTCATTTTTCTCTTAATGATAAAATTTTGCATATGAGCAGGCTCCCCTCTTGTTTCTCCTTATGTTAATCTTTCTTCCATAATAATTTTTTGCCTGCTATATGCCACCAAAAGAAACAGATTTCTTATTAATAGGCAGCAATCTAAATTATTTCCTAATTCCATATTGGCTTATTTTCTCCTTCTCATTTTCATAGATATCAAATTTTCCTAAATCGATCTATAAATTCTAGATTTTTAAAGATTTTTAAATCCACAAATCCATTTTAAAAGTATATGCTATAGCTCAAACTAAATTTCAAAAATAAAGGACAAAGAGAAGGAATCCATTCTACCAATTATTAGGTTTACTGCCAAAGCCAGGTGCAGACAGGGAAATGGAGTTTGGAAACAAATCCACATATCAATGGGAGTTTTATATATAGTAAGGGTAGTATTACAAAGTAAAAGAAAAAGTTGGTGCTGAGTTATTGTATAGACAAAGAAAAACTAGCTCAGAATATGGCAAAAAATAAACTTAGCTCCTTATTTTATACCATATACGAATTTGGATTCCAATGAGATTAAAGAATTTTAAATGAGAAAGCTAAGCTTTCAAAGCTAATAGAAAAGGTTAGGTGACTATTTTTGACACCTAAAATTAAAAAACAATTCTGAAATAAGACATAAAATAGTAAGGCATAAAATTGATAGATTTGGTCAAACCAAATGAGAATTTTTCAATGAATGATACCATAGATAAATGTTATAAATAAACTGAGAGGAGACCTAAGACCAACTAGGAATTAATATTAAAATATATACTCAGAGAAAACTAATAGAAAAACGAGCAAAAACTCTGAACAGGCAGTTTCTCAGAGGGGGAAGCCAGAACAGCTATCGAGTATAGTTTAAAATGTTCAAAATCACTAGTCATGAGGAAGACGCAAATTTAAAAAAATACAATGAGATATCACTTCATGCCATGAGAAGAGCACACATTTGAATGCCAGATTCTACACTGTATTGCAAGAATACAGAAAGATGAGCATTCTCTTGTTTACTGGTAATGGAAGCATAAATAATACAATTATTCTTAAAGTAATTTGGGAGACCTAAAATACTTACCTGTTCTTTATGGACCAAAACCCTCCTATGCAGATATCAACTATAGAATATGTCAGCTTAGATTTTATTCACTTTTTTATTTGCACGTTTTTCCTCTCCCACTAGATTCTCCATTTTCATTATTCATTTGAAATGAATTTATTATTCATTATATCAATTTGAAAAATTGATAAATCAAGAAATAGCAATAAACTTATCATTTGCAATTAGGAATATATAAAATGAATTGTGAATATGAATTCCAGAAACTTTTACTTCTTTATAGTTGGACTGGGTAGCAGGAAGATACAAGGCGAAAATGCTATTTTTCATTATAATAAGCTTTCTGTTTCATTTAATTTTTTAGCTGTGTGCATGTGTTTTTTTGATAAAAGAATTAAATACAAAAGATAAAGAAGCTAATTTTAAAAGTAAATGAAGAAGTTATCACATTACACAGTTGCATTTTTATTAAAATAAAACTTCATTTTATTTAAATAAGCATTATTAATTTATCATTATTATTTAATATTGTTTATTATTTAAATAAGTATGTATTATTTTAGTAACTTAAAGCTCAAGAAAGAAAATATAAAATATGTCATAGATTACAGATCACAGTTCTCATAATGATCACTTAATTTAAAAAACAGCAACAACGACTTAAGCCAGCAAAGGAAAAGGCAAAACCAGAGCTAAAGAGGCTAATTAGAATTCTCACATTCACAGTTTGATTCGTTGACCAGGCTCTAAGATAACGCCACAACCCTGCTCTCATATAGAGTGTGCGGTATAATGAGGAGTATATAATGAATAGTTATTAAAGCATACTGAGCAACATGCGGTGTGTGTGTGTGTGTGTGTGTGTGTGTGTGTGTATACACACACATAGGCAGCACTTAATTTAAGTCAAAGAAGACTTTCTGGATAAAAGGATCCCTATGTGGTTCACATTTACACATTTCTTATAGACTTTTAAAGTGCATTACGAATTTATTTAACATTTGTTGTGGTAGGAGAGGAGATCATCACTCTGATATTCACAAAGGGTTTGACCTGTTTTCTTTAAGAACTGTATTCGATGAAGAGAACAATTACTAGGTGGTTTAATTTGTTGTATTTATTTTTCCTAAGAACTCGCTGATAAGAAAGAGAGTTAGTGTTCTAATGTGTCACCTGGAACATTTTGTTAATATTTTCTACCCTCTTGTCTTTTAATAACACAGGTGAAGATAGGTCCTAAAAGAAACACTATCACTTAATTGTTTTTTAAATAAACAAACAAAAAAAATTACATCGTACAAAGCTGCGTAGCATAATACAAAATCCCTAGTCTAGTGAATCCCACAGTTTGGAAGAATATACTAAAAATATATGAAGTAAATAAAATACATTTGTTATGTAGGTCATACTGTGCAAACTGATGCTCAAAAGTAAAAACTGCACTAACATTTTCAGTACTGTTTTCATATTCTACAGCATAGGTCTTTTGGAGAATGGTGAGAACTAAGAATTATTTTATTATCTAGAAACAAGCTAGTTAACTCTGGCCAGATAAGAGTAAGCAAATAATTGTTTATCGGTTACAAAGGCTTGATACTATAACAACACATCAGTGAGAATAATTCAACAACAAAACTCCAGCAAAACAACAATCGCCTAACTTTCATTCCAGCTGTTGGGTAATGGGGATGTATGCTAGCAGGATACAAGAAACAACCACGGACTTCTGGGGAACAAGGGAAGTTATTTTTCAGAAGGCAATCAGTCCATATGCTACACGAACAGTTATTTTATTCCTAATAAAATTTATGAAGGGCTCAGAAGGCATTTTCCAGCAGGCATTTACATGAGAGGAACATCATATTATTATCATTTGTACAGATGTTACAAATATCAAGAAAGAAAACAGCTTAGATTTTTAAAAAGCTAGCTCTGCAAAGGCTAAACGCTGCGAAACTACGTCCAGAGACGCGTGGTGCTCACTACAATTAGCAACGGGGCTCTGGTTAAAACAGTGTGGCGTCTGCAAGGGCAGGGAGGCTTGCTTGTCTGTTCAATTCACTTTTGAGTCCAATAAACCTAACCTACTTCCTTGCACATAGTAGGCAGTCAATAAATATTTGTTTAATGAAAGTATTCATTCATTGACTAATCAGCGTGGAACTGGATAGGCATGGGAATCTAAAACCAAAATTTTAGATAGAACAGATGGTAGATCTAAACCAGGACAGAGGTACTACCTTGGTAATCCAGATGCAAAATTTAATTCAGTGATTTTTTTTTTTTAAAAGAGATTAGACATGGAAACAAAGGAGTGTTCTGTTTCACTGCCTTGATTTAATATAGCACAATATTCATTTTATTGTGGAAGTTAAAATTACATTAATTGAGAACATAGTATAGAATATCGTTTCGAAAGTTTGAAAAATGGTGATTTTAATCTACACCTGAATAAAGCAGGATTTGTAGTTTTGGTAGCTAATACTGGAACCATCCTGCAGTGATGACTGCCCATGATGCAAAGCTTTGAAGCTTGTACAAACATATACACCTAAATACCAATTACAGCTACTCTACGTGAGATTTCTTCTATGAGTTTGGTTCTCAAGTTATCCCCCTGTCATCTTTATGGAGTACGAGGTAAAAGGAGATCCCAGAATTGCTAAAAAAGAGGTACTCCAATTACCAATAAAAATTTAGACTCACTATCATTTAGCCACATCGGATGAATCACATATGCATTATTATCTCTGCAGATGGGGCCTAGGCAAGATTTATTCTTGTTGGGCTGACCCACCCACAGTTAATAGCATCCAGATCTAAGAAGGTGGAGCCATGACGCTTCAGGCTCCACCACATCCCTATCAAACCAGTAAGGAGATAAATTCATAGAGATTGAACTGAGATAAAAGTTCATCTTGAAAATAATTGAAGCCACAATGAAAGTTAAGTTTGCTGACATTCCGGGTACAGGTCAAAACATATTTATTCAAGGATAGGACAAATGCCTTTTACATTTATAAATTTGCTACTAGTTTTGAATTGAAAATATCCATTTTATAGGCAGGTTCAGTCAGAGAATGTAAAAATCAAAATTAAATCAATAACATAATATAGATAAGGTAGAAGGTGCACAGGCAGTCATTGAAGGAAAAGATAAAGCCAGGACACTTTTAGGATTCTGTTTTTTTGTATTTTATGCAGAGCAAATGCTAGGTGGAACTGTGTAAAAATGTATTACTGTATTTATGCAAATATGGAAAAATACTTTAAAATTAAATTTCATTGATATCTTTTTTTATTGTGGTCAGAATACTTAACATGAGATCGAGCCTCGAAAAATATTTAAGTGCATAATACACTATTGTTAACTATAAGCATAATGTCATAGAGCAAATCTCTAGAACTTACTCACCTTATATAACTGAAACTTTATCTGTTGAACAGTAATGGCTGAAACTTCATATTGTACAAAAGACTTTTTCCCTCTTCAATCATTGCAGATACTAAACACCTATTAAGCACCAGATTTACTACTGACTGGAGACACAGAGATAAAAGATACTTTCCCAAAAAAAAAAAAAAAAAAAGATACTTTCCCTGCCCACTGCTTAAGGACAGAGTAAGCATGCAGTAAACATGCTTTTGAAAGAATATTTCTTGAAGCCAGAGAGAGATTATAAGTTAAAAATGTGATATCATGTAAGCGAAAGTAAGCGCAAGGTGATACCAACTATAATAGCAATTTTCCACGTGAAAATAATTATTTATGAGGCAGGTGGAAAAAAGGGACACACCTGCCTGAATCAAATCTAAACACCCTTCTGAATTTCTCATGCAGTAATAAAGAGAAAAATTCTTATATTCTAAAAGCTCAAGCAGTTTTGAATACATTTTAATTTCCTCTTTTTATGAAAATAGTTTCGATGACATTAAAGTTAAAGAAAAGGTTCATCAAGTAGACATATCTCACTTTTCATGGGACACATAACTTTAATAAAAAACTTCCAAGCTTATTAGAACTGTTTTATTAAAATAATTGTCACAATGTAGCTCAGAACTTTGAAAGTCACATAAACCTTAAACATGTAAATACATGATGCCATAAGAGTCAAAATGAATAGCTTTCCAAAATAACATAAATATTATTTAGTATTTCCAATACATCGTGGAAGAGAAAAAAACCGCACAGTACTTTTGACACCATTACTAATAGACTAAAATATTAAAAATTGGAGAGGGAAGAAAAAGCACTTCAGGCAATAAAATTAAAGTATGAATTCTTAACCAAGTTCAAAAAATTTTAAAACCATAGGTAATAGTTGAAAACAAGCTCCTAGGTTCAAACACAGGCTGGAGCTGACTTTAATTCATTCTGCAGAGGCATATGCTCAGTGGGAGCTCAAAACATGGACCAATAATAAGAGAATTCCTTCAAAAATCACTTCGGTTTTGTTGTTTTTGACTGAGAGTATAAGACTAAATTAGACGAAATGGCAAAGAAAAATTCAAGAATGTGACTTCTAGAATTACTAGCACAGATTTAAACACAGAGTATACAGAACACACAGCTCTCCCTTTTTTCTTAATGTCTATTGTAGTTCGATGCCTAAGCCTTAAAAAAATGCATCTGACTTAAAAGTGCTTTCTTTCTTTTCTTTCATTCTCTTACTCATCCCTTCCTATTTTGGTCCTTCCTTCCTTTCCTTTTTACTTGTATAAGAGAATAAGTAAGCTCATCCTCCTTTTGATGCTGACCAGTAGTTGTTTTTAAGAGATAGAACCACATTTAACAGCAGATCACCATTTGTGATCCTCACAACAAATCCCTGGTTTTATATTGTCTCACTTTCCTCTCTTATTCTCGGTGACACAAAGGTCTCATCTTCAGCAAATAACAGAGTGCATAAGCATGTAAAGAGGTCATACGGAAGTAAGCAGACAACATTAATGTGGAGGATAATGCCTCTAGCTGCTTTCCTGACACTAGAAATGCTTTGTCCATCTCTTTCAAACCAGAAGAAATGGGAAGCAGGCAACAGGAGGCAGGCAGTCTAGAGAACCAGAACTCCAACCTCAGGGCAAGTCTTTCAGCCTATGTAAGAAAGATTTAGGATATTGGAGCTGGAGGATTTCCCAGTCACTTGCAGAACACACAGCTACAACTATATAAGGAGTCTGATAACTCTGGGTGACTTGAAATTTTTATGTTCTCTCTAGCACTCACCAAATGATTCCTTCCCCTAAATCTCTTGGGCAAGTTTATAGTCCCAACCTATACCAGTTCTTTTGGCTTCTACCACAATACAATGGGGAGTATTGTCTACATATTGATGTTTTGTGAGGTAAAACAAGGGTAACACCAGCATACTGTCATCCAGGATATAGTACATGTTTCACAAATGTGAAATGAATATTAAAGCTACTTAAATTTATGAAACTCTGGCTTCCTTCCTATCCACAGCTTTTAATTCAATACTTCAATCTTCTCTAATTGACTTCAGTTGAAGTTCCAATACTGATCTACCTCCATCATCTAACCTAATCTACCCACATAATCCAAGATTGAAAAAAGTTTTTTTCTAGGAAATATAAACTCTTGAATAAAATGCAACGAGAACTGAGCAATGATTTAAAAAATCACTTCTACTAAAATGTACTAGGTCAGGTAATGGATTTCCTTCTGAAGTCCATTTAACTTCGGCAAAGAAAAAGAACATGGGTTCAAAAAGCTGAGATACAGTGAGGAAGTATGCCCATTTCACAGCACTGACTCCCTTCCAATTCTGCTTACTTTACAAATATACTTTATATATTCATCTAGAGAAGCTATTCTATACATTTATTAAAATAAAATAACACAGCTATGTAATTTATGAAACAAAATGTTTTGACAGACTGAATTTTCTTACGTTATCTCATCTCTAACTCAATAAAAGAATGGAATACAGATTATTCAAATTTCAGGCTAGAAGTTTTAAAATAAAAACATTACCTTCTCTTTTTTTCTACTTTCATCATGAGAAATAGTATTCATTATTAGCTAGCTATTTCTTATGTTATTTATTTACTGTTGACAACATTTTTTTTAAGATTTAATTTTTAAGTAATCTTTATATCCAACATGGGGCTTGAACTTACTGAGATCAAGAATCACATGCTCTACTGACTAAGCCAGCCAGGTGTCCCCAAATAATTCTTAGTCATTATTTGATTCTAGGCATTTATTTTATTCTATATCCTGGGAGAATGCTCTTGTAACTGTAGGATGAGATTCATATAAAGGCCTCAGTGCATTAAAATCACTAAGAAAAGGTCTGTTTCTTTTTATTCCAATTAAAACATCCATTTTGCCAATTCCTCTTCTGTTTTTTTTTAAATAAAAAAATTAGCAGATACTTTAGGAACATACAGAGTGAAATAAGATTATCAAGGTCAGCAGGTGGGAAAATTCACCACAGCATCATTAGTTTTAGCACTGAAATAGAGATTCTGATTATATGGCTATATTGTGAGAAATTTTACAAAATACTATCTTTTCAAATATTCAAATAGACACAACTGGAAAACTGACAGCAGCAACTTGATAGGTCTGCACCCTTTTATGTATATTTTTATTTTGATGAAAATCTGTAGGAAACTGGATTCCAACTATAATCAGGGAGGTTTTCTAATGGTTTTTAGCCACAAAACTATATACATAGTCTAACATTCACTGAGGATTTACAGTCCTCAAGCACTGCTAGGATCTGCCCAGATGACAAACCAAACTGACAAGATGCTCACTAGGTACTCCCAAGACTGAAAGATATATCACTGACATTTCAGTAGGAAATTCAAAACCCCATTCTCACACTGTTTTCTGAATTCTCTTAAAGTACTCTTCATGGACTATCAAGTTAAACATTTTAGAAAGCCATTTTAGGGATACCACCTGGAAGACCCACAGAAGCATGATCAAAGACAAGAAAAAATATTTGCCAATATACTCATTTAGCTAGTGAAAATGTTTCTCAATGAATTGGCCCTACTAAATTCTTATTACACAGTAAGAGTCCTCCTTACAAATAACCTTCTTGATTAAGTTCATTATTCGTTTAGTGAGTTCTAACTTTTAAGCACTTAGGTATCTAGTTTAGGAGCCTATAAGAAAGGGGAGAAAACTAGTTAAAACTCTTTAGGCTTTCTTAATTTGTCTGTATCCACCACGTCAGCCACTAACCTTAGCAACTTCACTATTTATTTTCACTGACAAAATTTCCATAAAATTATTGGGTTAATAACAATTTATCAAGACATCTGGATACAATATGTTTTTTTTTTTTTCAATAAACAAATAGCTCTTCTCATTTGGCCTATTTATCTATTAGATTTCATATAATGTATTTAAAGAGATGTTATACATTGTTAGAGAAGAGTTACAATTATTATGTATTTGTGTGGGTCCATGTAACATCATAGAATGAGAAAATTTATCATTGAGTAAATTATAGAAATATGAAGCATTCTAGATAAGTTAGGGATTTCTATATTACATAAAGAAAACTTATACTTAGAAGGATACAATTAAATTTAGTCTACTTTCTAAAGAAATAAATAGCAATTTGAAATTTTACTGATTTTTTTCAACTACACTATTTTAAAAATAAGTCGAGTTTCTGGTTGATTCTCAAATACAATCCAGAAAATTCAATTTTATAAAATTATTTTTCCTTGCACACAGATTGATCAAAATTTTTTTTCTTTTTGCTTTTTTGGGGCATTCTCTTGCATATTTCTTTATTTTTTAAAGCATGAACACAGAGCAATCATTATTCTCTGGCTATGAACGATTGGGAGAAAGTGGGTAAGCCATTTTCACAAAGACACAAGAAAGTCAAGAAAACTGCCTGCCACAGAGTAAGTTCTCTAAATATCTGTCTCAAAATGGATGGATAAAAGATCATTAATGTAAAAACATATGATTGTAGACATAAAATGAAGTGATCTCTGATGGATACCGTTAAATGTATCTCTAACACCAGTGTGGGGGGAACATAATTCTAAAATGCATGTCTTACTGATAGTGACAAACAATAGAAGGACCCAAGTGCTTTAAAAAAATACATTAAAGAGAATTGCATTAACTCATTTAAAAGATTCATATTAGTAGCATCATAATTTAATGGTATTAAATTTTGAAAGAAGCACAATAGGATTGTGTAATTTGTGTGTCAAATATAAACTATTTAGTTCAAGAATAGTGTGTACCAATAAGTAAGGCAAAGGAGATCCTTAACTGTCACTTTTACTTTCTCATTCAGTATCTTTAATTTCCATTGCAAATGTAAAATGCTTTCTTTTTAAAGTTACTTTCATCCAAATAATTATTTTTCTACCTTTTTATCCCTATTCAAAATATCAACATGACTATCCTCTAGAAAATGTACATTTAATTACAACTGTATATTGTTCTCCTGCTATATCCCTAAGTATACTCTAACATCTAAACCATACCGAATTTTTTGTCAGAAACTTTTACACAAAGTATGTGCATTATTTATTTGCTCAGAATATCCAGCTGCAAATGACATGACTTCACAAAATAAAACAAAGAAAATATCTTTGTGGAATGTTCAGCTAGCCCCAGAGAAATCAAACTTTTATGACCAGTGTTTAACATACAGATAAAGAGTTATATGTCAATTATATTTCAAGGACAACAACAAATGCTATAAACACAGTGAGTTAATGTTGTCTTTATACAATGCTTAATCGATTATTGGTCTGAGTTGTCCAAAACAAAGGGAGAATTATTTTCTTCTCAACTGTTGATCATACTCTTTTAAAAGATATATTCAACAAAATAGTCAACAAAAGCAAAATTTTATTTCCTCGCCTTTTTCATGTCTCCTATAATTTAGTGCTACTAATTTATAGCAGTGGAAATCCAGAAATATATACTAGAAAACAGACACACATGCATGCATGTGCATGCTCGTGTACACACACACACACACACACACACACACACACACACAGGGGTGCACACATACACAAGCACATAGTCCCTGACTAGTCCTGTTTATGATTTTTCCAATTTTTTCTTTAAAAGCAATAATAGTGTTGCAGAGTCACAGTACCAAAAATGAGTGACCTCCTGACATAGAAGTTGTGTGTCTTCTGTGGCTACTTTAGGAGTCTGAAATTGATTTTCTTCATTTTAGCCTGTGAGGTGTATAGACCTCACCAATCATCTGAATGAATAATGGCACTAACAGTACATAATAAAGAAACAACAGCTTTAAGAACATCAGAAGCAACAGCTCTAGGATCACAGCCCTAGTAAAAAGGTTCTGGCTGTTCTCACCTGTTAGTCTCTTTCTTAAAACACTATATTCTGGCAGACATCGTATTTGAGACAATGAAAAAAAGTTTAATACGTAGCTTGCATACAAACTGGAGTAGTAGTTTTCAGAATGTGAGCATTTTTGCACCCAATCTGAACTTTTAATCTGAATTCTTATTTGCCAAGATTCTGGTTAAATAAATGTGTTCTAATATTACTCCACATATTTGTAGATTCCCTCTTGAACAAATACGTATAACCACAAAACAACTTTAACTTCATGTCCTTCTTAAGTATAGTGTTTTGCTGATTTGATTATAGTAAGTTCCATATATGAAAAGTACAATTCCAATTTACATGTTCATGCCCATCAAAACATGAATGGATAAACAAAATATGGTACAGGCGTACAACGGAATATTATTTAGACTTAAAAAGGACACATGCTATAAAATAGATGAACCCGGAAGACATTAATGCCAAGTAAAATAAACCAGTCACAAAAGGAAAATATTGTATCATTCCACCTATATGAGATAACTAGAGTGGTCAAATTCATAGAAACAGAAAGTGGAATGGTGGTCACCAGGGCTAGGAGAGGGGGAATTAGGAGGTACTATTTCATGGTTACAGAGTTTCAATTTTATAAGTTGACAAGTTTTAGTAAAGGTTGCAAAAAAAAATGCAAATGCACTCAATGCCAAGGAACTATATACTTAAAAATGGTTAAAATGGTAAATTTTATGCTAAGTATATTTTATAATTTTATTTTTTATTATTTTTATTTTTTTATTTTACATATTTGAAGAATTGTGCTTTTTTAATGATTTTTTTTTTTTTTTTTTTTTTTTTTTTTTTTTTGTGAGAGAGCACGAGCAGAAGGTAGAGGCAGATGGAGAGGGAGAAGCAGGCTCCCACTGAGCAGGGAGCCTGACACAGGGCTAGACCCGAACCAAAGGCAGAGGCTTAACTGACTGAGCCACCCAGGCACCCCTATAATTTTTACTCTATTAAATAATTTACATGTTCATGTAGGAGTAAATCTCTAAAAATTCTTTAAGGGCAAATATCACTCTATAGGAGTGATACTTATAACTTAATGCAGAATAGTAATAAAACGATTGAAGATATTCTTTGAAATCTGGTAAGATTTCCAAAAACTTCTTCATAAGCTTTTTGTAGGAAAGATTATCAAGAAGAGAGTAAAGGCTGCTATCCTTAGGATCCAGGAAGCTGGTATTTTTAAGTGTTGAAAGATAATTTTTTCACTCTTAGCAAGTATACCAGGTATGTACTCTTAGGACGCTGCTGGTTTATATGATTTGGGTCAAGCAAAATTTTCATGTAAGTATAACTTCTCCTCTAAGGCATTTTCTGACACCCCATTTTCACAGAAAGATTTGCCTACTTGCTCATTTTTTTTCTTCTGATGAGCCCTACTCAAATATTTTATTGCATGTTATAAGATGATTAAGATACTAATCTGTTTACATTTTATCACCTACTATGAGACATTAAGCTCCTTGAGCATTTTTCAAACATCTAGCCCTGAGATGGCCCTAAATAAATTCTTGTTGAGTAGACTGGGAGCTGAATTATCGAAAATTTTACTCATTAAATAATTACTGAGTGCCTAAAATATGTAAAACTCAGTAGAAATACAAAGATTAAAAATTAAATGCTCCCTAATCAAAGAATTAAGCAAATCTAGTAATCCCCTAAAGATACTAACACTATAAACATCATTTTAAAAAAAAGACACAAATAAAGTTCCACAGGTAGTATTCACAAAAAAGAGAGATTATATATTGGTTTGGATGAAAGTAGAGATGAGGAAAACGCTTGATGAAGGACTTAGTGCCTTATCTAAGCATTCAAATGTAGATGATACTTAAAACAGGGGTAGGAAAGAAAATATGGTCATAATTTTGTGAAAAAACAACAATGGGAAAGTCACATGAGGTTACAATAGAAGTTCTCAAACATTTATTTCCAGGTCACCTTTACCCTTTTCAAAAATATTAAGAACCTTCCCCCTTAAAGCAAAACAAGACCAAAAAAACCCACTTTTGCTTGAGCGGATGATCTCTTTCTATACTTACTTTGTTAGCTATTAAACAGAACATTTTAAATCACAAGAATAGACAAGTACATATTCCATTAGTTGTCAGAACAATGACATCATCAAATGTCACTTGGCCTCTAGACAACTCTATTGTATATTCATGAGAGAGTAAGAATGAAAAGAGTGAAAAAGACAAATAAGATCTTAATATTAGTATGAAAATAATTTTGACCTCATAGTCATCTTGGAGGGTCATAGGGACCCTCTAGGTTCCCTAGACCACACTTTAAGAACTGCCAGGTTACAGGGTGGGAAAGATGTGAGTAAGGAGGCTAAATAAACGGCGGTAGAATATGCCCAGTTTTGTTGAAGTTCACGCTATAGATTTAAAATAGGAAATATAAAAGATTTTGTACAAAACAGTCATATGATAGTGAGCTGACTTTGGAAGGATGCCTTTAAAAAGACAGAAATGGGTGTGGAGGTGTGGGAATGCAGACTAAAGACCAGGCAGAAGCCTATCAGAGAGTTTACTAGGGGCCTGCAATAAGTACACAGGACAGTGCTAAAAGAAAACAGAAGCTTAAATCTTAAAGGAGCCACTTAAATTACAAAAGAATCAGGAGATAACAGAGGGGGCGCCTGGGTGGCCCAGTAGGTTAAGCATCTGACCCTTGATTTCAGCTCATAATCTCAGGGTCTTGGGATAGAGCCCCATGTTGGGGTCTGCATTCAGAGGGGAGCATGCTTGAGATTCTCTCTCTCCCTCTGCTCCTCCCTCCCTAAAATAAGTAAATAAATCTTTAAAGTATACATATGCACCTGGGTGGCTCAGTCGGTTATGTATCCAACTCTTGATTTCCACTCAGGTCATGATCTCGGGCTCTTAGAGACTGAGCCCCGCATAGGGCTCCCCACTCAGCGGGGAGTCTGCTTCTCTCCCCCTTTCTTCCTCTCTCTGCCCCTCTCCCCACTTGTGTGTGCTCCCTTTCTCTAATAAATAAATCTTTTTTAAAAAATAGGACAGTACAGTATGAGGCAGCCAAAGGAAGAGCAAGTTTCAAGATTAGAGGGAGTAATTGTGCCAGGTATTTTAAAGTCAAGGAAAATAATGATTAAGAAAGTGAAGTCAAAAAGTCTTTGATTGGCTACAAAAAGGGAGTGTATATGATGGACTAGGTAACAAGATGCTTAAAAATGGAAGATGAGGAAGTTTTAGAATAAGCATAGATGACTCATTTGGATCTTTGATAATGAAAGAAAGGAGAGTGAGCAATAGCTTTATTTGCAATTGAATGAGAGAGCTTGGTGTTGAGGAAAAGATTGAAGAAAGGAGAAATGACAGTGGAGCTAGGTTTCAAAGGACCTAGGAGGAAATTAGGTCAAAAGAATAAATAGAAAGTTTTGTTTATCAAAAGAAAAAAAAAACTCTCTTCCCCTGTGAGACTGTGCTAAAAGGAGAAAGGCTGGCTAAGAGTATAGGGAATTAGCTGGTAATAGAAAATGAGCAGAGGACTACATTAGAAAAGAAGTATTTCGAAAGCTGACAAGGAGAAGTTCCTGAGTAGAAACAGAACTAAGGTAGAAAGAAAAGAGAGAATTAAAGGAGAAAAAAAGGTAAAAATTTTAGTTGTTATTAGTGTGCAAGGTCAACACGAAGGGAGAAATGCCAGGGATTGAAACCCTAGGATTCCAACTGTGATGCTAATAAGATCGTTTCTCAGGGGAAAAAAAAATAAAGGTTTACACTACATCGGCATTGTCCAATATTGGTAGTCTCTACCCACATGTGACTATTTCAATTTTTTCAAATTAAATAAAATTTAAAATTCAGTCATTTTGTTAGTTGGAAGCTAGAAGTGAGCAGCAGGAAGAACTCCCTGAGGCAGAGTCCCAAGTCATTTAAGGGCAATGATAGAGACAGAAGCTGGAGGCAAGGACATGATAAACAGTTTACACATTAGAACCCCAAGGGCACAACATCCTGACCTTGTGGCTTCCAAGACCTTGAGACTGACAGATTAAGAGCCACAGTTGCAGAGCACAGGCTCCCCTCTTCCACCTTTGCCCCAAGGTAACCCTTAGGCTCATTATAATGTATTTGCATTGTGGTTTTCTTCTTCTGCACTCTTCTCCCCCCGCCCACCCCCCTTGGAGAAAGGCTGCCAGGAGGATTCCAGTACAAACCTTGTAGGGTCAAAAACTTTCTGTGGGAGGAGTCCCCCAAATGACTGGAAGCAGCCTTAGAGACTACTCCACTCTCATACAACTCCTTCCAGCCTGGAAAGACTCAACCATATCCAATCTCAAAACAACCCAGGGGCCAGTTCCACACCCTGGAACCTGCCTGCTCTCCCACCTGGAGAGTATACTTTTCATTTCAATAAACTGCTTTGTGCCTGCTACTTTCCTTCAGGCTATCTTTATTTGCATGTGGATTCTCATTTAAATCTTTTTGTGAGGAATCCAATAACTGAGACCTCCGTTCAAACAAGGCAAACTCTCCCACCCATTACAATTTAATGGCATCAGCAGATTTCAAGTGCTCAAGGGGCTACCATGTGGTACAATGTAGATATGGAATATTTCCATAATAACAGTAAATTCTAACAGATAAAGAGACCCTATGTGCATTTATTATAAGGGTAGAAAATAACGCAATATAGAGTACTTGGTTCTCTGTTTTGAGTACTTGTGTATTTATTATGCATCCGACAGTGTACTAAACACTTCACATATATGACTGCATTCAGTCTTCACAATGATCTTTCGAGATAGTTTTTATTATATTTCCATTTTACAGATGACAAAACAGAGTAAGAAGAGTAAGTTGCTTTAGATCACACTGTAGCAGAGATAAGATTGAACCCAAGAACTTCCTGATTCCAAGAACAGAGGAATAAGGAAGAGGAGTAATATTTTGAAAGTAATAATATCCAGAGCAGAAGCTGCTTTTAGGCAACAGGCTTGAGCAATGGAAACAGAAGCAAGGCAAAAGGGCCCACAGTGACTAGTGAGCTGAATGCAAACAGGCTCATTAGATAACCCACCTCTAAACAGCCATAGGCCCTAACGAACCGACTGGCTACTTACGACCAGGCACAGTTCCTAAAATGACCAAAAAAGGGAAAATTCTGTGTGGTCCATACTCCTCCCTCCACTTTGTAACTGCAGCCCCTCACCACTACCTCCTGGCAGACAGTCTCTCCTTTGCTGTGCGGCCTGCTGCCCTCTTGCAGTGTGTTCAAGAAACTTCTACCTGTTTTATTCTGCCTTGGGTGAATACTTTCGCCTCCCACGCCACCACCACCACCAACCCCCATTCAACCAGAAGGCGCCACATCCAGGCAGTTTAAAGATGAACTGTCTTTTCCTTCGATAATTAGAATACTTTGAAATGCACCAGTAACAACAGTAGAAAAGGCTACATGAACAAATATAATTTATGTTAATGAAAATAAAATATGTACGCAATATTAAAGGACCAGCTTGAAATGCTTTAAATTAGAAAGTGCAAAAAGTTAGCACAGCAACTTTGACTCACCCACCTTACTTGGCAAGTTCCTGTCAGGTGGGGAAGTTACTGTTGCCATGGAAACCACCACAATACTACTACTTTGCACTTACAGAAGACCTTTCATCTGATGAGCTCAAAGAGACTTATAAACATTAATTCATTAATAGTTCTTTTTATTGAAAGTGCATCAAAATTTATCTAATGGCACACAACAACAATGCAGATCAAACAAAAGGAAACTTCACTGCTCTCTAACAGATTCACACAGGTTTTATACCATCTCTTACTATTTACAAAGAAAGAGAGAGAGACAGTAATCTTATACAGACATTCACCCTCTTGTTTCTTGTACCAAACTGAAAACCATCTCCTATTGTTTTATTGTCAAAAATATGCAGCTCTTCCTTCCACCCACTCTTTAATTTCTTTCTTCATGTGTTCAGCTAATTGCCTGGGAATGTCTTTTAAAACGCCATTACACAAACTTACCTGTGCAGCTCTAACCACTAAGATATTCACCAGTATGAATCTGGTTCTTTCTTTAAAGGATGTATGACCTCATTTTAAACTAGAAAGAATAAAACTAAAATCTGAAGGTTTCTTTTGGTATTTAAGAGTTTGAAAACTGGAAAGTGTAAAATCCTTAGCTGTTCATAGGGATTTTTGTTCTTCAGCTATTAAAAATAAAGCAAATATTTGTTTCAATATGCTAAAATATAATAAAACACTCAGAAAAATCAGGTCAATGAAAGGGTCTGTTCAGTACAGGATTTTGTTTTTAATACAGTCGTCAAACGATACTTTATGTGATTACAACTTCTTAGATAATTTCATGATGTTGGCTTCAAAAGTAACTTGGTTCTAATAACTTACTAGGATCTACCACTCAAGAATGCAGTCAAATTCTTTTGGAACTTGTTTATATTCTTCAATTGGTGTACTTCACTATTTTCTGAGCTAAGATTACTTCTGCCACATTCTGTTGGTCAAATTATTCATAATTCCTTCCTTGATTCAAGAAAGTAGAGAAGGAGACTTTTCAAGGGAGAAGCTGCCAAGTCACATTGTAAGAAGACATGCATTCAAGGTTGGGGGAAATCTGAGGGTTTTTTGGTAACCTACCGCAGATATAAATCTTTCTAGGATGTATTATTTCAGACTTCTTATAAATAATAATTTAGAATTTGTTTACTCAATTCTTATTAGGAAAACCCATCATTAACCCCATCAATTTACAATTCTGTACCTAAGCTTTGTCCTTTTTCTCCATCTCAAGTTACCAGCCATTTTCACATCTCAGGTCCTAATGACCCTATCCATTTCTTCTCTATTTATCCTACTCTCTCAACATACACACATTTAATTTGCTTCTCCTGTTAGAAACCTGTTTTATGACTGAGCAACCATATACCACAAGAGCCGTTCATCATGTACTCTCTAAATAAGGGCTGAATTAAGAAGTTAGTAGGTACCTCTGAGACTCGCACATCTTTCTCTGGTTCCTATTACGTTCTGGCTTTATCTTTCATTCCCAGTCAAGGAAATACTTTATAAGGAAAATGATATTATGAGGAATTCTCTTGGAATTTTTTTTTTTTTTTTAACCTCAGAAACCAAATCTATTTTAAAATGTTAGGTCACTGAATTACATAAATGGCCCAAAGCAGAAATTTTTAATCGCCTGTTTAAGTGCAAACAGCTTTAATGTATCTTACAGTAATTATTCCTTTTGTGACCCAGTTCGGGAAAAATTTATTTGTTAACAGCTTTGAGTTTTGAATTCTGTTGCTGTTCATCAGTAACTTTTTTTAAGTTCATTTGTATTCTTCTGGTTACTCTGTATCTACTGTTCATCGTCTGAAACGGTCATCAAAATGTAATAAGTTGATCGAAGAGTCTCAGATATTACTCTTTAGAATAAGCTTATTCCTTTTATGAAAGATGCATCTGTATTTGACTTTGTAAGATAATAAATTCAGGTGAAACCCAACTGGGACTTCTAACATACTCTCCCACAATATATGAATTTTATACTAAATAAGACTATAATATTCTCCTCTTCAAATGGAAGCCACATTCCCACAGGAAATGAGATACTAAACTATTAATCGCTTACCCAGGTTTCTCTGCTTAACTGTGGTACCTTAAACTTCATCGCAGTCCAAGCACTGTAAAACATTACAATTTATGTTCACATAAATGAAACTTTCTAGAGGTTCTTCAGCTAGTCTACTATGCAATGTTTCTGATGTTTTTAAGACAGAAAACTTCTTCACATTCAACCCGAGAAAAAGACAATGTCAAACTCAATTTATAAGTCAAAAAATATTGTCATGAGCACTGCTGTAAGGTTTTTAATGTTTTATAATATTATGGGAGCAAACTGAACAGTTATGGTAAGTAATATTACTAACAGTGGCTTTTTCTTTTCCATTTTCTTTTATATTTCAGGATGTGCCAGTTGACGATGTATTTATTACTGCTCTCTTTGGATCCTTTCTTTCTTTCTTTCTTTCTTTCTTTCTTTCTTTCTTTCTTTCTTTCTTTCTTTTTTAAAGATTCTGTTTATTTATTTGACAGAGAGAGATCACAAGTAGGCAGAGAGGCAGGCAGAGAGAGAGGGGGAAGTAAGCTCCCTGCTGAGCAGAGAGCCCGATGTGGGGCTCGATCCCAGGACCCTGAGATCATGACCTGAGCCGAAGGCAGAGGCTTTAACCCACTGAGCCACCAGGCTCTCCTGGATCCTTTCTTTCATTCTCTCATACAGTTTTGGGCCATACAGACTTGGGCCATTCTAGAACCTCACACCAGTCTTTGCAACTATGCTCACTCTTGAAGAGATGATGCTATACCGTCTTTCTTTCTCACAAGATAATTGACATAACTGGGCAAACCCCAGCCTTTTGCTCTTGCTCTGTATGCAGGCAATCACAAAGCATTCACCAAATACAGTATAATATGATGATTAAAACATAATCCTGCAGCAAATTCTGTTTCTGCCTTGAAAATGTATCCATAGCTCAAACCTCTTAAACGACCGTCCACCACTACTTCTACCACTCCAGTAGGTCCGAAGCCACCTTCATCTCTAATCTGGATAACTGTAATAGCCTCCTAAATAGTCTTTCTGCTTTTTCTCTTGCCCCTATCTTCTACTCTCAACACAGCAGCTGAGGTGATTATGTTAACATAGAAGTGAGATCATGTTTCAAGACCCATCTTATCAAACGCCCACAATAGCTTCCATTTTAAGGGATAAAAACCAAAGGGCTTCAATTGTCTAGAAAATCTCATAGGATATGGCTCTTTCTCTATCTCTGTCTCTCTGGCTTTACTTCCTACTACTCTTCTTTCTCTCACTCACAGGCTCTAGCCATGCTGGCCTCTTTATTGTTCTTTAAGAATACAGATGATGCTCCTATCTAAGGGAGGCTGCACTTGTCATTTCACGTTCCTGGACTATGTTTTGCCAAGATATCAGTGTATCTGGTTGGCTTACTTCCTTCGTGTCTCTGCTTAAATGTTACCCTACAAGACAGACCTTCTTTGATTACTCTCTGTACAATGGTAAACACCACTGTCCTACGATCCAGGTACTCCTTTTCCCCTTACGTTGCTTATCATTCATCATAGATCATATTATTATCTGACATTCTCCCCCCCATATATATATATATATATATATATATATATATATATATATATATATAAAATGTAAGTCATATAGAGCAGGGACTTTGTCTTGTTCATCGCTGCATCTCCAGTGCCAAGAAAACAGGAACACAGGATAAAATCAACAAATATTTTTTGAATAATGAAACAGGATTAAGTTTGAATCCATCCTGTATCAGCTGTTTGACTTTGGAAAAAACACTTAGCCCCTCTGTGGCTCAGTTCACTCATTGTAAATTGGAAATAATAATTAATGATAAATAATATCAGCCTTATTTGTGAAGATAAAAAGTTTATATATGCTTAGAATAGTGCCTGCCACAAAATAGTGTTACATGAAGTTTTAGCTATTACCAATTTCAATAACCCTATTAAGCTAACTCTATGTAGCTGCAGGCTTTACTGTGGACAAGAACAGAACTGAAAAATAAACCAACTCAATATTTTCCTTTTCCTTCTCTTTAGCCTTATTTTTTGTGGATATTTATTTGTAAAAACCCACTTGTAGCCAAGAGTAAGCAAAACGTCAGCGTTGTCTGAATTAAATGGTAACAACAGATTTTTCAGGTATGAAGAAACTATAATCTGAATGACCAGGTATTTACTTTTTTTTTTTCAGTTTTTCTTTATTTTTATCCAAGGTACTTCCAAAAAGTTTCAAGATAGACTCTTCATTCATTCTTCTACATCTCCTAACTATTATTATATCTCCTACATAGTAGGCACTATGCAATGATTGCAAAGCTATGACATCCACCTATCCTCAAAGAACTTCTAGTCTAGTTATACTGTGCAAAAACAGTATAACATCAATTACAATCAGTATTAATTAGAATCCTATTCAGTGGACACAAGACCCCATTCGTTCTGGGACTCAGGACTAAGATTCATTAAGGAGGAGGCTGACTGCCAGTGGGAGAAGTACAGCTACATAGAAGTGATAATTCACTAAGGCAGTAGCAAAGAGAAGGAAGAGGAGGGTGGAGGGATAGAAAAAGTCTAAAGGAAGTAGAATAAATGAGACTTTGTCACTAACTGGGTATGTGAAAAGAAAGAAACAGAGGTTAGTACTTATTGTCTGACTTGGGCATGATGTTAACTTGAGATGATTATTGTCACTCTCAACATAGGCAGGAGAAGAGAAGGAGATTTGGGTTAAAAGATGATGGATTACTACTTTTACTGGGTTTAATTTTACATATCTGTGAGATTATCAAGGTGTATTAGGTATGTACATAGAGAGTGAGATACTGAGGTAGAGAGCTTTAGAAAAAGTTCTGTTATAAATATATATATTTGCAAGTCCCTGGAATACTCATAGATAAAATAGGTATACGAAGAATAAAACCATATTACAAAGTATATATTTTTAAAAAAGGAAGAAAATTATATCTCAAATCCTGTTGGAGGAGAGTTATAGCTCTATAATTTTGAGAAGAATTTATCACAAGATTATTTTATGACAGAGTGGTCAAAAATAAAAAATGTTACCCAGAAAACAATTTTACATAAAATACAAGGATTCCAAATGTGCCTTTCAACATAAAGGTATTTGGAGAAAGCCATGTGTAAAATGCGAATGTAAAATTCTGAAAAGATAATTCTACACGATACGATATGGTCAACCAGAATTTTAAAAATGAGGTTTGGGTAACTTATTCTAAGTGTGGTTAACATATACGCTGCACCTGTCCTCTCAAGTCTCTGGTATCTCTGTCTACACATACAAAGTAGCTAATTACGAGGACAATTCATTCAACAGGGTTCTAAAAGGCATCCTGCGAAAAGCACAAGTTTTAAGAGTAAGACAAGAATTTGAATCCTGGTCTTGATGCTTATTAGCTGTGTAACCTGAATCTCCAGTGCTTAGAACTATGACCAGTACAATGTAAAAGCTCAATAAATATTTCTTGAATGCACTGAATGAATGACTTCGGACTTCTTTAAACATTATTCTCCTTAAACATAAAATAGACCCACGGCCTATATTTCTCCTTACTTTTTAATAAGGTATAAAAACATATATAAAGTCCTGTAAAGTATGTGGCCAATTAATGCTACTTCTCTTACTGTGTTTCTTTAACTGTCCTTGATGATTTAAAGATTATACCTAAAGCAGAGTCTAACTATGCTTTAAAAAACGGAGAAGTATATTATTAAATGGAATAAGCTAAGAGTTTGTTTGATAAGCATAATGTTTTTATTTTGTTCACTACTTTATCCCTAGCATAAAGGCTTAATCCAGTAAATATCTATTAAATTCAACCAATTAAAATATTCTTTGAAGAAAACCCTCACTTAAAATGGTAATTTAGAGGTACCTGGGTAGTTCAGTCAGAAGAACATGTGACTCTCAAGGTTGTGAGTTCGAGCCTCACTTTGGTTGTAGAGATTACAAAAATAAAGAAATAAATAAACCTTAAAAAAAAAAATTGGTAATTTGGTAATTTGGCCTGACTAAAAATAGAAACTTGTTTAACTTTAAGAATGTATTTTATAGTCTCTCCAATTAGCTTATTTCTGAATATCATACATATAGAGATACTCTGTATCATTCTATGAGTGGAAACAATTTGGCCTCCACTGTCTACTATTTCAAATTCATCATGTCACTGTGCCTGTGTAGATATGTTCAATGAATCTTCAAACTATCTTTATACTTTCTTTTAATGCTGGAGGGCAATCACTTTTATATTCTGTCTGTGAATAGCTCATATTTGTGTTCTTGATTCATTCTTACAATTTCTTCTACAATAACATTTTAGCACAGTTTTGTCCCAATGTATTTCTGAAAATGAACTACTTCCACAGGAAAAAAAAATAAACTTTGGAATATTAAACCTTAAATCTCATACACTTATAACATTTGTAATTATAGGTATTATGCACTTATGCATATGTATAAGTCTTATAAAGATGAAAACAAAATCTTTCAGTTACAAAACTCATATGCCATTTTCAGTGTTATAAATAATATGCATTTTTATTTGTGAGATGAATTACTTTTAAGAAACAGTGAGGAAGCAAAAATGCCAAGTAAATTAAACACTGACAGGCAACAGTGACATTTTAAGTGTTGAAAAAAAGAGTTATGATTAAACATTATTGTCCCTCTATTTCTTTCACATCATGGTGGCTACTGAACATGTCTGGTTGGGTATATAGATATTCACAGCTGCTTCGACCTAGAAGTAAGCAGAGTCAGTTATATGAAAAAGTGTGAGGCTTTAGAGGATAGGAAAAAAAAACCCTACATATTCCATATATGTGGAAACAGCTGGCTCTTCCATAGAAACTTGTCTATGTAGTTCCTACATTCACCCTCTATTTTTTCACATTCTTATAAATAGGCATAAATACACATATATTCATTCATTCAGTCTCCAAATATTTGAGCATCAATTATGTTCAAGGAACTGTACAACTCACTTTGTAGAGTAAAAGGAAAGCAGGAATGGCAATATTACTGTCAGAGTAGAAATAAAGGCAAGGAAACAATAGGACCAAGAGAGTAGAAAACAAGGTACATTCCATAACAAAAAAATAATGATCATGAATGTTTATAAAATGAATAAAATAAAATGCATGTATAAAACATTATCAGAAATGCAAAGAAAAACTGACAGAAACACAAGTGTTTGGGAAGATTCTAACATGCCACTATTAGTATATCAGTACTTATATATTAAATGTATAAGAATGAATAAAAATATTTGATAAATATAAATATGATTAAGGAATACAGTCAATGATATTGTAATAGTGTTGTATGGTGAAAGATTATAGCTACACTTGTGATGGACACAGCATAATATATAAACTTGTAAAATCACTATGTTGTACACCTAAAACTAATGTAACATTGTGTGTCAACTACACTCAAATTAAAAATAAATAAATAATAAAAATATGATTAGAAAAGTATGACAAAGTTAAACTTGTATGTATATACAAAATCTGTATCAAAAGTCGTACCTTTATAAAATAAATCACATTGACTTGCATTCATAATACTTTTATAGCATTTATAATACTTTTACCATATTGACCATATTATAGGGTACTATAGGGTACTATGAAAATTATAACAAATTTCAAAAACTAAATTACATGGGTCAAATATGTATACACCATAGGAAGAATAAAAACCAAAAATGCCCAACTAGTAGAAATTATAGATATTTTCCTAAATAATTTTGGGTTTAAAAGGGAAATCAGATCTGTCCAGCCAAGAGGAACCTAAGCAGACGTGACAAGTAAATTTAATGTTATTCTGGATGTGTTATCCCCTCACCTTCTCTTTAAACTTCACCTTTGTTTTTGTATTTTTCAGGTTCATGCATCAGTACAGTTATCTTCAGTGGGTTGAGCTAGCTTACTTCAGTGAGTCCTGATCAACACTTTGAGATCCAACCCTTAGTCCCAGCCCCAACCAGCACACACCTTGTTCCCCTGAGAGAATCAGAAAATCCCTATATTGTTGTATGGATAAGTATAAAAATGACTGGCACAACACCAGGGCAATAATAGAAAGTGCCTGAAGAAAGTTAATATAATCTGAATCTGAACGACTTTTAAATTTCTATACCCGAGACAGAATTCTCTTCTGACTCTAAGGCCTGTGGTTTTATGTAGGTGCTGTATACTCCAATCTAGGAATCCTACCAGAAGCTCAGATTTGACAAGTCCAAGGTCAACTGCATTAGGCAGTATATTTCTATTTTTAAGTGTACAAACCAGCTTAAACTAGCTTTAGTACAAAGGAGGACTTAATTAAAGGAATTCAGAGGTAACAATGTAGCCACATCTCAAGAAGTATGAGAGAGGAGAGTATGTTCCCTTTCTCTTCTGGTGTCGGTTTCTCACCTCTTTGATTCTTCTTTCTAGGGAATAACTTTCTAGCGATGTTGTTAATTCACAAAGTTAGTGGATTAAAGGAGTCTTTGAGCTCCAAATTCACAATGTAATGGTCCCAGACACAAAGATACTGACACTCATTGTCCCAGTCTTAAATTCTGGAAGCTAACTCATAGCCCAATAAAAAATGGCCATGGGGTTATGGTCAAATGGTAAATTTGACTCAAGACTCCACCTTTGTAAAAACTTTTATGGCAGAAGTATGGTGGTGACATAGACAAAGTATAGAAGACACTGCAAGCAGAGCAGACATCCCAATTGGTATCTTAATCCCAAACTAAATGTTTGTACCCTACTTTCCTAATTGTATTAATGAAACCATTTTTTCTGGCAACCTAGTTTAAACTTTCATACCATGGAAGTCGTTTTTCATGTCTTTTTCATCTTTTTTTTCCAATACATCTCCTATAGGCTGTATTTTTCAAGTTACATACTTTCAATCCCATCATTACTGCCATGACTCCAGTTTCACTCCACTGTATCTTCATCTAAAGTACTCCAATAGTCTTACAACAGGTCTTCTATCTCTACACTTTTCCACTCCATGGCTGGAGTTTAGCGGGTTGGAAAATAGCTAAAATACTAGAGAAGCAGATAAGAGCAAAAATCATCTCTGTGTAACCATGAATAACCAGTATGTTGTTGCATAAGCACAATGGGAGGCCCTGTAAGATTTCAAGTATAACAGTGATTTCAGTTGAGAGGAAAAATGGAATCAGGGAGAGCACTAATGAGAACAACATTGGTGGTTTAGATTGGGGCAGATATTAATGGAAGTAATCTAATTATGTCATTCCTATTTTTAAAAGTCCTTTTAAGGTCATATACAGAAGGTCCACAGCCAAAATCATCCTCAATGGGGGAAAGAGAGAACTTTTACTCTAAGGTCAGGAACAAGACAGGAATGTCCACCATTGTTATTTAACATAGGACTGGAAGTCCTAGTCGTAGCAATCAGACAACAAAAAGAAATCAAAGGCATCCAAATTGACAAGGAAGAAGTCAATCTTTCACTATTCGCAGATGACATGATACTCTATGTAGAAAACCTGAAAGACTCCACCAAAAACTGCCAGATCTGAAACATGAATTCAGCAAAGTTGCAGGATACAAAATCAATGTACAGAAATCTGTTGTATTTCTATACACCAATAACGAAGCAGCAGAAAAAGAAATCAAGGAATCGATCCCATTTACAATTGCACCAAAACCATAAGATACCTAGGAATAAACCTAACCAAAGAGGTAAAAGATCTGTACTCTGAAAACTATAGATGACTTACGAAAGAAATTGAAGAGGACACAAAGAAATGGAAAAACATTCCATTCTCATGGATTGGAAGAAGAAATATTGATAAAATGTCTAAGCTACCCAAAGCAATCTCCACATTTAATGCAATCCTTACCAAAATACGCCAGCATTTTTCACACAACTAGAACAAACAATCCTAAAATTTGTGTGGAACCACAAAAGATCCAGGATAGTCAAAGCAACATTGGAAAAGAAAAGCAAAGTCGGGGACATCACAATTCCAGACTTCAAGTTATATCACAAAGCTGCAGTCATCAGGACAGTATAGTACTGGCATAGAAACAGACACATAGATCAATGGAACAGAATAGACAACCCAGAAATGGACCCACAACTGAATGGTTCTCTCATCTTCAACAAAGCAGGAAAGAATATCCAGTGGAAAAAAGACAGTCTTTTCAGCAAATGGCATTGGGAAAATTGGACAAGTATATGCAAAAGAATGAAACTGGACCACTTTTTTACACCATACACAAAAATTAATTCAAAATGGATGAAAGACCTAAACATGAGACAGGAAACCATCAAAATCCTAGAGGAGAACACAGGCAGCAATGTCTCTGACTCGGCTGTAGCAACTTCCTGCTGGACATGTCTCCAGGGGCAAGGGAAACAAAAGCAAAAATGAATTATTGGGACTTCATTAAGATAAAAAGCTTCTGCACAGCAAAGGAAATAATCAACAAAACTAAAAGTCAATCTATGGAATGGGAGAAGATATCTGCAAGTGACATATCTGAAAAACGGTTAGTATTCAAAATGTATAAAGAATTCATCAAACTCAACAACCAAAAAACAAATAATCCAGTTAAGAAATGGGCAAATGACATGAATGGACATTTTTCCAAAGAAGACATACAGATGACTAACAGACACATGAAAAGATCCTCAACATCACTCATCATCAGGGAAATACAAATCAAAACCACGATGATATATCACCTCACACCAGAATGGCTAAAATTAACAACACAGGAAACAACAGATGTTGGTGAGGATGTGGAGAAAGGGGAACCCTCTTATACCATTGGTGGGAATGCAAACTGGTGTAGCCACTCTGGAAAACAGTATGGAACTTCCTCAAAAAGTTAAAAATAGGGATGCCTGGGTGGCTCAATCAGTTAAGTGTCTGCCTTCAGCTCAGGTCATGATCCCAGGGTCCTGAGATCTAGTCCCTAGTCAGGCTCCTTGTTCAGCGGGGAGCCTGCTTTCCGTCTGCCTTCCACTCACCCTGCTTGTGCATTCCCCCTCTCTCTCTGACAAATAAATAAATAAAATCTTTAAAAAAAACAAAAAGGTTAAAAATAGAAGTATCTTGGGACACCTGGGTGGCTCAGTCTGTTAAGCCTCTGCCTTTGGCTCAGGTCATGATTCTGGGGTCCTAGAATCAAGCCCCATGTCAGGCTCCCTGCTCAGCCAGGAGTCTGCTTCTCCCTCCCCCTCAGTGCTTCCCCATCCCCATGTTCTCTCTCTCATTCTCACTCGCTCTTTTTCTCAAATACATAAATAAAATCTTTAATAAAAAAAATTAAACTATTCTATGACCCAGCAATTGCACTACTAGGTATTTACCTAAAGGATACAAAATACTGATTTTTAAAGGGGTACGTACACCCCGATGTTTATAGCAGTATTATCAACAATTGCCACATTATGGAGAGAGCCCAAATATCCATCTACTGATGAATGGATAAAAAAATAGTATACACACACACACACACACACACACACACACACACACACACTGGAATATTACTCAGCCATAAAAAAGAATGAAATCTTGCCATTTGCAATGATGTGGATAGAGCTGGAATGTATTATGTTAAGCGAATTAGGTCAAAGAAAGACAAATATAATATAATTTCACTTATATGTAGAATTTAAGAAACAAAACCAATAAACATAGAGGAAGGGGAAAAAAAGAGAGGGAGGCAAACCATAAGAGACTCTTGACTATATAGAGCAAACAATGGGGAGTGCTGTGAATTGTGTAAGACTGATGAATCACAGACCTATACCCCTGAAACAAATAAACAGCTGAAGGTTGCTGGAGGGGAGGTGGGTGGGAGATGGGCTAAATGGGGGGTGAATATTAAGGAGTGTACTTGCGATGAGCACAGGGTGTAATATGTAAGTGATGAATCAGTAAATTCTACCACTGAAACCAATAATATTATACTATATGTTAACTAAGTTGTTTTTTTTTTAACTTAAAAAATAAAATAAAATTCTTTAATGGTTTCCTATTACCTATAGAATAAAATAAATTTTTCAACATGGCTCCAAATCTCCCCTTTCAGTTTTATTTCTCATCATTCCACTATGTACCCAGGATTATAGCCACACCAGATTTCTTATAATCCTTGAGCTCATCATGAATTTTCACACATTTTTTTTTTTAATTTTCACACTTTTTAAATGTGTGATCATAAAGTTCACATAGACTAAAATGCCTTTCTTGACATTCTGCGGTAGGACAAACGCTACTCATATCAAGGCCAATGCCCATGTCAAACCACCTGTGGAATTTTCCATTATTATGCCCAACATTAATTGTTTAGCCGTCTGCAATATCATAGCTTTGTGTATGCCTCAAATTCAGTATTTTTAACACAGTAATAATTAGCAGAGTTAATTCTTTATCTATGTTTATTCTGGCTCCTTGAGAAAAGAAATTAAGTATTATTTATCATGTATAGTCTCATGTCTACCTGGCATACTTATAGTAGATATTAAAAAAAAAAAAAACAACTTACTGAATTAATATACAGGACAAAAAAAATGGAATACAAATACTCTCTCCTCTTAAACTAGAATAAAAACTCTTAAAAGGCAGAATATGTCTTAAGTGTTGTTATCTTTGCAGTTAAGTCCATAAAATTGTATACAAGAAATGCTTGCTTGTGGTAATAGAATCTTAAAATTAAATTCATTATCAACTTTTATGATAAAAAGACAACCATTTATGTCATCAGAATATCAGAAAAGCATTAGAAGCTCATGAGAATTAAATATCCCAGATTCACTGATCACATTTTATCTAATTTTCAAAACTTAACAGAATCATCCTATGGAGGAAGTTATAAAAATCCAATATAGAAATACCTGACATCTTTATATGACTTTATTGGCCAGTATGTTGCCAATAACTTGCAGTAGAATAATCAATAAACATCTTAAATATTAAATATAGAAATAAAACAAATACTGAAGTGGTATCAACAGTGATATAAATATTCATGCAACATATTTGGCTAAAAGTCCTGAAGCATCAGTTATCCAAATAAAATTTAAAGAAAAAATCAACTTTAAGGAAAGTGGAAATGAATAAGATTAAAGTCTAAAAGTCATTACTGCCTGAGAAGAGCAGCTTAAACTTTGAAAGAAGACTTTTTTTAAGAAATCTTTTTAGTAATATTTACAGCAAAATTAGGTAGAGATCTTAAAGCTATGATGTGACTTTTCTTTTCTAATTTAACTACAATAATAAATGATTAAAACAATTCCTATAGCAACCCCTCAAATAATGAGGCACACAATACCCATGAAATAAAAGTATGTTTTTAAAGAAACAAAAAATGAAAAAAAAAAAGCATGGCTTTTATATTTTGAAGGAAACAAATTCTTAAGGAAAAGACATATCAGAGTTTATACCCACATTTTCTGAATGTATTATTCTATTGATAAAAAATCTGTACACATAAGATTCAAATATTTCAAGGTAATATATGAAATAAATATGAAGCAAATATAATAAAATATGAATAATATAGGGAAAATTCATGTACTTTAGAATTTGAAGAGAATTATTTTTAACAATCTCAGGACGAATATAAATAAAGAAATATAGGTTTTCCTATTTAAAGAGGTGAAGTACATAATTCTCAATGCTATTTTTTTTTTTTTTTTGCTTCTATAGAAGCAAGGAAGACAACATATCTTTTAACATTTATTAAGATAAAAAATAGGACAATTCCAACCTCAATCATGTGACTATTTCATGAAGGAGGCTTGATAAAGGAAAGCTGAAATGCTACATTTGTCTTCATACTAGATCTTGCTTTGAAGGTAAATAGTTGCTTTAAATTCTTGCGTATATTTTGCAAAATATATGTTAAGTATATTTTGTTTTCCAAATCAGGCGTGCATACACAGACATATACAGACATAAAAAGTTCCACATGAACGTCACAGAATATATAATATGTTTTAAATAAATTTTAACTTAGTCCAGACCTTAGAATTCCATGTAAGGAGAGTCGTTCCTTGTAGAAGACTCTTATACAGATCTTTTCTTTTTTTTTTTAACTTCTGAAATGAAGATGCTCATGTAACTATGGTAACATGATGATATCTTTTAACTATTTTGTTTATGCTTTTTTGGCTGAGTAGGCAATCTCCATATTGCTGAAATTCTCTCTAGCATTTTATATCCACTGGGATGGGACTGACTTATGAAGAAAGTCTAAAAGCAGCTGTCTTCCACCCACATTTCAACCAAATCAAATACACTATTTCTTCTACAAATGTTTTTTTCTGAAACCAGTATGTTTCAAAACCAATTGCCACCACATTTAATACATGAACATTTTCTACCAAAACAAATAAAAATACCTATATACATGTGTAAAACATGAAAAAGGAGGTGGAGCTCACAGAAGTTTTTGAACTTAAAATGAAAATGTCAACACAATTATTTGCAGGGATTTTACAAAGACTAGCAATATAAAACCATACCTACACATCTACTACTTGAAATTCATGACATATATCCTTATGATAAAGATGCCTCAGTCCAATTACCCATTGTAATGCTAAATATTTCGCTAACCCCTCCCCAATCAAAATATCTGGCAGAATTAATAACAATACAGTGTGGCAATTTATTCACTAGATGTTAACACTTTTGAATGACAAAAAGAATAAGACAGAAGGAACTTCATAAATGTAGAACTTGTTTCTCCCTCACTTTTAAAATTTAAACAAAAGAAGAGCTGCTATAATAGTTTGTCTCAATTGTGAAAATAGATGAATCAGTCAATTCACCCAACCATTAGGATACAGTCACTAATTATTTTTGCGCAGCATTTTTACCTAAATGTAAGTTTGAAAAGCTGCATTTTGAACCATAAATAACTGAATTTCCAAAGGATGCTATTTTTAATAGTTATTTCTTAGAGTAGTTTTAGGTTCATAGTAAAATTGAGAGAGTAAAAAGAGATTTCCCATATCCTCTCTATCTCCACACATGCATAGCCTCAAACTATCAACATCCCCCCCAGGGTGGTGTATTTGTTACAACCCATGTACTACACTGGCATTCCATTAGCATACAGCGTCTAAAGTTTACATTAGGGTGTGCTCATGATGTTGTACATTCTCTGAGTTTGGACAAATTTATAATAACATGTAGTAACCATTATAACATCATACAGAGTAGTTATACTGTCCTAAAAATCCTGTGCTCTGACAATTCATCCCTTTCTCCCTGCAATCCCTGGCAATCACTGATCTTTTTTATGGTGTCTATTGTTTTAGCCTTTCCAGAATGTCATATGGTAGGAACCATGGAGTATGCAGCCTTTTTAGAATGCTTTCTTTCATTTCCTATCATGCATTTAAAGTCTTTCCATTGGGTGGTGCAGTCAGTTAAGCATCTTACTCCTGGTCCTGAGATTCAGCCCCTCATTGGACTCCATGCCCAATGCAGAGTCTGCTTAAGACTCTTCTCTTTCTCCCTTTCCCACTGCCCCTCTCTCCATCCCCCTATGCTCTCTCTCTCCCCCTCTCTAAATAAATAAAATCTTTTAAAAAGTAAAAATAAAGTTCTTCCATGTCTTTTCATGGCTTAATAGCTCATTTCTTTTTAGCACTGAATAATATTCTATTCATTGGATGTACCACAGCTTACACATTCATCCTCTGAAGGACAACTTGGTTGCTTCTAAGGTTGGGCAATCATAAATAAAGCTTCGACAAACATCTGTGCACAAGTTTTTGTGTGGATGTAAGTTTTCAACTCCTTTGGATAAATATGAAGGAGAATAAATGTCAAATCAAGTGGTAAGAGTATGTTTAGTATTGTATGTAAGAAACCACCAAACTATCTTTCGAAGCGACTATATCATTTTGCATTCTCAGTAGCAATGAATGATACTCCAAATCCTCTCCAGCATCTGGTATTGTCAGGGATCTGAATTTTGGCCATTCTAGTAATCATGTAGTGATAATCTCATTGTTTTAATTGGCACTTATCTGATAATATATGGTGTGAAGCACCTATTCATGTGTTTATCTGCTATCTAGATACTTTCTTCTGTAAGGTGTCCGTTAAGGTCTTTGCATTATTCTTTAACTGGGTTGTTTGTCTTATTACTGAGTTATAAAGGTTATTTGTATATTTTAGATAACAGTACTTTATCAGATACATCTTTTACAAGTCTGTGGCTTTTTCCCCCATTCTATTGACAATATCTTTAATAGAGTAGAAATTTTTAATTTAAATTATTTCAGCTTATCAATTCTTTCTTTCATGAATCATGCCTTTACTGTTGTGTCTAAAAAGTCATTGCCAAACACATGATCATCTAGATTTTCACCTATGTTATTTTCTAGTTTTCTAGTTTTGCATTTTACATTTAGGTCTATGATTCATTTTGACTTTTGTGAAGGGTGTAAAACACGTGTCTAGATGCACTTTTTTTGACTGCAGATGTCCAGTTGTTCCAACACCATTTGTTGAAAAGACTGCCTTTTCTCCACTGAATTGCCTTTATTCCTTTGTCAAAGATCAGGTGACTATATTTATATGGGTCAATTCTGGGGCTCTGTCTTCTGTTCTATTGATCTGTTTGTCTATTCATTAGCCAATACCACACTTCCTTGATTACTGTAGCTTTATAGTAGTAAGTTTTAAGGTCAGGTCGTGTCACTCCTCCAACTTTGCTCTTCTTCAATATTATGTTGGCAATTTTGAGTCTTTTGGTCTCCATATAAACCTTAGAACCAGTTTGTGAATACCTACAAAATAACTTGCTGGGATTCTGATTGTGATTACATTGAATCTACACAAAAAATTGTGAAGAACTGACATTTTGATAGTATTGAATCTTTCTATCCATGAACATGGAATATCTCTCCATTTCTTTATTTAATTTCATCAGAATTTCTAGATCTCTTGATATATATCTTGTACATATTTTGTTAAATTAATACCTAAGTATTTTATTTTTGGGTCTGCTAATGTAGAAGATAGTGTTTTTAATTTCAAATTCCACTTGTTCGATCCTGGCATATAGGAAAGCAATTAGCTTTTGTATACAATTAGCCTTGTATCCTACAACCTTCCTATTATCATTAGTTCCAGGAGCTTTTTTGTTGGTTCATTCAGATTTTCTATATAGATGATCATGTTATCTGCAAACAAAAAGTTTTATTTTCCCCTTCTTAATCTATATACTTTTTATTTATTTTTCTTGTTTTATTATATAAGCCAGGACTTCCACTATATCGAAAAGGAGTGGTAAGAGAATACATCCTTGCCTTGTTCCTGATCTTAGTGGTGAAGATTTTGGTTTCTCACCATTAAGTATAATGTTAGTGTTACATTTTTTATAGATGTTCTTTTATCAAGCTGAGGAGGTTCTCTCCTATTCCTAGTTTATTGAAAGTTTTTTATTTTGACTCATGTCAGGTTTTTTCATGCTTTTTCTATTTCTATTGATACGATCGTGTGATTTTTTTCTTTTTTAGTTTGTTGATGTGATAGATTACATTAACTGATTTTTGAATTTTGGAACAGTTTTACACACTCAGAATAAATCCCAGTTGGTCATGGTGTATAATTCTTTTCATATCTCATTGGATATAATTTGTTAATATTTCATTGAGGATTTTTACATATATATTCATGAGAGATATTGATCTATAGTTTCCTTTTCCTGAAATATCTTTTTCTGGTTTTAGTGTTAGGGTGATGGTGGGCTCATTGGATAATTTAGGAAGTATTCCCTCTGCTTCTATCTTCTGAAAGAGATTGTAGAGAATTGGTATAATTTCCTTCCTTAATGCTGGATGGAATTCACCAGTGAACCTATCTAGGCCAGGTGCTTTTTGTTTAGAAGATTATTCATTATGGATGAAGTTTCTTTAATAGATGAGGCTTATTCAGAAATTCTCATTTTGTTCTTGCATTGTTTCCTTAATCTGGTTGAACATCTTAAAACGGTTATTTTGAATACTTTGTCAGGTCCTTCATATACCTCCATTTCTTTAGAGTTCATTTCTGGAGACTTATTTTATTCTTTGATTGAGCCATTTTTCAGTTTCTTCATGTTCCTTGTAACTTTGTGTTGGTGTCTATGTATTGGAAAAACAGTCACCTCTTTCAGTCTTTACAGACTAGTTCTGTAAGGAAAAGTCCTTCGCCAATCTGCCTGGCTCAACTTTCTATAAGCCTTTCAAATCTTTTCTGTGGATATGTCTTCTCTGGATTTGTGCCTGCTGATTCTTAGAGGGATTTGTTAGTTTCTTTCTTTATTCTTCTCTTTTTTTCTTATTTCTTTTTTTATTTTTTAGGTTTGTAATCTCTTACTCTCTCTGGGGTCTATCTGTTGTTCTGTGGGTTCTGTTAAACAGCAGCATGCTGCCCTGCTTTTGTGGTTCTCAGCAGCACCCCCAGGCATCTAGAGTATGCCAGATCCCATCAGCAACCTGAATTGAGCTAGTCAGAAGTCAGTTTCTTAGGCAGTCCCTCCCAAAATTAGAACATTGGTTATATACATTTCACTGTTCTCTTTCTCCCCTGAAGAAGAGACCGCTGAATTGTATTGCCCTCTATATGCTGTACTATAGGCTCTCTGGAGCAGAATTATGGTGCCCAGCTCTTTTTTATTTTCAGCTAGGGTATGCCTTGTCCCGTTAGCACTCTGAGACAGGTGAAACAGAAGCCAGTTCTCAGGCAGCCCCACGAAAAGTTGTAACATTGGATATATGGTCCAGTCTTTTAGTTTCCTCTCCAGTGAGAAACTGGGACTGAGTGTTTCCTCCTCATCACATGGTGCCGTGCAAAGGGGAGGGAGTATAATGATAGGGTGCAACAAACTTCCTATTAGCATAAATGTGCTGTTTTCATGCTTACTTGAGGGGCAGGAATCTTTTAATTGGTTTCTGAATTTTTCATAAAGGAAATTAATTCATATATTGTTGTTGAATCTTTGTTTCTGTGCAAGAAAAGTAGGTCAGGGGCTTCCTATTCCACCATCTTGCTTACCTCACTCCCAGTCATGCTTCCCTTTTGGGTATCTTTATATTAGGTCCAGTTCTAGGTTTTTTATTTTTTTAATTTTTTTAATTTCATATTTTATATCATATTTGGTTTCATGAGATGACATAATTTTATAAAGATGACTCACATGGATATGATTTCCAGTCTCTTTTATGAGTTACATAAAGGTTTTTGTTGTATTTCATCTACTGAATTTTCATATTCTCTACAGCCAGTTGATTTTGTAAACTATTTGGAACTTACATATTTGACAAATGGCTTCAAAGCTCATGAAAACATTTAATATTGTAGATCTTTAAAATAGATCAAAGAAGTTATTTTTAATCGTTTTAAGTATATAAGAGTTTCTATAGATGACACAATATTGTTCTCATGCCCCCAAAAAACATTATAATGATGGAAACATTTTCAAGTGTTTTTGAAAACAACATATATTTTCAGAATGCTAATTTTTTCAGATAAGTCTTTTCCTCACTCATTAATTCACTTAAAATTTAGAAATAATGTAAGCTGAGGTACATTACCAACATCAGTAGTTTCATCATCAAATTAAATAGCAAACTTCTTATAATAGGGATGATATGAGATTTCCCAGATGGTATGCTTTTTGCCTTTTGCTATTAAAACCACAAATAGGACTTTTGAATATTTATCATTATGTTTGGTGAAATATTGTGCAATACTTGATTGAATATCAATTGAATCTAAATTCTACTGAATAAAATGTGATTTGTCTTCATATTCTGGATATTTAGTTTTAAATGTATCATATACTTTATAATGGATTCACAGTACCTACTGTTTCAAAACTACTTATCATAGTTTTTCTGATAACCAGATATTTTTAGATGTCTTCTTGCCAGAATTACTTAGATGGTTTTATAACTAGTTTTGTTAATGGCAAAGGGCTAAGTGTAGAAGTCTGTAGCTCTTTTCTTCTTGCTGTTTGCCTTTGTTAACTTATTTCTATTACTTTCACACGACAATTTCTTTAAGTCACTTATTTTATGATGATTAGTTCAGGTAACATAAAATTAAGCATTTCTGAAAATCCACTTAACCAGATATTGTCTAAGTGTAATAGATACACCTAATAGGTGTAAAAGATACACCTATTAAACCCTGTGCCTCACAGGGTACCCTCTCCTCACAGGTAACTCTTGGATCTAAAAGTACATGTGAAAATCTAACAAAAGCACCAATTGAGGTAACTAGTCTCAATCTACATAGATTGTGGTACTAATGAGGTACTAATAAAGCTTATTTTTTTAATTAAAACTAAAACAAAATAAAAATACCAAAAAAAAAAAAAGTCCTAATATGTCATTCCAACAACACTCAAAGATAGTCTTGTCCATCCCACCTTGGAGACCATATATTTGCATCCTGTGAAACTTAACAAATGACTTGGTCAGATGACCAGTTAGTATTGTACTATACTAGAATAGCTGGTATTTCAAAGAACTAAATTTGTTGCTGAGTCTTTTCTGATACACCATCAGAATAAATTAAGAAACATGTTAAAAAAAAAAAGCCCAATGAAATATATTATTGCATTGAAGGTAGTTGTATTATTGAAAGTGTTTATTGCACCATACACTCAGTACCCATGGTATTTCAGATACTGTGTGAGTCATATAAATTATCATATTTCTTTTGGCATCTGTGTTTAGAAAGAGCTCAGTATGTGGTCCATCTCTAGGAAGTACATTAGACTTGATGTTGTACATGTTTGTATTAATTTTGCTCCTTTCTTCATTTTAAATTTTGCACTGATATTTTTCTTTTGCTTGATTTCTTCACTTCATAATTTTTTGTACTAAGTGACTCAAATCTTTTTTGAACAAGGGTAGAAATAAATTATTGTAAGAGAAACAAAAAACAAATACCATCTAAATAAATAAATAAAATGTCGCTCTAACTTTGTAAAAATGAAGTTTTACAATGTAAGTAAAATGCAGAAATCTAAGACAAGTTTTCATGAAAGGCTTGCAACTCTGAGGTCCTTGTGTTGAATTACAACTGCAAGCAATATATTTTTTTAAGTGTTTATTAAAGAAAAAGAAAGCACAAAGCTTCAGGAAAGTAAATGCACTGGGGACTTGAAGAGAGACAAATCAGAATACTGTTTGGGTGTTTGGGGTCTTTGCTTCAAGCATAAAGTTTGTTTTTTTTTTTTCCCTAGAAACACTAAAAAAATAAATAAATAAAGACAGACTGATTTAAAATATAAAACGTCAGCTAGAAGGGAACTGAACCTCAACCCTGAAGTCAGGCCACAAACCCTTTGAATTTCTTCCATGCTCATAGCAATTCTACCATAACAAAATAATGGAAATGTTGTAGCCTGCCTATAATATCTATAATTATTGAAACACTCTAAATAATATTCCCTATTTTTATGAATGATTACAATTAACAAGTAATTATTGCAAGTGCATCACCAAAATTTCTGATCTGCATGAAACCTGACATAGAACATTTTAGTTTAGTAAACCAAAGATTCAAGGGTAAAAAATGATCACAAAGATTTCAGTGGCTCAACATGTTGGAGTATATAATTTCAAAATAATCAAACAGCTGTAAATAAAATGGATTTCAATGAACCCTGTGTTAGTGCAGCTGACTACTAAAATAAGTAAGGATTACTATGTAGGTTAACTCAAGCAGAAATCAATATTGGGAAAGAATGTAAGAGAAATACATACCAGTGATGTTTCCTGCATAAAGCCAAAAAATTATCAAAACAATGAAAAGATTTAGATAAATAAGACAGACGCAATAATGATACTCACACTATCTTCTCTGACAAAAATGGAAGAGAGATAATGAAATGGCAAATTTTCAAAAGCTGGAAGCATAAATGGCAGATGAATGCTTCCAAATTAAATATCCTGGAAAGGTGGAAATTCTAGTTTTCTAATCTGCTAGACAAAGAAATTCTAAGAGCACACTGTTCTCGCTGAAGCACATTAAAATGAAGATGAGAGCAAGTAAATATTTACAGGAACATAAAACAGCCTAGCCATTGTAAAGAAAGGTGCCAAAGGTTAGTGGACATATAAAAAGTGGTGAAGTTTCAAGTTTCACATGAATTTTTCCATCTCCAAGGGAGTGACTGAGAACTACCAATGACTGTTTGGGAGAAGAAAACCATCAAGTCATTGCATGAAGGCATCTAGAGTCACCACAGTAGGTTCCTGTGAGTCAAACAAATGATCTGAGGTTTATTTGGTATACAAAGAGAAAAGCTACAATAAGAATATTTCCATAATAACATTTTCTTAAAAGCTCAAAAAAGAGTTTATTAGGATTTTCAATAAAGGATAAAAAAGTAAACTAAAGTGGTTTAAAACGTGCTTCTTAAACACACACCGAGTTCATTTTAACTAAACAAAAATAAAAAATAAAAAATAAAATGTGCTTCAAAGGCATAGATGGAAGGCAAAACACTCTGTGAGTGGGTTTTTTTTCCCTCCAAGTTGACTCTTTTAGACAAATGTCATGGCTCACTTCAACTCAAGGATTAGTAAATGGATATTATGTTCTACCCATAAGAGCCTGTGTGATTCTTAAAAAAAAAACATGTGCAATTCAGCTCCACCACCAACTATGTGACTTTGGCCAGTTACTTACCCTCTTGGAGTCTCTTACAAGTAAAACGGGAAAAATAATGTAATGATTTTTCTAAAGCTTTTTGGCAGACAGCCTGGCACATATGAAGCATTTACTACAAATTTAAAGAGAAAACAAAATAACAGAACAACAAACAAAAAATTCAGTGGAGAAATAACAGAATAATACGAACATTATAATAAGATATTTCAAAATTTAGAGGAACGTTAAAAATTACTAAAACACGTAACTTACTCAAGGAGAAATTATCAAGCAAAATAAGATGAACAAGTTAGTATTTCCTTAGGAAAAAAAAAAAAAAAAAGCCATACAAAACCCAGAGGCAAATTCTATCAAACTAGCAAACTTTGAAGAAACTTATCTTTCTAATCTTGCATACTATGCTACAAAACAAAACAAAAATACCTCACTCAGAAAAGTACTGTATGAGAAAGGTAAGTTATAGACCAAATCGTAAACAAATATTAGTAAATGAAGTCAGCAGGATTTAAGAACAATAGATTATCTATTATCTATTATGATCAAGGAGTGTTTAATCACAATATGCAAGGGAAATTTAGCAACAGGAAAGCTATAATTTAAATTCAATAGAAAGGGGGGGAACCTCTTCTCAACTGCGAAAAAACCCCACATTTGATAGGGATTAACATCTATTCAGATTTTTATCTCCCTTAAAAATTAGCAACAGAACTTCTTTAATCTTATTAACTATCTTCCAAAGACACTGGAAATGCTACCTTTAAATCATCAAATGCTACCTTAAATCATGAACAAAACAGAGATGCCCACTATGAGTGCTTCTTTTTTTTTTTTTTTAAAGATTTTTTATTTATTTATTTGACAGAGAGAGAGAGAGATCACAAGTAGGTAGAAAGGGAGGCAGAAAGAGAGAGGGAAGCAGGCTCCCTGCTGAGCAGAGAGCCGGATGCGGGGCTCGATCCTAGGACTCTGAGATCATGACCTGAGCTGAAGGCAGAGGCTTTAACCCACTGAGCCACCCAGGCTTCCCTGAGTGCTTCTTTCAACACTAGTAGAAGTTCTTGTCAGCTGAGAAATAATGACAATAATAATAACAGGTAGAAGATTAGGGAAGGAAGCAATAAAACTATAGTGATTTGTACATGATATAATTGTTAACATAGGAATTCTATTTTTCAAAAATAAAGAAGGGATACGGATTCTAAAAAACATAGATATTTACAGATTTGTACATGTTTTTTATAAAGAAAATTGTAAAACTTTATTAAAAGAATGTACAGTGAGGAATAAAATGTTCATCAGTGGAAGGCCAAATACCGCTTAGAGTTTCTCCCAAATTGATTAAGGGAGTCAGTGTTATTCCCATGGATATTTCAAAGGTTTTCATGCAAACTGACAAGCTGATTGAAAAATGCATATAGAAAAGCAACAGCCTAGGAATAGCCAAGATACTTCTAAGAAAAATGAAATCTAAGGAAATCTGCAGTAATTAATGTAGTGAGGTTCAGAAATGAACTGATTTACCAATAGAATAGAATAAAGCCTAGAAGTAAGGCCATATATAAATGGAAACAGTATATGACAAAGAAGACATTCAGCCCCATCGTCCCATCCACAAAAAATACATTCCCAGTAGAAGAGAGACTTAATTAAGAATGGTAAAACTTTAAACTTTTTGAAGGAAATAAAGGAAAATAACTTTGTGATTTGTAGGATTGTAATCATAAAAAAATTGATGAACTGAAGAACTTCATCAAAAGTCTTCTAAAGAAAGGGGTGCCCAGGTGGCTCAGTCCGGTAAGCATCCGACTCTTTATTTTAGTTTAGGTCATGCTCTCAGGATTATGAGATCAAGCCCAGAGTCAGGCTCTGTGCTGGCTGTGCACCCTGCCTGAGATTCTTTCTCTCCCTCTGCTCCTCTCCTCCCAGCTTCTTCCTCTTAAAAAAAAAAAAGTCTCCTAAAGAAAGTAAAAAGATAAACCATAAAATTGGGAGAATTTATTTACTATATATACTCATAAAATAGGAGACTGCTTGCATTATCTACTAATTCTCTCTCTCATCTACCCAACAATTACTTATATATAGCATACAAAGAATCCCTTCAAATCAATATACAACAGACCCATAACACAAAAGGAAAAAAATGGGAAAAAGGCAGAAGAAACATGAACACCCAATGACCAATAAACAAATGAAAGTGTGATCGACCTGATTAGTAATCCAAGAAATGCAAATTAAGACCTTTGCAAGACATCTTTTTACCCCTAAGAGTAATCTAAAAAATGATAAAAGAGTTGTCCTACAAACACTGAAGAACATACACAGCAATTAGAACACTCGTATATGCTTGTAGAAGTGTAAACTGATGCATCATTTTGGAAAATAATGTCACACTATCTTCTAAAGGGGAATATGCATACTCTGTGACTGAGCTATTTCATTTCTAAAGAAAGACTCTCTGGAAAATCTTGCTTATGTATACCAACAAGTATATATGAAATGGAACAAAAATTTTCATTGTTCGCAATAGCAAAACAAACAAAATCTATCAACAATAAAACAGATAAGTAAACAGTGGGATAATCATGCAGTGGAATATTAAATAGTAAAAATGAATTAATGGATTTTATTGGTAATGTTGTAATTCTTTTAGTGGGTGTGGATTCACAATGTTTGTTTTATTATGTTTCAGAGCTTACAAAAATGTTACATATATTCTTTTGTATGTACCAAGTAACATTATAAACAGGGAGAAAGAAAGTAACCCAACAACCAAAATTAAAGCAACTCCCTAGAAATAGCCAAACCACCAGGGAAAACTTTTTCCAAATTTTTAATTGAAATTTTCTTGAATAGGATTTTTAAAAATCCTAACAGCCTAATTTATTTGCTGGAGTAGTTAATACAGATATGGAAGCTGGAGCCATGAGGAATAAGAAAGCTACACTAATTTGGGAAGAGTTAAAAAAAACAAGACAGAAATCCAGATTAATCGACATAAAGATCCAGAACAAATTTAGGAAAGTATGTTACTGATAGTTTTGGGGGCCAAATGGAGAAAAAGCCCTCTCAACTTCTCTCTGCATTTACAGCATTCCTCATTTCTTTTATGGAACACTCCGACTGATGTCCATAGCACAATGAATATGAGCATTTGTGACCCATATATAGTTCTCCAGCCTGCTAAATCAGGACCCACTGTGTTGGTTCCCAAGTGTGTCAGATACCTTTCACTTGCCTATCCAGAGTTATTCTCTACTCTTCTCATTCTCTGGTTTGTCCTACCAAAGTGAGCTACACCACACACATTAGTACACATCTCTGGCTTCCTGTTGGGTCCAACTGGTGAGAAGTCAGAAGAAGCAGCATGACCTTAGGGTAACTGTTCTTGGATGATGCATAATCCCTTCTGGTTTTCATATACTCTGACTACATTTTTGCATAAAAGTCCTTTATTAAACTCTCCTTGAATTAATCTGAATATGCTACCTGTTTCCTACCATCTGAACTTGTTTATTCCTATTGAACTTGTTATTGTGATTTCATGATTAAACATTAGGTATTAAAATAAAAGATGAATTCAAAAATAGAAGAGCAGAATGCTTTAAAAACTGAATTGAATACTTTGGAAAAACTCAATAAAGCTAAGTCAATTAAAAAAAAAAACTATTGTTAAATTAGGTAAGGATGTGAAACTATAAAAAGGCAAAAATAATAAAGACCTTAAAGGATTTTACCCTCAAATTGCTTTCGAAGGGTTTTTAGGTTCTAAAGCTCCGATTTAAAGATACTTATACTAGATATCATAGACGATGAATTATGAGTGTGACTTAAACCCAAAAACCAAAGGGAATCAAATCTGCAAACTGTTTTCTCAAAGGAAAACCCATGGACCTATTCTATTTGTTAGTGATGGCTAAAGAAAGGTATGATGAGAAAATTATATGCATGTATCTTTAGCATCTTAATTCACATGAATATGCCTATAAACAGGCATAAGATAAATTTTAACACACATTTCTAATAAAATACTAAATAGCAATAATTGAACATTTTATGAAAAACACCTATTTTTAAGTAATAAAAGTAGATTATATATAAGTATTTCCAGAAAAAAAAAAAAAACAGTAAGTTACTGTCTTTAATATTCAGAGGTTAAACAAATTGAAAACACTAAAATCCAAAAATATATGAACCAAAATAGTACCACTGGAAGACAACATGGAAAAAATGTTTATCCTTGCTAGCAAAGACATGCAAATTTAGATATCAATGCTAATTGTTTTGTTCACTCAACTAGCAATAAATATTTTGATAAATTATAATGCTATTTGTGGACAAAGCTGCAGGAAAACTGGCATTCTCACATGTCACTAGTAAGAGTAATCCTTTTGTCCATTTATTCTACACTCTTTTTAGTCTCTGAGATTACATTATCTCAGCCCTCATTTTCCTCTGAGATTCCTTTCCTCTTCATCTTGTAACGAATTCTTCCATATCCATCAAGAGTCAACTCAAATGTACCTTCTTCCAGAACCATTACGTCCTTGGGATTACTTTAAAATACTGCCTTTATGCCCTGAAGTAACTCATGAAAACTCCTTTTAATATGAAACATATCTTAATATGAACATATTTGCTCACTTCTTCTTCCCATAGACATTTATAGTCTAGTGATTCTACTAGACTATAAGCAAACTGCAAAAGGTGAAGAGAATTATTTATATCCCTAGCATGGTACATATTGCTGGACACATAGTTAATATTTAATTAGTGTGTGTATTATATATATATATATATATATATATATATATATATATATATATAAAATACAAACTGAAATAAATACAAAGTGAATAAATGAATGGTTGAATAAATGAACATGAGGTATGGAGACAACGTCAAGGATTACTCCAAGCCACTGTATAGCACTTGAACATAAATTCTCTTGGGAAGTTCATCTGAAGTGGTCCATTCCTGTCCTAGAGGACAGGGGCTATTCTGGTTCACATGAACAAACAACTGCATCTCCTTTTTGCCACAAACCCTTTCTGCTGACTCAAAAAGTCAGTAGTATATCCTTGAGAGGAACAAGCAGCCAGTGGCTTGGTCTTGGTGGAGAGTGGAACTGGAGCAGAGCTTAGGAGAAGATCATGAAAAATGAATCCAACAAGTCTTGAGAATAGTTATTTATCTTGAATCATGGCCAGAGTTCTACTAGTGGAGCCTAAGATCAAGAACCTCATAGGATCATTAATTTATTAGCTATTTAAAGTCATTCAGTTCAAAAAGGCCCCATAATAATGACACAAAAAATATGCTTAAGCATAGAGTGCACAGCCTTAGGGAGACAAGAGGGCAAATAGGTGCCATGTAGAGAAGCTGGAAGAGACACTACCCAGTGGCTGGGAAGAGAAAGGAGATAACCAAAAAATAGGAGAACAGCCATGAAAAAAAATGATACTTTCCTGTTTTGCCTAGGACTGATCCTTATACCTCTTTTCCCCTTGGCTCTTTTTGCCCTAAGTATAGTACATCCAAAGATTTCTTTAAAAAATATTGGAATTATTTATTTACTTCTAGGCCATGAATTTTAGGACATTTTGAAGTGAAAAAAAAAAAAAAAAAGTCTTGGCAGTATCCTATTCCCCCCAGCAATTTCCTGGAAATTGCATCATAAAATAAAAAACCACAAAGTGAACTGGTTTTACCCATACGAAGAATATTATAATTCAGAGTTGAATCCTGACTTAAGGGCTTTGTATTAAAGTTATGAAAAAATAATGACAGAAAGGCTAAGTCAGTAAAACTAAAATCATAAAGTCATAAAATTTAGTCATTTAAATCATAAATTAAACTTCAATAACCAGAGATTGGTGACAGATATTTAAAATACTGATTATAGAATATACTGTAATACATATAAAAATCAGCAGACACTGTAAATTTACTGTATCATAAATGTGTCCTAAAACTGACATAGTATCATGCTATCAGTGTTCCCACCACTTATTAGAACGATGATGATCACCCAATACCACTTAATAGAAACTAACTTAATTTATAATTCAGAAGGAACTTGAGTGTTTTTCAATCAAAAGAAGTCTGAATTGATGCCTTCTTTGGATAATGTTTAAGAAAAAAGAACATTCAAAAAATGACATTAGTCCATTAACCTTAGAACTACCTTAATAAAAGTAAATATTGAGTATATTTGTACTACTGTTGTGGTAGTGGTGATGAAAGTGGTGATGTTTGACTAAAAAACAGCCTGATATACTTGTGGTGAACATAGCATAATGTATAAACTTGTCAAATCAGTCACTTTTACACCTGAAACTAATGTAACACTGTATGTCAACTATATTCAAATAAAAATATATTAATTTATTTTTTAAAAACCTGCTTGAAAAGCAAAGTCTGAATTGCCATTTTTCTCTTCATGCTTCTCCTACACTGAGATGGTCTGAAATAGATCAAATAAGGACTATCACCAAAGGGAAAGGGAAGTTGATTGAAATAGTGTTCATTTTAGATAAATGATGCTACTAGGAATAATGTTCATTTGAAGCAAGTAAATTCCCATTATAAATAAGAAGGAATGGTACATATTCATTAAAATTAATGATTATCAAAATAATGTCATAATATAAAACTAAGGGAAAGATTAGGATTATGAAATGGTATCTATTTGATGATTGTGGTTATGAGTCCATGTAAATATATGGACCACAGACACTGTTACATAAAAACATAAGTTTATCAATATTTTTCCTATTTTTCTTGTATACTATAATATTTTTAGGAGAAGAGAAACAACTGCCACCGACTCCCACAATAAAACTCTGTATATGACTTTTTAACACGGCATTACAGAAACAGAAATCTCAGGTCAGCTAGAACTACAATGTGATTAGCCTGTACTAGGAAAATGAAACTAAATAAATAGGTAAAGAAGAGGCAGAAATTATTCATCAAACACCAATGAATGAAGGAGCAATGCACTGGAAAGGTAAAAAGAAAAAAAAATAAATAAAAAGGGCATCCATTAAAGTGATTTAAAATTTTAACAAAGTTATTTTACACAGGAGTAAAATGAGTCTTACTAATAAAACCAAATACAAACAGGTTAAAAGGGGCACCTGGGTGACTCAGTGGGTTAAAGCCTCTGCCTTTGGCTCAGGTCGTGATCTCAGGGTCCTGGGATCGAGCCCGCATCGGGCTCTCTGCTTAGCAGGGAGCCTGCTTGCCCCTCTCTCTCTGCCTGCTTCTCTGCCTATTTGTGATTTCTCTCTCTCTGTTTAATGAATAAATAAAATCTTAAAAAACAAAACAAAACAAAAAAACAGGTTAAAAATCATATTCACAAAATAAGGTGACTTAAAATTGCAATATGGAAAACGTTTTATCTAGTAAAGTAGGTGGTTCTAAAGTTCTGGTAATTATATAAAACAAATACAGCTATTCTACTGATAAGAGAAACTCAAAAGCAGGGAAAAGAATATAGTTTAGCACATACATTAAAATGCTAACTTTCTTCTAAGAGGTAAAGATCACATGTTATTATACCCCTTTAAAGCTCTATTTTCTTAGCCAACTCTATTATATAATAATGAACTATTTCCATTATTTTATTGTCATTAAAATCAATCCTATGTTCTTCCTTCTACTGGGTAATGAATTTTTATCATTAAAATGGATCTACTGTTTACATGATATGGTTAAAATTTTATATAATTCTTTATATATGGAAAACTCTATAATATTAAGAATTTGATTACTGTATAACTTCCTTATAAAAATAGTATAATTAATCTATTTCAAAGACTAGTAGCTTTTAAATTAAAATAAAACAAGACTTGAGTTTTTGGATTCAGTCTAAATGCTGAATTTCAAGTTACTGTTTCATTTCACATGTTACTTGCCTAGACTGAAGAAAGAAGGCAGATACAGACTTTAATAGGCAGTGAATATATACAAAACTTGTGTGAGTTTAGGACAGGAACTGGTACCAAAATATATCAAGCATGATTTGCGATAATAATATATAATTGCATAAACAGGTATACTGTTGCTATAGAAATGTGGATGCTCGGGATAAATAATACTTCCCTTAATGACTGACACTGTCCAATATAAGTAACTGAAATAGCACACAATAGAACCTCGCTGTAATTCTGCCAGAAAATGAAGACTACTCTTTCATAGTTAATATATTCAATGCTTGACGCTATTTTGATTTCGCCTCAATTAGGTTATTTTTTATTTGTTCTTATTCTATCTTCCTTCTTGTATCGATCTCATTATTGCTTATTATGTGTTAGAATAGAGAATGTAGCCTTCTTGATGAGGTTCCCGTCTTTAAATACTACACAGCTCTGAAGAGTCACTCTCATTGTGTGGAAAATAGTCTTTTCAGATGGCCTAGGGGCACTTTTGCACACTGAACTGCTATAAACAAGACCTATATTTAAGAGCCGCCTTATCATTCTTGCTGCTTGGTGAGCAGGAATGTAGTAGAGAGAATTCTTCTGGGGCTGAGGCTGAGGGTCATCTCTACTACTCTAATAATGCATGTATCCAAACCCATGAATTTGGGAATACAGAGAGAGGGCATGCTCAGAGAGTAAAGGGTACTATAACCCAATTACACCAAGGCTTTTAAATATGAAAGTCAAAAAAATAGTCTTTTATAGTATACACTAAGAATACATATGCATGTTAATCCTTTCTGAACTGAAGATCATTACAATCAACATTTATAAGCCTAACACTTTCTGAAGCATTGGAGATAGAGGACTCACTGTCTAGTGGAGAAAAAAGGTAAAATAACAATTAATTGTACATGCACAAATTATTATCTTAAAATCACACAGGTCAATAAAGCCCACTGTCATGGAGTCCAGGCCTAAACTGAGAAGAAGGACCTAGAATCAACACAGGCTAATATACTTACAGACCAAGTTTTACGTAGACAATGATAAAACTTTTTCTAAGTTCTGGGAATTATTCTCTATAAAAGCAATGTTCCATTAACTGCATAGAATAATTTTTAAAGTTTTATTTTTAGTAATGTTATTTCAGCATGAGCACCGTGTCAAACAGTGTCCCATGCTTGTCTTATTTTACCATTCAGTTCTTACCGCAACCCAGCAAATAAAGTGTTATTCACTCCCATGTGTTACTGGAAAGAATTCATGCCATTGGGGCACCTGGGTGGCTCAGTGGGTTAAAGCCTCTGCCTTCGGCTCAGGTCATGATCTCAGGGTCCTGGGATCAAGCCCCACATTGGACTCTCTGCTCAGCGGGGAGCCTGCTTCCCCCCTCTCTCTGCCTGCCTCTCTGCCTACTTGTGATCTCTCTCTCTGTAAATAAATAAATAAAATCTTAAAAAAAAAAAAAGAGTTCATGCCATGTGTTTTATGTAGATTAATTTTTAGTCACAACAATACCTCTAAGTTGACATTATCATCCCCATTACTCGTTCAGAAACTAATTTAAGAAAGTTGCCAGAGAAAGGGGATCCCTCTTACACTGCTGGTGGGAATGCAAGTTGGTGCAGCCATTTGGGAAAACAGTGTGGAGATTCCTTAAGAAATTAAAAATAGAGCTACCCTATGACCCTACAATTGCACTACTGGGTATTTACCCCAAAGATACAGATGTAGTCCAAAGAAGGGCCACATGTACCCCAATGTTCATAGCAGCAATGGCCACAATCGCCAAACTTTGGAAAGAGCCAAGA
>CM052887.1:62448596-62502937 GCA_028534135.1 Potos flavus | reverse complement strand
AGAAAGGATGAATACCCAACTTTTGTATCAACATGGACGGGATTGAAAGAGATTATGCTGAGTGAAATAAGTCAAGCAGAGAGAGTCAGTTATCATATGGTTTCACTTATGTGTGGAGCATAATGAAAAACATGGAGGACATTGGGAGAAGGAAAGGAAGGGTGAATGGGGGGAAATTGGAGGGAGAGATGAACCATGAGAGACTGTGGACTCTGAGAAACAAACTGAGGGTTTTGGAGGGGACGGGGGTGGGGGGTTGTGTGAGCCTGGTGGTGGGTATTGAGGAGGGCACATATTGCATGGAGCACTGGGTGTGGCGCATGAACAATAAATCTTGGAACACTGAAAAAATTAAATTTTTAAAAAAATTCAGTATATAGCATGGATGGAATTTGAATGGACGTGTATGGCTCCAACCTCAACTAGCTTCCCAACTCCATACTGGCTAGTACCCATATTCCAACCAGCCATAACAGCTTCACATGTCTCCCTTCTCCCTGCCACATACCTTACAGCCCAGATAAACCATATCTTGTCATATTCCATCACCTGCTTTCTATGTACCTAGTGACCTTACCAGCCTTTCAGTGGTTCAAATTTTATTCTTTGACAGAACCCCATTCACATTTTCTGCCTTCCCCAATACCTCCAAAATAATTCATCATTCTGGTTCCTAGAGTATTGTATTTATCCTTCTCTCAAAGCACTTCCATGGTGAAACTTATATTACAGTATGTTACATCACCCTGAACCCGGGCTGAGAATTTCTGGAAGGACCGAGAACTACACCTTATTCATCTTTCTAGTGCATAGAATGGATCATGATACGCACTTCAGTGCTCAGGAAGGTCTACTGGCTTTACATCAGTTCACATATAAGGTCTTTCACAATTTGATCATTACCTCTTTTTCTACTCTTCAAGTATCTACTCTCTAGAACCAAGAGATCACTTCATGTTTCTCCCACAAGCGACTCCAAGATTCTGCTTTGCTCGCATCTTTCCTCTCTACACATTGTTACCACTCCCTTCCCAACCCTAATATTTACCTATAAAATTCAGCTTTCAAGTTTCAATCTTTCAAGATTCAACTACTGCTGCCCCATCCAGGAAAAGTCCTTGTAAACCTAAATATTATACATTTTTCCTTCTCTATATTCAGTTGTAATGGTATTGGTCAAATACATCATAATTGGCCTGTCCTGTGATGATTTTAAGCATTCTAGAGAAAACAAGCATGTTATTCTTCTATTTACTCCCAGTTAAAGCACAAAGTTTTGCTACAGTAAACATTTATTTGATATTATCTTGATATAATTTGACTTGCCTGGGTTATAAAACTAGTATATAATAAAATGAACTAATTCTTCTGCCTATGCTCCCCCTCTATTTTGTACTTGCATACACTCTAGTAAGAATTATATTGCATTACATTATAATCACATATATAAATTCCAAGGCAGGGACGAAGTTGGCCAACTTTAATGGTTGACACTGCCCAAGATGTACAAGTAAAATATCACATGAGCACACTGTAATTCTGCCAGAAAAGCAAAGGTTATACTTTAAAATTTAATGTACTCAGTGCCTGATTCTATTTGGATAATTTGCCTAAAATTAGGTTAGTTTTTTTTTTTGTTTTTAATCTCTCTCCCTTCCCATAGAGATTCCATTTCTAGACATTAAAGTATAGAAGCAAATAAGTCACAGAGGTAATTGAAAATGTTCGCTTAAGCACTATTTGCAGAGACAGTATTTTAGATACTGTATTTGAAATATTCGTCCCCTAACTGGCAAGGTTTGGGGCCAATAAACTTCATTATTCTAACTCCAGCAGCAACACCATACCTATGGTGGATATGGCTACACCAGCTTGCCTTCCTCCAATACCATAAAACATCTAATATATCAGTCTCCCTCTAATTCTGATTCCACAATCCCCAATCAACCTTGTGATTGTGATTATTAGTTAGCTTCCAGTGCTGCTCTGCCTTTAGAAAAAAAAAAAAGTTTCTAATAACCAAATTCCTAATTTTAATTTTTACATACACAGATAGGACTCACAGAGTCTGCATATTCTAATCATTTCATCCTTACCAAAATAATTTATACCATAAACCAACAAACCAATATTTTCAGTTGTAAACATTAATTTCATGAGCTTGGTTAACATGGGTCTATCCTCAGAAAAGTGAGTCAATCTTACAGGCCAACGACTACATCCCAGATGATAACAAGAAATAAATGCTATTGTCTTCAAGGCTTACCAGTTGTCGACTGATCAGTGGGATTTTAATGTTTATAGGTTAAAATCATTTTTAATATTACCAAATCAAAATGCTTTTATTATATTTTTAAATGATAATGCTTATGATTTTACTCGGTAAGGATCATTGACTTATGGCATTTGTATAAAAGTAGTCTTTAGTAATACATTCTACTTTTTTTATAAAGTTTTATTTTGTTTCAGATGGAAATTAGAGACAGAAAATATGGGAGACCCAAATGCTTTAACTCACGATAATGATTCACAAAATAGAACACCAACTCAGCTAACTAGATATCACATATATCACAGATGTATTTAGGAGATAAACCTAAGAGTATTTTTACTAGAAACCAAGACTGCAGTGAATGAATATATTGTGCACATCATATATAAAAATGGGAACATGAAAATGCTTTTCTTATTTATTATTTTACTGTTAAACCCACTTTGCCCAAGCTGCTGTTCTACTAGATTAGTTCAGTGTTTACCTATGTTGACTACTATAAAAAATATTCATTTTCATGATTTGCAAGTGTTGAGATATTTAACAGTAATTTAAATTGGCTCTTAAAAATACCAAACAAAAGAACCGCAGAAAAAATTAATGGTTTGAAGGGATTTATGTTTAATCAGAGTGTCTTGTGGGGAACTTCTATTCTTTCCTCATATTTTCATGTGTTTTGTTTTTTTTTTAAGATTTTATTTATTTATTTGTCAGAGAGAAAGCATTAGCAGGGGGAGCAGCAGGCAGAGGGAGAAGCAGGCTCCCCGCTGAGCAAGGAGCCCCATGTGAGACTCGATCCCGGGACCCTCGGATCAGAACCTGAGCCAAATGCAGACGGTTAACCAACTGAGCCACCCAGGCATCCCTCATGAGCAGGTTTTTGATAAAAAAATGCTAGTAGCTTCAATCTGTCCCTTTGCTGTTTATTATGAGGAGGACAGAAACTCATCTCATTGGTGAGTTTAAGAGAACATACTGAACGTACCCAGTTCAACTCCTTTTTCTCAGTTCAGTTCTACCTGTAGAGAAGATGCATTCAGGCCTGTTTTTATCCATTTCCCTACGGCAGAGGACTGAGGATGTCCGTCCAACCGTTCCAGTTCCAGTTGGGAGGATATAAATGCCTGATTCAGAGGTGAGCCCCATTTTATCTGTACAGGTAATGCATGTTCTCCGAATCAGCCTCTACTCATGATAAAACTGGTACTTTGATCTCCGTCTGCCTGGCACCTGTGTCTGTTGCAGAAGTTTCCAAAATCTGGAGTTGTGAGTAATATGATTTATCCAACCTCTAAAACCCCAACAGAACAGTCTGCTAAAATAGAAGTAGAGCTCTACATAGACTGCACAGAATTAGATTGCCTATACTTATTCATTCGGTCACTTACTACATGCCAGATACTGTCTAGGCATAGGAACATGGCAGAGAAAAAAACCCAAAACCCAGTTATCTTAGGAAACCAACACTAAGCACACAGCACCAAACTACAGGTCCATCAGTAGGAAAACAGGAAAAGGAACACATCTGTGTTTTCTTTTTTGTAGACTTGACAGTATGAATTACAGGATTTCAATATATTGATTACAACAAAAAATAATAAGCAGATATAAAACTGCAGAGAGTCAAACATTTTGACCCACAAAAACAGCAACCGTCTTACGGTTGTGTCTAATAATTAATTTCTCGTACAAAAATAAGCAGGCAAATTCCATCTTCTTGGAACCACACAAAAAACCATACAAATATTGGAAAATCTGAAATAAAATTTACAAAGAGAAATTTTAATTTAAAATACGGCTTAAAATAAACAAATAAAATAGGGCTTGATGTGGGACTATTGCTTTTACAAATTGATTGGATCTTAACAATTCTGGGTAAAAATATCATTTCCTTTCCCATGACAAACTAACAGAAGCTGTATCAGTGTTCTTTTAATACAACTGAATATTAAAGATTAAGTATCAAAAGGAGCACTGATTTATTTTTAATACAATTGATTATTAAGGATTAATATTAATAACAATATTAATATCCCTTCTAAAGCATGTCTCATATTTAAAGTACTTTACAAATATTAATTCTGAAAAATCATTAATAGTGTCAATCCAAGATAGTTAATTTTCATGTTTCAAAGCTAGTCCATATCCATAATGCTTTATACATCTGGAAACAGGAGACTTGACTAAAATCCTGACAATTTGTTAACCACCAGCTAACAAAGACACAAAATACAACACTTTTCTGTACTTTTAAAAGATTATAATCACCAGGATCCTCTCAGAAAAGAGGAGGCGTTTTCCCAACTAGTCTGAGAGCTGTTCTGCTCCCTAGCAAATTAGCAAAATTCTCAAATTGTATACTCAGTAAAGAATTATTTAAAGTTAGAGAGTGAAGGTAAGCCCAGGAAAAAGAATGGATCCATCAGTAGGAGCAGGGGAGAAAGGCAGTCATGGGGCAGTTCCCCCAATAGAGATGGAGCCGGCCTGCAGGGCAACCAGGCCCCCCAGGGCCCCCAGACCCCCCGGGCCCCCCAGGCCAGCTGGAGCTGTGCCCACCACCACCACGATTCATTAGTCACTGTACCCATCTCTGTTGATATGCACTGTGAGCAGGCATGCTAGTTTATTACAAATCGCTCAACTTCAAGAGTAGACAAAATCAAGAGGATATAAGATGATTTCCTAAAAAAGAGTTAAGAAATTTTACAAAATCTCAGGCAGCCACTTCCTTAGATGATTTTTCATCTCTGAAATCTCAGTTGGAGATACGATCTGAAGCGTCCAGCAGGATGATAACATTTCAGAAAGAAGAAATTATAGTTTTTGTTTTGTTTTGTTTTCAAAGATTTTATTTGACAGAGAGAGAGAGATCACAAGTAGGCAGAGAGACAGGCAGAGAGAGAGGGGGAAGCAGGCTCCCTGCTGAGCAGAGAGCCCAATGCGGGGCTCGATCCCAGGACCCTGAGATCATGACCTGAGCCGGAGGCAGAGGCTTTAACCCACTGAGCCACCCAGGTGCCCCAAGAAATGATAGTTTTAAAACAAGCATATTTTACAGAAACTTGAGGCACATCCTAACCCCTTATTCTTCCTCTCTACAAAATTAACTGAGATGGATTAGTAGGACATTTTCACTATCATCTCTTGCAAAGGGAGAGCTCTGGTGAAGTTCAAATACCTAGATCTATGCTTATCAGGGTTGGTGGAGGTTTTATTGGTTTTCTCTAAGATCAACCCTTTCTACTTTTTCTGACACTGAATTAACTTCAAAATAGAAAATATATCATTTTATGTAGATATTTTTCAGTTATTTTTAATCACAGCATTCAAATGAAGCTGAGTCAAAATAAATACAATGGTTCAGGTAACTGACAGTTGGGTCATATTTAAGAGTTATCTGAGGACAAAGTGACAAAATACCTTTTTTAAATGACAAAATTAAGTTGCTATAAACCTTAATATACATTTAAAAACTTTCTAGAAAAGATCTGAGGCTGGGAGATAAAATTCAATCCATAGGAAGAGATGCTTACAATTTAAGCAGGTCAAACAGTAATTTAGATGGCATCAATAGGCATTATGAAATTATGAGTATTATTTGAGTAAACATAAACTTTATCTCTCTTAATATTCTTTGATGCACTTACAAACTGAAATGCTTTAAATTTATGAATTTTAAACTCTCCAGGATGTACAGTCTTCGTTTTAAAATCCAGTGGAGACAAATGCAAATAGAAAGCAAGTGATCACGGTGACAGCCTTCAGAAGCACAAAACTTACAGACACACTCAACTAGTGGAGCTTATGTCTTTCTGGGACACTCCTATATGAGGCAATTTCTAGATGTACATGTGTAAATGAGTTTCAAGCATTTCTGAAATAACACTTCCAAATACAGTACAGATCAAGAAAACAATGGAATGGTGCTCACAACAAATACTAACAGAGAATTCTAAAATTCCTCACTATTTGACTTTGAAGAAAAAGATTTCCAACAGCTTAGTAGTGTTGGAATGCTGACAGTCAAGTTCATTAGTGAATTGAGCTCGGCACTTAGAGGAAGGGCTTACCATGTAGAAGGCACTGTGCTCGGCACTTAGAGGAAGCAAAAGCAAATACGACCTCACTTCCTCACATGTATTATGATTAGGGCAGATGCCAAAGCTCACACCAAGTCAGCCCATTTACTTCCACAGCCTTTTCCAGCTCAAATTTTTTCCAGTCTTCCAGCAATACTCACTTACAGGATGTTGTTGTTGTTTTTCTGGGAAAAAGACTTTCCCCACCCTTGTTTTTCTGTCTCACTTTATTCCTATTTTTAATTTATGCCATCTTGTTGTATTTTATGCAGTCTTAAGTTGCCTTAAGACCATTCTACAATGAGACAGGGTATAAAGAAACAAACAGAAAAAAAAAAAAAACACAAAAAAATAAAAGTCAGGACACACTTGAAAGCCAAATCTTAAAATGTCAAACTCTTTCTCAGCCTCCATATTAGCCTTGGAATCAGAATATCTAGATTTTAATGCTACCTCAATATATATGAAATTTTTAGGCATGATTCTGACCCTCACTAAACCTCAATTTTTATCATCTGTAAGTAAAGGTAGAAACAGCCATGTCACAGGATCTTGGCTACATATCACTAAGAAGTTGATTGTAAGAAGTGTTTAACAGAAAATAATTTCCTTCCTTTACAAACTCATTAGCTGTCTGCTACGCTAATATTGCACTAAGATGTCAGTCAACAACATGGCATGCCTTGATAGCAGAAACAGAACAAATGCAAAATCAGAACACAGATAAAATAATTAAGACACAAAAACCAACAAAATCAAGATAAAGCTTATTTTAAAATCCGGTCCACGTTTTCTTACAGTTGCTACATCAATTTCAAATACTTTGCCGAATGAAACAAAGTTACTTTTTTAAGGAATAAAAAAATGGTCCATTACTTTCTCTAAACTTCTGCGTCTTAGGGTACATATATGATACCCCCACCCCGCCCAGAGGGTACATAAATAACCTCAAGATGAACATTTTCCTGTTGCATTATTTTTGAAAAATCATCAACAAACATTTTCAAATAAAAATAGTATAGCTGGATTACAAAATAGGATTCAAGATTTCCTTGAAAATTTTTTTGAAAAAATCCTGAGATATCAATAATAATTTTCACTTGTGAGGAACTCTTTCAGGCAATTCTCCCCAGATTGATCTACATATTTTAAACAACCCTTATCAAAATCTCAGCAGGCTTTTTGTTGTTGTTGTTAAAATTGACAAGCTGAATCTAAAATGTATATGGAAATTCAAAGAACTCAGAATATCCAAAACAATTTTTAAAAGAAGTAAAAAGTTGGAGTACTTACACAATCTGGCTTCAAAACTTAATATAAAGCTACAGTAATTAAAACAGTGGTACTGGTATAAAGATAGACATAGAAATCATTGAAACAGACGAGAAAGTACAGAAATATGCCCTTAATGGGTACGGTTAACTGATTTTTTACAATAGAGCCAAGGCAATTTAAGGATAAAGGGTGGTCTTTTCAATAGACAACCCCTTTACATCATATGCAAAGATTAACACAAAATGAATCAGATCTAAATATAAGAGCTAAAACTATTAAACTTCAAAAATAAAAACAATAGAAAATCTTTATGTTAGATTAAGCAACAACTTCTTATATAAACACCAAAAAGATAATCTATAAAGAAAAAAAGTTGATGAATTGGGCTTTACTGAAATTAAAATATTTTGCTCCCAAAAACACCATTACGAAAATAGCACTTGCTAGGAGAAAATTTGTGGAAATCATATATCTGATAAAGGACTTATATCCAGATTATATAAAGAACACTTACAACTTAATAACAAAAAGGCAAACAACCTAGTTAAAAAATGGGCAAGAGACTGAATGAACAACTTGCCGAAGAAAAAATATGAATGGCCACATAACTATCATTAGTCATTAAGAAAATACAAATTAAAACCACACTGACATACCATTATATACCCACCAGAATGGCTCTTCTCAAAGATTGAAAATAGCAGAAGCTGGCAAGGATGAAGAAAAACTGAGATCCTTATACATTTTTGATGGGAATGTAAAACACCCACAAAACAAAACAAAACAAAACAAAACAAAAAACAAATCCAATAAACCGCTGCAGCTTAATAGTTTCTTAATGGGTAAACATAGACATCATTGAACCCTGCATTTACACTCCTTGAAAACTATCTATATGTCCATACAAAAACTTGTACACAGATGTTCATAGCAGCATTACTCACCACAGAAAGCAATCCAAATGTCTATCAAGTAGTGAACGAATAAAATTTGACCTATATAATATTTCTCAGCAATAAAAGGAAAAAACTTCTAAACACACTATAACATTGATGAATCTCAAAAACATTATGCTAATTAAAAGAAGCCAGACACAAAAGATTACATAATGTAAGATTCTATTAATAAGAATTTTCCAGGAAAGGCAAATCTATGAACACAGAATATAGATCAGCAATTGCCTAGCTGGGAGTAGTAGCAAGGTCTGACTGCAAATGAACATGAGGGAATTTGGGGGAGTAGTGGAGGTGTTTTAGAACTGGATCTGGTGATGATTACACAAATCTAAATATATCAAAATCATTGAATTATACGATTGCAATGGGTGATTTTTATGGTATGAAAATTATGCCTCATTAAGTTGTTAAGATAAAAAAGTAACAACAATCAGACACTGAGGGTACAAAGTTCTAAATTAGAGCCATAAACCATTTTGCCATGATTAATCAATGAATTAGTAGCCAATGAATTAGTAGCCTGAGATGTTTAACCCAAAGAAGAGGACAAAGTGGAAATACAACTATTCTCAAACACTTGACATATTTGTAATATATGATGTATTTGTATACATATGAAATATACTCTTAAGAGGACAACTAAGACTACTGGATATTAATTGGAATAGATTACAAGAATCCAAATACAAATCAATATACAGAAGAATGCTCTAAAAATAAGAGGCAAAGTTTCTTTTTTTTTTTTAATTTTTTTTTATTTTAAAGATTTTATTTATTTATTTGACAGAGAGAGAGAGATCACAGGTAGGCAGAGAGGCAGGCAGAGAGAGGGGGGGAAGCAGGCTCCCCGCTGAGCAGAGAGCCCGATGTGGGGCTCGATCCCAGGACCCTGAGATCATGACCTGAGCCGAAGGCAGAAGCTTTAACCCACTGAGCCACCCAGGCGCCCCAAGAGGCAAAGTTTCTAAAAAAAAAATAAGAGCTGTCTGAAATCAACAGGCTGCTCCATGAGTCAGCCTATTTTTTGTTACTAAAACTGTTTAAAATGGTTAATTAATTAGTGACTTGAGACTGTTCAGAGAAAATACCTATCTGGAATAGAACTGAATGATAAACTAGATGACCTGCAAAATTACTTTCATTTCTAGCATATTATTATGATTTTCATTTCTTCCCATAAGCTGACATATTTATAAAGAGGCAGCCCTGAAACAAGTAGATTCACTCAAAGACAAAATCACAGTCCAGTCTAGACTAGGACAGAACCTCTACTTGGCTGATGACCCAGATATTTAAGGGGTCCGGAGATAAGACTATCAAAGTTCTGGATAAATACATTGAGATTAGCCCAGGCCAGCTATTAGGGAAACTTAGTCTAACTGTCCTAGCATTGAGGGTCACATTATAGCCAATAAAACTGTCTTATGATCTAATAAGACTTTGGGATACATATTTAAAAAAAAAAAAAATTATCAAAGATTTTTTTTTAATTTAAGGAATAAAGTATTAATAAAGACTATTTTATTCATTTACTCAACAAAAATAACATATTTCAGCAGTACAAAAATAAGTAGAATTATATACCTGTTGTACTGTTGTAATAGTTACTTATTGTTAAAATAAGTCTCTTGTTGCCTTGAGAAACATCTGGCCTGGGCTTAGGTAAAACTATTATTTCAGGAATCTCTGTAGTAGCATATATGCTTTTTTTGGATAGCTTTGGGAAGAGGAGTGGTGGGGGGTGGATAGGATATATTGGCATCATTTAAAATAAGACAGATATGATGTTAGTAGAAAGAAATACATGCTTAAAATTACAGTGAAATTTCTGAGACTATAGATATTGCCCAGGCAACCCTGTAGTTTTAGTAAAGCAATGATTAATAAACTCTTACAACGAATACCTTTACAGTGACATGTTCTTGATCAAGACCAGAGAATACTATAAATATGTGTGCATACATTTCACTTTAGATTTATACTTTTCTAACTTCACATTTTGGGTCAACTCAGTCTTTTTACTCATTAAAGACATGAGATATTAAACACGGCAAGAAGATGTAGCTGAACTGGCCAATAACCAACAGCTATCAGCTTGCTCTTGGTTATGCATGTGTGTGTGTGTGTGTGTGTGTGTGTGTGTGTTCAATTAGCTTTGTTTCTTTTCCAAACAATTTGAGATGATCATCTCAATAAACAAAGAAAATACACTTAATAAAATCTAACACCCTTTCACGTCAAAAACACTCAGAAAACTAGAAATAGGAAGGAACTTCCTGAACCTGATAAAAGGCACCTACAACACACACACACACAGTTTACAACATACTTAATTGTAAAAAATAAAATGCTTTCCCTCTAAGATCAGAAAGAAGAAAATGCCAGCTATTGCCACATCTATTTAACATAGTACTGGAGGTTCTAGTTGGGGCAATTATACACACACACACAGAATGAAAAGGCTTCAAGACTGGAAAAGAAGTAAATATATCTGTTTTTGTAAATGACATGATCTTACATGTACAAATCCTAAGGCACTCACAAAAAAGTCTGTTAGAACTAATAAATGAGTTTAGCAAGGCAGTAACATATAAGATCAACATACAAAATTGAACTGTATTTTTTATACTAGTAACAGCACCAAAAAGAATAAAATACTTAGAAATAAACTCATGAAAATAAATGCAAGACTTACACATTGAAAAATACTAAATATCATTGAAAAAAATCACAGAAGACCTGAATAAATGGAAAGACATCCAATGTTTATGGATTTGAAGACTTAATATTATTAAGATGGCAATGCTTCCAAAATTGATCTACAGAACCAACATAATCCTTATCAAAATCCCAGCTGTCTTTACCTTTCAGAAATTGACAAGCTGATTCTAAAATTCATACAGAAATACCAAAACAATATTGAAAAAGAACAAAGATCAAGAACTCATACTTCCTGATTTCAAAACTTACTACTAAGCTACACAATCAAGATAATGCAGTACCAACATAAAGACAGACATACAGATCTTAGAATAAAATTCAAAGTACAAAAATAAACCCTTACATTTATGGTCAGTTGGGTTTTGATAAGGGAAGAATTCAATAATAAAAGAACAGTATTTTCAACAAATGAGACTGGAACCCTGAATATCCAAATGCAAAAGAATGATCTTGGACCCCCTTCCTGGTAAGATACATAATAGTTAATTCAACCTGAATCATAGACCTAAATGTAAGAGCTAAAACTATAAAATTCTTTAAAGAACACACAAGATAAATCTTTGTGACCTTGAAATAAGCAATGATTTCCTGGATATGGCATCAAAAACACAAGTGATATAAGAAAAAATAAAGAAACTGAAACGCTAATCCACAGAAATAGAGAAAATATTTGCAAATCATGTATCTGATAATGGACTAGTATCTAAAATGTATAAGGAATTCTTACAAACTCAACAATAAAAGGCATACGACCTAATTTTTTTTACATGAGCGTAAGATTTAAGAAGATATTCCTCCAAAGAAGAGATGGTCAATATTAGCATGAGAAAAGATGTCAACATTATTGGTCATTAGTGAAATGGAAATAAAAAACACAATGAAATACTACTCTATGCCTACTAAGAAAGCTAACATTTAAATAAAGAAAATCTGTAATACAGCACCGTATGTTAACTATACTGGAATTTAAAAAATTAAGTAAGAACTTTTAAAAAGACAGCTTATAATAAGTGGAATCCTCCTATGTTGCTGGTAGGATTGTCAAACGGTGTATCCACTCCGAAAAACAGTTTGGCAATTCCTCAAAATGTTAAACATAGGTATATGGAACTCCTAAGTATATACCTAAGAGAACTAAAAACACATGCCCACACACACACACACAAAGGAATGTTTGTTGCAACATTATTTGTAACAGCCAGAATGTAGAAATAATCAGAAATCATTCAGTAACAAATAATGGAACTTATCAAGGACCTATTATAGGAAGATGTACAGGCAGGGAAAATGACTCATAGAGCTTTCATTCCAAGAGAGGAAGACAGAAAATACTGAAACAAATAAACAAGATAAGTACGGGTTGTAATAAAGGCCATGAAGGAAAAGAGAGTGATATGAGATGGAGAACAACTATGAAAGGCTACAAGGTAGTCAGGGAAAGCCTCTATGGGGATTTGATCTAAAAGAATAAAAAGGAAACAATCGCCTAAAAAGTAAGGAGGCATGCCTGCCTGCCTGTCTGGGGAAATAGGAAGTGTAAATGCCCTCAATGAGGAGACAAGTTGGCATGTTTAAAAAACTAACAGAAGGCCAGTGTGTTTAAAACATAGTATGTGAGAAGAAAAGTGGCACAAGATAATGCTGCAGAAATAGACAAGAGTTAAATCGGGCAGAGCCTGGAGGCCATAGTACTGAATTTGGATTTTATCCTTCCTCCAACTGGAAGCCATGGGAACATTTTAAGCAGAGTAGTGACACTATCTGATTCACATTTTTAAAAGCTTGCTTTGTCCATCATGCAGAGAATGGATTATAAAGGAGCAATACTAGAAAAAGAAAGAAGAAATAGGTGGTTCTATCGTAGTCCTGGCAAGGCTGTAGCTGTGAATTGTACCAGAACTGGGATTCTTTTTAGGTAATTACACGCAGTGCTTTAGGTTCTAACCTATCTAGTGTGGTGGATACTGTGATGTGTTCCTTCATTGGGATAAAGCACTTCTTTCTCCAGCTGCAGCCTTAGCTGAAGGGACCTCCTGAAGCAGCCTGCATCCAATGATCAGTGCAGGGGTATAAAGGCTGGTCCCATGCCTGAATGAGGGGCAACATGAAGGGCCATCCAGCTTCAGCGTCCCCCATGAGGTACACGATGCCTTCACTGCTACTACATCCCTGATCCCAGTCCTGCTTCCTTTCTTTCCCTCCCAAAGGTTTTGATCTCAGGAGCATTCCCTCACCACTGTACTCTGCTCTCCATCTCTTAATCTGCTTCCCAGAGAACTCAAACTATGACACTGGTTTAATAAAACTCAGTACATGGTCCTCAGTTTACTTCTAAAGATGGTCAATTTATAAACACTAATAAACCAAAAATAACATACCACTTAAAAAATCCTAACAAAGTAGTTACTCTACAAATTATGATATTTTTACTATAGTCCACTAATTTACATGTATTTTAATTAAAGTTGTTTGTAAACACATTTGAATGTTATTTTAGCAAAGGCAACAGTAAAAAATATAATAAATGGTGAAATAAATTGTATCATTAACCAATTTGAAGAACCTAAGAAAAAAAGTGGACAAATTTACTAGGTCTCATTTATTGTAGATAAGAAGACAAAGTATTATTTACCATTGCCATTATAACTGAAACCTAGTATCTCACTCTATACTAATCAAAAGTAAAATTCAATGGAGCACCATGTTTCTATTAGTCTGGAACATTATTTCCTACAATCAGAAAAACATTCAAAATTTGCATATGCAATTCCTTTCTTTCAAACAAGAGTCACTATATCTGCAAGGTATATAGTTTTTGAAATAATTTGATATACACAAGATAATATATCACCAGATTTCAATTAATTCATGGTGGAAGAAATGTATCAGTTAAATCTACCCCATTTAACTGATCACCTATAATCTTCTTGCCTATCAAACAATTTTCCAAGACTGCTAAATAATCTGAGTTTTTATCTTTTTCCTATTTCATAAAGGTTCTAAAGCATCAGTGAAATGGCCAAAAGACAGCCACATGAGGGAATTAAGTCAGAAGCAGCAAAGCCCCTTAAATAATCCTCAAAGTATTCTATGTCTTAAATAACTTAGAGTTTACTGTTGGTAGTGTTTGCAAAAAATTATTGAAAGGGTCTTTTCTCTGCAGTTTCAGCCCAGATCAGAATTTTACTGCCTTTTGCCCAAGGCCTTTGCAAGATTTCCAGAGCAAATAGAAGGTATAGTGTGATCTTTAATGTGAGTTATGAAGATCAAAATAGAGCAAAGAGAGGATTTCAGTGATTTAAAATCTGTAACATTCTTTATTAAATTTGGAAATACGTGTCCGTATTTTCACACCATAAAATAATTTTTTGCTGTGTTTTTTGAAATGACCAGGCAATAAGTAACGTATGACCATGAGTTCCTTGAGGGTGGGAAATTTTATGTTCAGTGTGTCATGTGGAGCCTAGAACACAGCATTCAATAAAAGAAACCAAAAAGGAAAATCCTTTAGCTCTGTGTTTCCACATACACAAATTTCCTGGACTAAAAGAGTGTATTTGAAAACCAAGTATAAGGAAGTCAGTAAAAATCAGATGACCACATGGAGCGTCTATTGTTCAATCTTCACACAACAGTGTTATGAAATACTGTTAAAAATGGGGGGAGAGGAAATGACGTTCAGGGACAGTATACAACATATCCAAAGTCCTACTGCTACTAAGCTGCAAAGCTATGAGTCAAATCCTCGCCTTACTAACTCAGTTCTCAGAGTTCTTCTATAGCTGCCTGGTACCATATAGTAGTCACTAGCCATGTGACAATACTGAGCACCTGAAATGGGGCGGGTCTGAACTGAACTGAACTCTTAAGTGCAAAATACACACTGGATTTTAAAGGAGAATGTTGAAAAAATAATGCAAAATAACTCAACAGTAATTTTTATATCCATTCCATTTTAATAATATTTTTTAATATATTAGTTAAATGTACTTTGAAAATGAGTTTCACTGATTCTTAATTTCTTAATGTGATTATTCAAAAATTTTAAATTATATACATGGCTTGCATTGTATGTCTATCTGGCCGATTTATCTATAGGAGAAGGTAGACAAGTGAAGAAAGGATACTTCTACTGCAGAATGACATTGAGGGAAAGGAAGAAGTGATTTTTTTTACATTTTGTTTTTATATTCTCATATACTCTTTGACTTCTTAAACATGAACATATAAAGAACAATTTACAATGTAACACACAGATTCAGTAACAGAGTTATACAAGATACTATGATGGCAAAGGTCAACTCTATCCATAACCTCAAGGTTGTTGTTCTATTTAGGATGTTAAGCTACATCTTTTTTTTTTTTTTCAAGATTTTATTTATTTATTTGACAGAGAGAGAGATCACAAGTAGGCAGAGAGAGGAGGAAGCAGGCTCCCTGCTGAGCAGAGAGCCCGATGCGGCGCTCGATCCCAGAACCCTGTGGTCATGACCTGAGCCGAAGGCAAAGGCCTTAACCCACTGAGCCACTCAGGCGCCCCTGTTAAGCTACATCTTAAGGAATAAAGGGAAATAAGGAAAATATGAGAAGGAAACACAGAGAGAGGAAAAGTATACCCAGTAGCAACACGGCAAAAATAACAGCTGAATGAAACGTAGGGAAGAAAAAAAGAAATAAAAGGTAGCTATATCAGGTTTGTAAGCCAAGAAAAGACACTTTACCTTTATTCAAAAGATCTTGGACAATCACAGAAGGAAAGGGACAGAATCTAAGCTCTAATTTATGAAGACAGCTCTCGCTGTCTAGAATATAGGTACACTGGGGTGAAGAAAAGTTGGGAAGGTCAGGGGAAAAAAACTAGCATTTATTGAGTTTCATATTTTTGATTGTTTTACTCACATTATTTAATTTGGTGTCATCATTTATAGCTGAAAAAGAAACACAAAAATGAAGAAATCTTTCATGACGACACAGTTGGCAATTTATCCTCACAAACTAAAGGGAATAAAAAAGATGGATACTGATGCAGATAATTCGGGAAGAGGTGATAGGAAAGTCTGGACTTATCATCTTTATTTTTATTTAAATAAAGTGATGATATTTTGTTGAGCCTGAAAGGGTGAAAATGGGTAAGGAACTTGAAAATAGTAAAAAAAAGAATTTGTAGTGGCCACAGAAATGAAAAGAAGGAGGGGAGCTGGAAGCAGTAAAAGGACTGGTAAGAGGTCCTGAACATCCATTAAATAGTAGTAAAACTAGATAAAATTTATTGAGCTCTTATTATGTACCAGCCACTGGCTGAACATTTTATATGCATTTTCTCATTTAATCCTCAAGACATCTAATTAGGTGAGTATAATTATATATCTCCATATTATATATGCAAATTAGAGATTAAGTAACTTGACCTTTCATCACGGAGGCATGTTTCAAATCCAATTCTGTCTCTCCTAAGCCATTTAACCAGGTCTCCAATGTCACTGTAATGTTAACAATCTGAAATTCCATTCTGTTATAACATAAGAAGGCATCTTTCTTAGAAATGAAGATATACTGAGGCCTAAAGAGCTTGAAGTGACTATCTAAGATCGCAAAAATAGTTCCTGCCAATGCCAGGTCTAAAATCTGTATTTCAAAATTTGAAATCCAGAAAAACAAACTGTAATATATCCAAACAATTGAATATTATTCAGTGCTTAAAAAAAATGAGCTATCGGGACGCCTGGGTGGCTCAGTGGGTTAAAGCGTCTGCCTTCAGCTCGGGTCATGATTTTAGGGTCCTGGGATCAAGCCCTGCATAGGGGGCTCTGCTCAGCAGGGATCCTGCTTCCCTCTCTCTCTCTGCCTGTCTCTCTGCCTACTTGTGATCTCTCTGTCAAATAAATAAATAAAATCTTAAAAAAAAAAGTTTAAAAAAAATGAGCTATTGAGCTATGAAAAGACATGGAAAAAACATATTAAAAGAATCTTAAATGCATACTACTAAGTAAAAGAAATAATTTTGGAATAATTTATATGACATTCTGGGAAGGACAACTAAAGGGACAGTAAAAAGATCACTAGTTACCGGGGGTTTACAGGGAGGGATAAATAGGCAGAGCACAAAGGATTTTTAGGGCACTCAAACCACTCTGCATGATACCATGATGATAGATACATGTCATTATACATTTGTCCAAACCATAGAATATACAACACCAAAACTCAACTGTAAGGTAAACTATGATGATTATGATTACATTAAATAGGTTCATCAGTTGTAATGTTACAATTTATTGCAACACTGGTGGGGGATGCTGTTCATGGGGGAAGCTACGCATGTGTGAAGTCAGGAAATAAATGGGAAATCTGTGTACCTTCCCCTCCATTTTGCTGTGAACCTAAAACTGCTCTTTAAAAAGTCTTTGTTTAAGAGAAAAAAATTAGGGGATAATAAAAGGTGACAAGATATGAAGAAAAATTTTAAAATTTTCAGATGCGGTGTTCAGTTGTGAATATAGAATAAAATGGCTCTTTTGCAAAATTATCAGGATACTTGTGCTAGACCTGAAATAGGTAATGACATTTATGAATCTATGTTTTATAACCTTGTAAACTGCACATGTTAGCAGTGTCTTGTATGGATAAGAAATTAAATAAATATTTCTTAAAGGAAAATAGAGAGGGTGGGATGAAGAGAAGGAAAGGAGAGGAAAGAAGGAGGAAAGAAAAAGATATAACAGAAGGACAGAGAGAAAGAGATGAGAGAAAAAAAAGTTTTCCTGGAAAACATTCCAATTGCTAAAAAGTTTGACTGTGATCAAATACTCTGAAATTCTTTGACTCAGAACTGACAAGGCATGTAAGCCCAAATATTTGACTGCTTTAGGGTACTATCAAATATGCCTTCAAATTTATAACAAGTTAATTGCCCTATTTCCTTATGGAATTTTCTTTATGGAATTTTCAGCCATTGCTTAAGTACACAATTTTAGTGCTGGACACAGTAGACAGGTCACCTTTTGTTCAACAGAAATTTAATGACTGCAACCTTTACAGTGACTGGCACTGAATAATCAAGTGTATGGTTCCAGAAATGCCTTTAATGATATTGAATCCCTAGATTGTATATATTCATCAGAAAAAAAGCTATAATTCTTTTATGAACAACATAAGGTAAAAGTAAATAAAAAACAAACAAAAATATATCAGTAAAATTGTCAATTCAAAGTTTCTATATCCCTTTTCAAATTCGTTCATTAGGTTTTCTATTAATTATTAAAGATACCTCTTGGCAATGGTCAGTATTTGGAAAAAAAACATTTTAAGTAGTAACATATTATTATAAAGAGAAAAAAGAAGTGATTTATAAGAACAAACTGAAGGAAAATCCCAAGATGCATACCCTTAAAATTATGTAATTTAAATGAAGTCAGAAGGGACGTGGGACTAAAATGTAACATTGCTTCACAGTTCTTAGTCAAATGACATCAACTGAAATTCCTACTTTGTACTGGCAATTCCTCTAATCTAATATGCCTATCAATACTGGTATTAACTAAATTGTTCCACATCTGGCTTTTACAGAAGCTGGAGGCACTATGAGATTTATAAATGACAATTTCGCAGAACAGATCAAGATGTAATAATGTATTCATTTGACAGTGTTTCCTGTCTCCCTATTCGCCATATGGAAATGCTCAGACACCTCAGTACAATGTGTTCTCCAATTATACCCAGTATAGGGGACATGATAGAGGGTTCAGAATAACTCTGGATAAATTGTTCAAGAGGTTAAATATTTATTTTATGTGTCAGGATCAAAACTCAGAGACATATAGAAGTGGTTTTAAGAAAAACTATAAAGAGTTACAGGCTGATCAAGATTCTTTAGTCATATTCCACCAAAACCTCTCCCTTAATGACTCGTTTGCTTGATTGCAGTTCTGCTATCTTACGAATCAGCTTACCATTAGAGAATATCACATGAAGTTATTGTTCCCAAAGCTCTTTGGCATGCTAACATTTTTTTAAAGAATTTATTTATTTATTTATTTATTTATTTAGAGAAGAGGTGAGCAGGGGGAGGGGCAGAGGGAGATAAAGAGAGAGAATCCCAAGTCGACTCCTCACTGAGCAGGGAGCCCAACATGGGGCTCCATCTCACAGCCCTGAAATCATGACCTGAGCCAAAATCAAGAGTCTGACGTTAAACCAACTGAGCCACGCAGGCACCCCAATGGCGATGTTAACTTTTTTTTTTTAATTAAAAAAAAATCTATTTGAGAGTGAGAGAAAAAGTGCACACAAATGGGGGGAGGGGCGAAGGGAGAGGAGGAAGCAGACTCCCCACCAAGCAGGGAGACCAATGAAGGGCTCAATTCCAGGGTCCTGGAATAAGGACCTGAGCTGAAGGCACTTACTTAACCGGCTGAGTCACCCGGGCATCCCCATGATGCTAACTTTGAGGTCAATTGAACTAACATTAATTGAGGGCTGATTTTGTGTGTATGGCACAAACTACAGGATGAAATTCATAACCTAATATAAAAGAAAAATATAGTCGAATTTTCAACTTATTAGTTATAATATACGGCAGGATATAATTTAAACCAACGTATCCTCAGGGCACCTGGGTGGCTCAGTCAGTTAAGCCTCTGACTCCTGAGCTCAGCTCAGATCTTATCTCAGGGTCGTGAGTTCAAGCCCCACACTGGGTTCTACGTTAGGCATGGAGCATGCTTAAGATTCTCTCTCCCTCTCCCTCTGTCCCTCCTCATTCCACATAGGCACATGCTTTCTCTCTCTCTCTCTCTCTCTAATATAAAAAGTTTTACCAAGAGTAGATTATAACATGTCAAATCTACCCATATTAGGCAACAGCTGTGTTGAAGAGACAATCTGCTTTACCAGATTCCTCTAATCTGTGGTATTTTGAGTTGGTGGTTTTTTGTTATTTTTGTTGTTTTGCTTTTTTTTTTTTTTGTCACGGAGCCCAGTGTGGAGCTTGAACTCACAACCCTGAGACAGTAGACCTGAGTTGAGATCAAGAGTCCTATGCTTAACCAACTGAGCCACTGAGGTACCTTTCTAAGGTGACTTTTTTATCTACGCTTCTACAACTTTTCTGAAAGTTAAGAACAAGATTTTATATTCATCTCATTAATTTTCATCTTCCTATTTTCACACCACTATACCAAAAATCTTTCTTGGATCTCAATTCAGACATTCAGCACAGTAGCAACCTTGATATGATAACCATATCAGGTATGGTCAAAGAACTCTGTGATTCACTACCGTGTCAGTGAATCAATCGATGTGCTCTACACACGTTCTTGTTAGCTGAAATTTCCAGAGTTGAGAGGGAGTTGAATTTTTTTTTTTTATTAATAAGTAAAGTTAATATATCTGGTATTGGCTAGCATTTATTTATCCATTCACTTCTTCATTCATTCATTTACATATATATCTATTTCTTATATATGTATTTTCATATCTTTTTTTTTTTTTAAGATTTTCATTTATTTATTTGACAGAGAGGAGAGAGATCACAAGTAGGCAGAGAGGCAGGCAGAGAGAGAGGGGGAAGCAGGCTCCCTGCCGAGCAAAGAGCCCGATGTGGGGCTCGATCCCAGGACCCTGAGATCATGACCTGAGCCGAAGGCAGAGGCCTTAACCCACTGAGCCACTCAGGTGCCCTTTTCATATCATTTGAAAGTTAGAAGGATTACATAATATTTTTAAAGTAGAATTGACTCTAAATATTAAAGGATGCTGTGATAGTTAAGTCTACATGTCAAATTTGTTAGGCCATGGTACTCAGATATTTAAACATCAGTCTAGAGGTCATTGTGGAGCTAATTTTTAGATGGGACTAACATTTGAGTGAAGCAGATTACCCTCCATAATGTGGGTGGACTTTATTCAAACTGTTGAAAGTCTTAAAGACAAAAAGACAGAGATGTCCCAAAGAAGAGGGAATTCTGCCTCCAAACTGCCTTTGGACATGAACTATAACACTGACTCTTCCCAGGATCTCCAGCCTGGGTGTCTGCCCTGTAAATTGCAGACTTGCCAACTCCAATTCTTTTTTTTTTTTTTTTTTTTAACTCCAATTCTTTAAAACAAATCTTTCTTTCTCTCTCTCTCTCCCTCCCTGCCTCCCTTTCTCTTTCCCCTTCTCTCCTCCCCCCACCCCCGACAGATATCCTATTAGTTCTGTTTCTCTGAGGAACCCTATTACAGGGACTGATAGCATTCAAGACAAAGTTGGGATGCTCTAGAGGGGACTTCTGTATCAGGTAAAAGGTAGTCAGGATGATTTCTGTGATCTTTCCAATCATACTCTTTGGGTGTCATACAGTTCATTGCTTAGATGGGCTGATTAGGTTACTGACTGAAACATAGGCGGCTAACATACAAAACAAAAAAAAATATTGATCATAACCTTTATTACAGTTATACAATATTTAGCCTAATACCATTTATTCATATATCCATTACTTTTTAATTTCCCAATAATCTTTTGCTGCATATCACCTACGTTTTTATGATAATTTCAAAGAAAGAAACTAAGATTAAAGAGGTATACTATTACTTAAAGAAGAAATTTGGACTTGACTTCAGAAGTCTTTTAACTCTAGTATCACTTCTTATTTTATAGAAGGAATAGAACCAACAAAATTGGACTTTTCGTGTACTGAATTTTGTCTCCCTCTCCCATCCCAAATTCATATGCTGAAGTCCTAATCACCACTGTGATGGTATTTAGAGATAGAGACTCACCTAAATTAGGTTTAGATGAGGTCATGAGAGTAGAGTCTTCATGATAGGATTAGTGCCCTCATAAGAGAGACAACTGAGAGCTCTCTTTCTTTCTCTCTCCTTAGCTCTTTCTGCATGTGAGGATACAGTGAGAAGGCAATCCAGGAAGAAAGCTCTAACCAGAACTCAACCATACTGGCACCCGAATCTTGGGAGTTCCAGTCTCCAGAATAGTGAGAAATAAGTTTCTGTTGCTTAAGCCAGCCAGTCAGTCTATGGTATTTTTTATGGCAGCAAGTACTAATATACGGACTCACACACATTGGGTGTCATTGAATATTACAACCCACTCAGAGATTACATATTAAGCAAATTTATTTTAAAAAACAAGTAAAATCGTACTAACTGAAGAGGAAGGTCAGGTAAATAAGTGGAATTGGGACAGGAGGCTATATCAGAATTGCCTGCAAAGTTTATGTAAACAAAGATTGATTGCTGACCCCATGCCCACAGTGCATGATTCAACAAGTCCAGGCTGGGGCCAAAAAATTGGCATTTCTGACAGAAATTCCCAGATGATAATGATGCCGAACCTTATTTTGTAAATGACTGACATAAACTGATGAAAGGTGTAAATCACAACCTATTAAGAGTATCACAAGTGCATTTTAAGCACACACACATGCACAGAACACCAAATTTTAAGATTTCTAAGATTTTCACCCTGGGTATCTTGAGTGAGACATGTTTGCAAAATGAAGTTTTCAAAAATTTCATCAAGTTTGGGGAATTAATAGTCTAAAATTATCAAATTAGCAAAGAAAGTAAGTTTCATTCCTTTACCTAATTACAATGGAAAAACTCAGTCAAGAAAATGTTACTTAGTAAAGGGCCCTTTCAAAATTTTAACATGAAATATACAATTAAAATACCAAGTTTTTATTTCTAAAGTCACTAGTCAGAAAATAGTTTGCTATTTTAAATATATTTGATATCCATATTAAAATTCTGTGGACATTACCCATTTACTTAATAAGCCCTTTCTTCCTGGGCAGGATAAATGCAAACTAGTTTAACCCTAGGCAGAGGGAAACCAACAGATATAGATACAGCAACAACATTATCAAAAAAGCACACGAGAATTTAAAGATGATCATCTAACAGAGAAAAACAACTCTGTTAGTCTTAAAAATAGTAAGCTTCAGTAATGTTTGTTCAGTGATATTAATGGACGAGAGAGCTATTGTTTAAAGTATCAATAATAGGCTTATATAAAATGAATAATATATATTACTCATACATATAATGATTCATTACATATGTATATAAAGCTATCATAAGCAGCAATGAAGAGATGTTTGAGAATACTACATTTTTGTCTATCCAATGAACTACAAGTAATATTAAACTTGGGTACGGACAGGAACTATAATCAACAGAATGCATAAATATATAAGATAAATGTGAAGCAAGATGATTGATAAATCTGAATTCAATTCCTAGCTCGGCCATTTCTGTGTGTGAACTAAGGCAAGACACTTGATCTGTCCTGGTCTCTCTTCAACCAGAGAATGTCCCTGAAGAAATGTCTTGCTCGAAGCAGAAATGATACACCCAAGATCTTGGGCACTTCTGCTTTTCCTTTTTCCTCTATGAAAAGTGACTATCTAGATCTCCACCTCACAGTTATTGCTTAGATTGCCTATGGACAGACTTCTACACCAAAAACCAACCCAGCTTAGTGGAGTTTTGTTAATGTATTTCTTTTAATTCGCAATAATCACACCTTGAATACTGCCACTGTGCAAAGCTGATAATGTATTTCCTTCAGATCCTTCTAAAATCCCAAGAAAAGTGGGTTATAAATAAAATTACTACTAAAAATCTAGCATTTATTAAACCAAATTCATAGGATATTTCGACAAAGTACTTTTGTGGGAGGATTATAACTTTATTATAATCTCTTATTTTTTATTATAACCCTTGATCTGTGCTCATAATAGTATTATAAATGTATTCCTGTTAAGCCCAAAGATTTAATAAAAGACAAAATTACTTGTGGTCTAGCTACAAACAAATGTTTACATCTCAAAAGTATATTTTGTATACAGTTGAAGTTAGCATATTAAAAGATGGGATATAATTCAATTTGCTATATATCAGCACATCAATTATTTGGGCTTTGATTCAAAACAAAAGAATAAAAACAAGAGGAGAAAATATGTCATATAAATCTTTCAGTATCCACACAGTAAGTTTGAATAAATATGGTTGTTTTTTTCCATGTGGTATGGAGGATTTAGTAGTATTTCTCTCTTTGATTCAGTATGGGTAGGCAGAGTAGGTTTTCCATATATACAAAGGAATACGTAAAATTAAAAAGATAAAACAAAAAGAAAAATCAATAAATAACACAATGTTAAGAAGAAGTAACGTTTAAGAGGAAATCAAAGGAAGAGAGAGCAGCTAAAAAGACTGAAACAAAGATAAAGGGCAAAGGATTTAAAAATTAAACAGAAGAGAAAAGATTAAAGAAGGAAAGGCAAAAAGCAATGCAGCAGGATTTAAGAAGCCAGTAAAAAGAAAAGACAAGCAGTGATGACAAAGGAATAGCAAGTACCAAAGCAAAGATACTTGAAGTAATGAAAAGAGAGAAAAAAGGAGAGTAAAATAAAAGCAGTTATAAATTAATTTTAAACACAATATAGGAAAGATATAATATTAATGGGCTTTAATTTATTTTTCATCTTCTTGGCTCTGTTATTGATAAAAAGTAAAATCATTCTTAACACACAGGAGATTAAGAACAATACTTCCAATGTCCAGGGACACAGCACAGGTCAGTAAAAAGTGCTTTGCCCCTAGCATGCTTTGTGATGTTGCAAAAGGAACTTCCCTTTTCTGTCCCATACTACAGCTTTCAATTTTCTATGCTGAGTATTAGAGCAATGCTCACCTTATTTCTAATGTCCTTAGTTGAGTAAATGTCGTGACTTTATTCATAATCCATCACTGAATCTGATTCCTGAAACCACTAACTTATGGATAAACAAAATGCATCATAAAGGAAAAACTGAATTACAAAGAGTCTCGCCTATAAATAATCAAACACAGTCTTTCTCAACAATAGTAGTACCACTGAGAGTTTCAAGAATTTGAGAGGGTACTTTTAGTTGTCCTATAATTTAGTTGATAAGAACCACTAATACTTAATAGTTAAGGTGAGAGATGCTAGATGTCCTGCAACTTCCTGGGGAACATTCTTTTAGGTATAAACATGTTTATACTTATTTATGCCTCTAAGATCAGGGACCACAGGTACTCAGTGCATGTTTACTAAATGAGCAAATTAAGTACAAAGCAAATAAACAAATCATCTAACACAGCCCATAGTTCTCCATTAGTGTATGCTTATGTATGTGAAGGTATAGGGAATGCTTTCACTACGTGAAAAGTATACTGATGTGATTAAATTTATACAGCACCTTCTTTCACCAAAACCTCTCTTTCAGCAATGTTAGGGTCAATGCGACATTAAATAGTAATGTAGCAGTAAATACTAAAATCATAAAGCCTCTACAATGACTTTTTACATGTGTAAGAAAGATAAGTGAAATACAAATTACTATAAATTTCCATATACACTGCTCCATGAAACAATCTATACTGTTTCTAAAATATAAAAACAAGTTAATGTATGACCACTTTGAAAGACAGTTTCCTTACTGTCTTACCATGCAACCCAGAAATTACACTCTAGGTATTTCCCCAAATGAGTTGAAAACTTATGTCCATACAAAAATCTGTGCAAGAATGTTTATAGAAGCTTTATAATTGCTGAAACTTGGAAGCAACCAATATGTCCTTCAACAAGTGAATGGATAAACAAACTGTTATATATCCATATAAGGGAATGTTATTCAACAATAAAAAGAAATGAGATATCATATGAAACCATGACAAGACACAGGGGAAACTTAAATGCATATTGCTAAGTCAAAGAAGTCAGTCTGAAAATGCTATATACTATATGATTTCAACTACATGACATTCTGTAAAAGGCAAAACTATAAAGATAATAAAAGATCAGTTGTCAGCAGAGGTTTGAAAAGGAGTAAGGGGGAGACAGAAGAGATGGAACACGAGGGATTTTTAGGGCCATGGAATTATTCTCTATGATACTATAATGATGGATAAATGACAGTACACATTTGTTAAAACTCAAAGAACTATACCACACAAAATAGGAACCCTGATGTGAACTCTGGAATTTAGTTCATAATAGTATCCATTTTGTATCAATTTTGGTTCATCAGTTGTAGCAAATGCACCACACTAATGCAAGATGTTAACAAAGGAAACTATTTTGGGGAAAGGGGGTAAACAAGGGAACTCTCTGTACTAACTGCTCATTTCTTCTGTAAACCTAAAACTTCTCCAACAAATAAAGTCTATTAATTAAAAAAAGAAGTTAATAAATCAGGTTATATGCTCATAATCCTTCAGTGGAAAAAGTTTATGAACGGACTGATACCATATGCTCCCTAAGCACTTGTGCCTAAGTGTCCCACTGTGTCCGGGCCTCTAGAGAAGACTCAGCTTTTAATCTCCATCTTCACCTCAAACCACGCTCTAGGGAGGTGGGGCACTAATAGGAGAAGTTAAATACTTTTATCGGGCCACAAGGCCTGCTATCTCTCTTGGGATTTTTTATTATTCAAGAGCGCTTCTCTCTCTTCTTCCATGTGTAAACAGATACCTCATATGTCTCTGTCAAAAATGAAATGAGAATTTCCAGTTCAAAACAGAACGGACCACATGCATTTATCCCTTTATAAACCATACAAAAATGACAACTAAGGACTGTTGAACAAAGGAACAAACCTACTAGGTTAGAAAGTTCAAAAGAGAAGACAACAGCAGCAAATGTTAGAAGCTGGAAAGTGAATGAGTTTTGTTGAAAAAGCTGAATCTTTGGCCGACTCCAGGGACATTCCAAGAAGCTACGAATCCATACGGCAAAGGCCTAAAACTACGCAGTTCTAGCTACACTTGGAATAAGACTGAAGACATTTAAGAAGAATTAGACTCTCCTGTTTCCCCTCCCCTAATTCCATATAACCAGACAACAACCCTCTGAATCCCAAGCAGAAACTAATTTCACTATCTGACACTACAGTATCTTTTTGCATTGATGAGTTTGTTTCCTTATATTTTCTGAAAATGAATTTATTTATTCTACATCTTTTTTGGAAAAGGGATAGAAATGGATAGAGAGAGAGAAAGGGAAGAAGACAGGGAGGAGAAAAAGAAGAAAGGAGAGATAGAGACAGGAAATTGGTAAAGCGCAAAAATATTCAGAACTGTGATCAGAAATAACTTAGCTGTGACGGTGATGAGGAGGGAAATAGTAGGAGCAGATGGCATTTATCATTTAAGTAGTAGCATAATAATATTGCTCTTGTGTTCTCAGGGTCCTAAAAGAAATAGGGGGATACATCACAAAAATGTATATGCTTGTTTTTCCTTCCCATTATACCCCAACTAACCTAAAGTAAAGCTTCTTCAGTAAACATGCATTTATTGACAGATGAATGGATAAAGAAGATAGGGAATAGATACACAGTGGAATATTATACAGCCATATGAAAGGATGAGATTTTGCCATTTGTGATAACGTGGATGGACCTAGAGGTTATTGTACTAAGTGAAATAAGACTGAGAAAGTCAAATACATATGATTTCAATCATATGTAAAATTTAAAAAACAAATGGATAAATATGCATTTAAAAACTTTTATTCATTTGCGTGAAATTCTCTACAAATAACCAATATGGCCAAGAAAAGAATAACACTGGAAGCAATCAGTTATGAAATTATGTTGAGCCACAAGTGAATTAAGAAAAGAGAATAGCTTTAATTATTATTGGAACCACCTGGCCTTTAGAGATCTCTTAAAAAATAAAGGAATAAAAGTAATAAGGAAAAAACAGTCATTTCCTTTCAAGAAAAGAACTACCTAATTTTTTAGCCCACAAAAGTCTTCTAAATAATGATGAGGGTATAAACTACATTCTGCTGTTTTCTTTATTTTTACAGATCACAAGATCACCTAGGATAAGAAAACCACTGATTATTTAAGATAATAAAGAAGATATCCTCAGGTTGTCACTAACCTAGTTAGAGAAAGAAACTACTCTCCACAAAACTTCTCCAACTCTACCAAAGAATACTTTTTCCTAAAAGAGAGGTGGGAAATTAAGAGTAGATGCTTGTGGGTTTTATTTCCACATAAATTAAAGGGTTACTGTTCAAATCTATATATTACTGAAATGAAGCTTCCATCTTAATAGAAGAATCAGTTCAATAAACATACTTTAAGTTAGAGAATAATTATAAAAGGCGATACTAATTGACTGCAACAGAACCGAAAGTATTTAATTATCATAAGTTTGAGATATAACTTTCTATACAAATGATAAGGTATATTTTTTTAAATAAATGTTATAAATGACTGAAAAGCAGTTGCAACGAATGCACACATGATTCTGGTGTATGGTAATCAAGTGAGTCAATCATGTGATAAAGTTATCATGAAATAGAGTTAATAGGGTATAGGTTTAGGGCACAGCAGATGGAAGGTGTAACATATGTAAAGAAGTTAAGCACGTTTTTTGAATTCTGATTTTCTGGGTGGTTCCCCTTGTCATATAATGAACTATTACATTTCATTTCTGAATAACCGAGGAGATTAAAGCATTCATCTGTAGCTCATGAATTACTCTGAAAGCTATTCAGAATTTAAATGTTATAGCTGGTCTCTCATTTTTCTTTGTCTAATAAATGAGTTTATGAATAAACACATGAGTTCATATATTCCAAATAGCAGACCATTCATGTTCCCCCAACTCATTCATTCATTCAATAGATAATTACCAACCCACAAAGGGTCAGGTTTTATACTAAATGGCAGCCTAAATAAGATTTACATATTCTATGCCCCCCACGGAATTTACAAATTAGTATGAAAATAGGCATAAACAAACGTATTTGTTTGTTACAAATAACTAAATAAATGAAATGAGCTGTGGAAAAGAACAAAAAAAAAAAAAGAGGAGCGGGGAGGTCCTTCAGATAGGAAGGCCAGCAAAAGCTTCCAGAGAAGCTAAATTTACTAAGACCTGAAGTATAAGGGGCAGGCCAAGCATGAAGAGAAACATTCCAAACAGTGGAAACAGTAAGTGCAAAGGCCCTGAGTCAGGAAGGATTTCAAGAACTGGCAGAAAGCCAGAATAAGCAAGGAACACAATGGAAAGAGATGATTTAGGGCTAGGCAGGAGGCCCTCTCCAAGCCAAGTAAAGAAGCTTCTGTTTTATTCCAAGTACACGTAAAGGCTTTAACACTGAGGAGTGACATAATCCAATTTACGTTTTTTAGCAGAGCACCATATCCACGCTCTACAGAAAATAAATTCAGGGGGCACCTGGGTGGCTCAGTGGGTTAAAGCCTCTGCCTTCAGCTCAGGTCATGATCTCAAGGTCCTGGGATCAAGCCCCGCATCGGATCTCTGCCCAGCGGGGAGCCTGCTTCTCCCCCTCTCTCTGCCTGCCTCTCTGCCTACATGTGATCTTTCTCTCTCTGTCAAATAAATAAATATTTTTTTTAAAAAAAGAAAATAAATTCAATTTCTGGTGGAGATTCTTAACTGTGTGGGTGCTGTGAGACCTTCTGTCCATCTAGGGAAGCCTACACAGCGTTCCTCAGAATAATACTGTTAAACGCATACAATAAAATACATAGAATTACAAAGGAAACTAATGATATTGAAATTCAGTTCTATCATGAACCCTAGAGGCAAAGGACCCAAGGTTAAGGACTCCTGTTGGTGGACAGGAGTGAAGGTAAAGAGTTAGAAGGCACTATATATGGAGAGGATGGATGACTTCAAGAAAAAGTTGGGATTTTTGGGTTGTTTGCCTATTAAGTATGGTCCGACTTTCTGAGCATTGACAAAATGTATTTGTGTGAGGGTGTGTGTATGTATGTGTGTGGTTCTCTTTAATCAGTCAAACTCCTGTAAACTATGAATTTATTTCAAAGAGGGACATTTTTTGTCAAAGGGGACCCAAAAATTGAAATAAGAGATTTTTTTCTAATAGAAGTTGTTCTTATGGGCAATCCTTCTTCCCTCTGTAAGCGTTGATTGATTGCACTGATCAACAATAACAAGAGCTAGCATTTATTGAGTTATGATTACTTGTTTATGTTTACTACGCTATTATGTTCCAGGCACTAAGCTAAGTGTTTTATATTGCAATGTCTGGCTTAATTCCCATAACAACCCTTTGAGATAAGCTTTATTATTATCCCCTTTTTACAAGTGAGGGAATTAAAGCTCAGAGATAGTAAGTGACTTGTCTGATATCACACAGCTGGTAATTGTCAGTACTGGGAAGGGAGCCCTGAACTAAATCCAGAAGCAGGCGTTACTGAGCATTCAGTAAGTGCTTAGTGCTGTGATGGCAATAATTGGGACCCAAAAAAGTATAAGCCAATGACCAGATCCTCAGGGGCCAAACAGTTTCAAAGGATAACAAACATGCATACATTAGTGGAATATGGGAGACCATAAAAGTCTATGCTTACTTTTGTACTGCAAGCATTCACAGAAAGGACAGCCCTGAAATGGAGAGGGTGGGGAGGAGGATGTTTTAAGGAATACGTCTTGAACTGTTTCTTTAAAACTAGATAAGTTTTAGATAAGCTTAAAGTGGCAGAAGTACATTTTGGTAATGAAGGCAATGGATCACATGAAGTATTAGGGAACAGTCAGTGGAGGGACTTACTGGCAGAAATTCTGGGTTTTTCACCTCCTAGCTGTAAGCTTTCAGAAAGCTACCTAACTCCCTTGTTACTCAATATTCTCACTGGTAAAATGGATTTAACACCATCTACTTAGGAAATTATAGGAATGTGTGCTGCAAACCAAAAGGCAGCCTCCCGCAGCAGTTTCACAGACCTACTAAACAGCATGGAAACGGCGGGTGTGAACTTTGCAAAGTCAGTGACCACACATAATGTTGCTGTCATTTGTTTCTCTTTCCCATATAGCCCCAGCGAAAATTTCTGAGATGTATTATATGATTCTTTGTTGTATGTTCATTTGGGACTTATTTCACACATCTATGAAACACTATAGGTGGATCCAACACGAAGCACCCCCTTCCTCCCAACCACTCTCTTCTCAGCATCCAGCTCTCACCCCAGCTTCTGAATGATGATGATAATGGCTAATAATGGCTTAATGTGTTATTCCCTCCATAAAGCACTTATATTTAATAACAGCCCCCAATGTCCCATAGCTGAAAACTGAAAAATAAAACAGTTTCAGGTCTTATGGAAATAATGAGGAGGAAAGCTGAAATTCTGGGACAAAAGAGCTTTGAGTCTTCTTTAAGTCATACTGTTACCGAGCTGTTGCCATTCTGAGGAAATGGTATTAACAAGCCCGATCCTAAAACCGGAAAGACCTCAGTTAAGAATCTTAGGATGTTGCTGTCAAATAACCAATTCGGAAATGGGTATTTCAACACTATTTAAAAAAAGGCTTTGATCTTTGAGGATTTCTTAATAAAGAGATCTAAAATTAAAATGGCAAAATAGCAATATCTACTAAATCTGAACAGTGGGTACATGGATTCTGCTAAATTAGTTTCCGTCCTTTTTGATGTGTTTTCAGCATTTCTTAACCTGAAAGTTATAAATCTTAAAAGGTGAAAACAAAGAAGTTCTTATGACAATGGACACAGAAGCTGTTTAACAGATAATTCTAATTCTGATGTCTCTCTTGCTTTGTACCACACTAACTAATCTTCTGGCAAATGAGTATAGGTTAGATAAAACACATCTGGATGCAACAAAATACTTTATCCCAAATTCTTATGAATTCAAGACTTGGTCAAGATAAGGCTTTGGGGACTTTTCCTAAAACCAAAATTATAACAGAACATCACTAATTAGCCATTTTTTTTAATCCAAGAAAATAGCTAATGAAACTACATTGATATACTTTGCCAAAACTTGATATAAAAAAATAAAGCACACATAAGTTACATAGTATCATGTAAATTGGACATTTCAAGAAAGTTAATAATGCTAATTTATATCTGCCCTACAATTCACAGCTTTCAGAGAACTTTCAGCTATATTAGTGCAGCTCACAGTAGAAACTGTAACTTGCATATTCTGTAGGGAAATGATACAGGTGTTAATTCAGCATAAGTATTGACATGCCAGCTGAAAACGCTAACCTTTGGCATATTTAATTTAGTTAAAGAAGCCTCTCTCAAGAGTCTTGAGTTAACCTGTTGAAATTGTTTAATATACTTGTTGTATAAATGATAGTTGAATACATGATTGTGAAATATAATCAATTTAGTTATACTTTTCCATGTACTTTAACTGACAGATTAACAGTCAGCAGTTCTATGCTTCCACGTTTGAACATGTAAACCTAAATCTGAAAACAGATGATTAAAGAACAAGAGGTAGAAAAGGCTACACAAGAATGCCATCTGATTATGGCACAGATTAAACTCTGAGGCAAAAGTGCTATATTAAAAATAAATGATAGGAGGCAACTGCTGAACAACTTTTCAAAAAGGTGCAAGCATTTTTTTTTTTCTTCACAAACACACAGCCCAACAGCCTGGACTTTTGTGATACAGACCTCTACCACCACCCCCAATCCTGACGACCCCTGCAGGCAACCAACAACTGCTGTATCTGAGGAATGTGCTCTTTGAACTGTACAAAAGCCCTCAGCCTTTCCTGCATTGTGCAAACAAAAACTGCCAAGTGCAATTATTTCTCTGATTTAACATAATACAAGTGTTACTTCTCCCCCCTCCTTAACTTCCCTAGTGCCAGCATGATCTACAATGTCTACATTTATAAATGCACAAAAAAGGGAATCATTTTTCCTAATCAAAATTAAATTTGTTTTAGAAGTATAATAGTTCAACTGAACATAATATAAAATTCAACAGGCACCATATTCCCTTTTGTGTATATGTTTTAAGAATTCTATTTCTATAGACGGATTCGAGGATTGAATGGGATTAGTCCTTTTAATTATATGACTAGGATCTTCAGCTTGAAATCTTTCTTACAAAAAAAGACAAACACAATAGTTGTTTATATTCAATTCATTTACCAAAAAAACTCATTAGAGTTAATAAGAATATGTCCTTCCAAATGTGAATATCTTTTGATATTCAAAAGAAAATAAAAAGTAAAAGGCAAAATAAGTCCTAAGATAGAGCTGCATAGATATTCAAACTCACCTACTAGTTAAATGCTAGAATAGAGCATTCTTCTAGCCTAGATCCAACATAAACTGCTTTTCTTCACTGAGTATGTCCTTGACATTATACATACCAGAGTATTTTTCTTTCTCAAAAAGATATTAAACCCAGTAGTGACGAGTTAGTTCTATTTTTCATGTACATCAATGCTTCCAACTGTTGGTATGTATAAATGAATTATCAGCGGCATTACTCTATGTGGAAATGTTTGAAATTTTGTTCCTAAAATTAAGTTAAAAAGAGATAAGACACTATCATTTATTTTATACACAAAAAAATAATTATCAAGTAGAACCAGATATTACAAGAGATGCTAAGAAAAGATAAGGCATATCTTTGTTCAAAAGGAGCTAATAATCAAGTTGAGGGGAACAAGACACATGCATAAAGCAATTAAAACACAAGAAGAATATATATATGTTTGCCACTTTTAATAAAAATGAATTTATTCATTTCATGGCCTATTTCACCAAAGTTTAGCCTCATACCTTTTTTTGAGAACCAGGGTATCTTGGGGAGTTACAAAGCAAGGAAGAATCTAACTGGCTTAGAAGTTGAACCATCCTACAGGTAGGGATTTCCTTTTTTCTTCCTGCCAAATCTTTATCCTCTCTGTCATTCAAGTCACTTCGTAAAACTGCTGCCATAAAAGCCTTTCTTACTGATTGGGTAAGAATTTATTAGGTAATATTTTATTTTTTATTAATCTATGTATTTACTAAGTACTTATTAAATAATGACACTGTCTAGCAAAAGATAGTTAAAGACGTGCCTTCAAGTCAGAGAAGTGAAGGTTCAAATCCTGGTTCTGTCACTTAGTAACTGAACAAGCTACTTAACTTTGCTAAGTCCCAGGTACAGCTGCAAAATACATACAGGTGACATCAAGGAAGCCACTATCAACAACTGTGGAGGCTCGCAGCCTCCAAGGAGCTGTGTTTGGACTGGGTGTTAAAGGACAGTAGGAGTTCGTCTACCACATCAGCAGAGAAGCACTTTCCAAAGAGAACAGAACATGCAGAGAAACATGGAACGTAAGATATCTTTGGGAATCACTACACAGAGAGGAGTTCTTAAATATTTTAGGTTGTAGAAGGTTAGGCTAGAGAGGGTTTATGTGCATGTTCTACTTTGATGCTTGATTGTATGTATATTAACTTACTAGGATAAAGTCTATGAAAAAGAAAACATAATTACCAAGTTTGAAATCTCAGGATCATCCTGATCTTTTACTCTATGCATCCATTACCGAGTCCCACAGAAGGAACAACATGCACAAAAGCCACAAGGCACAAAAAAACTCTAAGTCATCAGTTAATGAAATTAGGCGAGAGTAAGTGAAATAAGAAAGAAGAGTTAGAAATATGCTGAGTAGTAGAAATATGCTGAGTAGAAGATGATGCTAGGGGGACATGCATGGTCCAATTCTTCCAAGGGCTTGTATTCTGAAGGGCTAGTTTGCATTTTACCCTAAATTCAAGGAAAAACAAATGTAAGATTTTAGTAAGAAAACAGAAATCATCTAATTTTTATTTTTAAAGTTAAGTCTTGCTACCTAGTGAGTTAAGGGGAGAAAAGGCATAGAGAACTGAGAACAGTCACTGCAGTGGTCAAAGTAGAAGTTTTAGAGTAGGGTAGTATCAGTGGGATGTGCAGAAAGAAAGAAATTTGCAATCAAATTTGGAGATTATTTAGCTTTCACAGACCCAGGAGAGTGAAGAAGAGAAGGGGGGAGAGCTCCAGATGGCCTAATATTGGTGATCCAATATTTCTGACATAGGCAACTGAGTGTCTAACTGTGCTTGTTACTCACTAAGACAGAAAATATCAGTAAGAGCATGCTTTTAATAGGTGAGACAAGAGCTGACGAAGGAGATTAATTTTTTTTTTTTTAATTCAAGTTAGTTAACATATAGTGTAGTATTGGTTTCAGGAGTAGAATGTAGTGATTCATCCCTTACAGTGAGCTTAATTTTAGATAGATTCCTATAGGACATGTAAGTAGAGATATCAAGGAGGTACTTGGAAATGCAGATCTCCAACTCAGAGGAGAATTAGAAGCTAAAAATACAAAAGCAGGAGTCCCAACACTAAGCCTCGGAATAAGTGAGCTCATCTATAATAATGTACATACAGAGTAAGCAGATGAAGACAGAACACAGGAAAAAACCTAAATTTAAGTGGTGGGTAAAGAAAGGACTCACAAAGGAGACTTAGCAAGAGGAATAAGTGAGAGAACATAACATGAGAACAGGAGATGTTATGGGAGGAAGCAGTCGGCAGTGTTAAATATTTCAAGGAAGGTCACTGATTAAAACTGTCCTATAGATTTATCGACAATATCGACAATATCACTGAAGGGGGCTCCTGGGTGGCTCAGTCCTTAGGCATCTGCCTTTGGGTCAGGTCATGATCCCAGGGTCCTGGGATCAAGCCCCGCATCGGGCTCCCTGCTCCCACTCCCCCTGCTTGTGTTCCCTCTCTCACTGTGTCTCTCTTTGTCAAATAAATAAATAAAATCTTTTAAAAAAATATCATTGAAGGACTTCTAGTTTAGCCTATCAGTAAACATATACAATTGTATCCATTCCTTCCCAAAATACTATATAATGGCAATACAAGAATAAAAACATATGAACCCATGACAAAGATCATAGAAGAGGTAGCATCCACTACAGCGTACCAACACATCTTTGTATGTACTACTACACGGGCTAGCGTAGATCCTCAATGAAAGCTGATCAAGGAATCAATTAGTACTTTATTCAATCATTCAGTCCCCATCTTGTACATCAGGAAACTGGTCCAGGAGTCAAAAAAAAAAAAAAATGTTGAAGAGAAATCACACAGAAGTTATACCTTAGAACAAATTCTCAACGCTGATGACACCATCCTGGTCTCCCCAGGGTAGACTTACACTAGCAATGCTTTTATTTCTACATTTTTTAAAAGCTAAACAAGAACCCACCATCATACATGAGAGTTCTTTGATTTGCACTTTTTTTTTTTAAACTCAAAAGAACTATTTTTGGCTCACTTAACAAAGATCATTTTCTTCAAGCACAGCCTTAAAGGATGTTAACTGCTCAGCCATTAAAATTCATATTAATTTCAACATAGTCTTCCAAAGACTATGCACCTCAACATAGAAGGCTAACAGTCACTTTGTAGTGCAGGGTAAAGAGACACTATCTCCAAATATGTCCTGAATGAGTACTGTATACCAGCACCACGCTGGGCACTGGGGACACAGGGAAGAAGAAATACTGCATGGAAATAATGAGAGTGGGAAATGCCTTAGACACTAATTCTTAAAATCTAGTGGAAAACAAAAATAACTCTTTCCCGGTATTTGAATTTAAAAAGCATATATACATTAGCATTCACCTCTATAATGAAACTCTATAATGAAACTATTGAGAAAATATATTTTTTAAGCCACCTCAATTCATGATCTATGTAGATATAAATTCAAATATAACTAGATTTGAAATAATAACTGACAAATTCAAATTTAGATCACTTGAACCATAAGAAAATACTCATAAAAACAGGAATGCAATAGAAACGTTATTTTAAAACTGTGCAACAAAACCAAAATTATCTTTTGCACTAGGATGCTAGTAAGCAGTTAAGTAGAAAAGATTTTGAAAAATTAAGAAACTGGCAAAAATCGAGTCCTTAGATAAAATTTACATGTACAATTTTATTCTGAAAAATAAACATGGGATTTTTGAATTAAAATCAAATTTTTGAATTTTGTTAATTCAAAACACATTTGTTAGTGAAAACAGTGCTAATGTCCATGATGAACAAGAGGGTGGAAGGCGACTAAAAGAGATTCTGTATAGCAATTTGCATTTCTCATTTTAAGAGAAAAACTAGGGGTCAACTTGATCAAGACTAATTAAGGATTATGGAAAAAACTGCCATGAGAGAAATGAAAATTATTAAAAACAAAAAGTAATGGCAACAAATAAACTAATTAGTTTCCTTTCTTTGAGACAAATGTTGACCCACCTCACTGACAGTATCGAATTCCAAAAATCTAAATTAAAGGTCTTGCTTTGGTCATTCTACCAACATTGACTCTCTCTGTTCTTATATCTAATAGAAAATATAAGTATCTCAGTATAATCTACTAAAAACCATAAAAATACAGGTTATTTTCATAAATCTCAATGGGAACAATAAAGCAAAATTTGGGCTCCACATCACCATTTTGCTCAGGAGCAAATCTTCAGTCAGAATGCCATGAATGTGTAAATCTATTAATCAAATTATATAAACTTTTCAAATTATATAAACTTCCTAAACTATCTCAGTATATATGCAGCTGAGTAATCAAAAATCAAGATCAAATGGATGTAATGACTCCAGTAGGCAGGAAAAATAGAACTCTAGTAAAGAAAGAAATTTCAAAGACTGAAAAAAGCTACCTTTACTTGGATGGTGGGAGAATTTACATGAATTGCATGGACATTAGAATGAACATTCTATAGCAATATAATCATGAGTAATTTTAACAGTGAAAACAATAACAGAAGTTTTATTTAATCTATATGCCAGCATGTTTCATCTCTTCCCACTAATATTTCCCCAAATTCTAGGATATTGTTTTACATAATGCCTTTTAAATAAGCAATATTTATTCTGTGTACTTGAGTATGATTTATAATAAAACTAAAATTATCACTTCATAGTATAACCCCAGTAGAGAGAAATATAGCAATCTATCGAAAAAATAAATACATGGCATTATAAAACTCAGACATGCTACTTCAAGTTATAACCTTAGCAAAACTGTCAAGCATGTGCATAAAGAGATATATACAGATATATTCACTATAGTACTGTTTGAAATGGTAGAAAATGAAAAACAACCAAAGTGTTCATCTACAGAGGAAAGGATTTTAAAGCAAGCATGCTTTATTCAAATCATGGAATGCTGTAAAGCGGTTAAAGCTAATTAACTATTACCCACCAAAACAGCAAAAATGGAAAAAGATGACCTCAGTGTTGGCAAGATATGGAGCAACTCGAACTCCTATACAATGATGGTGAGAAGGTAAACTCTGACAACTATTTCAGAAGATTGCTCAAAGTATCTGCTAATGGGGACGCCTGGGTGGCTCAGTCGGTTAAGCCACTGCCTTCGGCTCAGGTCATGATCCCAGGGTCCTGGGATCGAGTCCCATATCAGGCTCCTTGCTCAGCGGGGAGCCTGCTTCTCCCTCTGCCTGCTCTGCCTGCCGCTCCCCCTGCTTGTGCTCTCTCTCTCTCTAAAAAAAAAAAAAAAAAAAAAATCTTAAAAAAAAAAAAAGTATCTGCTAATGTTGACACTATGATACAGGTAACCTATGATACAAACACTAGATTGACATTATCATGTAGATATCCTGTCATACAAAAGTTCTACTCCTAACTATAGAGACGCACATTATATGTCAAGGACATGTACATGAGGAGTGCCTGGGTGGCTCAGTGGGTTAAAGCCTCTGCCTTCGGCTCAGGTCATGATCTCAGGGTCCTGGGATCGAGCCCCGCATTGCTCTCTGCTCAGCGGGGAGCCTGCCTCCCCCTCTCTCTCTGCCTGCCTCTCTGCCTACTTGTGATCTCTCTCTCTGTGTCAAATAAATAAATAAAATCTTTAAAAAAAAAAAAAGGACATGTACATGAATCTTCAGAGTAGTATTATGTCTAATGGTTAAAAACAAGAAAACAAACTGAATGTCCCAAAATAAAATGGAAATAAACGATGGCAGATTCATGTAATGGAATACTAGAGAGCGTTCAGGATAGATACTTAGATGGACACAATAACATGGAGGAAGCTCATAAACCTAATATGAAAAACAGAAGCCAGACACAAAAGACTATATGCTAAATTATTCCATTTATATAAAGTTCAAAAACAGACAGACCTCTCATCTATGTTCTGAGAGGTCAGGATAAGGGCTCCCTGGTGGAGGATGGGGAGGCTCTTACAGTACCCAGAACGTGCTACTTCTTGTGATGGATACAAGTTACACAGATGCATCCATTCTGTGAAAACTCATCAAGATGTAATTTGTGATTTTTGCAGTTTTCATCATATAACTGCAAAAATCATAACTGTACTATATATGTATGTGTGTGTGTATCAATAAAAGCTTACTTTAAAAAACTAAAAAATCAGACCTGTATAAATCAATGTGGGTAGATCCCCTAAATATAATTTTGAAAGAAAAAATTTCTCAGAAGGGCAAACTTGATACGATGCCAGCTGCATAAATTTTAAAATCACAAAAAACGCAAAAGTGTGGGGTGTCTGGTTGGCTCAGTCAGTTAAGTGGCTGACTCCTAATTGCAGCTCATGTCATCTCCGAGTTGTGACATGGACCCCAACGTCCAGTTCTGTACTCAGTGTGGAGTCTGCTTCAGATTTTCTCTCTTCCCCTACCCCTCTCCCTGCCTCTCTCTCAAAATAAAATTTAAAAAAAAAACAAACCTTAAAAACAAGAAAGAAAACAAAAGTGTAAGAATATAGATAAACACCAACTTCAGTGTAGTAAATATCTTTAGACATATAAAAAGGAACAGGATGAAAGCACATAGCTTTTACTATATTTGTGGTATTGTATTTCTTAAAAAGAGTGAAATTTGAAAAAAATATAACAAGATATTAACATGTCAAATTTGGATAGGTGCCTATTGTTTTATTTTCTGAACATTTACAATATCTTAAAACTCTTAAAGAAAACTATCACTTTAGATTCTGGAGTAAAGAGAATATTTACATATGTTTTAGTTGAAAAGCATTCTTAACAAATTTGCCCAGATCAGATTAACAAATGTTTTTATATAGCTTGAGTTATCTGAGATGGCTGATGGATGTTTACTTTAGGTAAAGGTATTAAGTATTAGTAAATGTAATGCCTTTTGGACAAACCTAAAATATGGCCCATGTATAGGAAAAAATGGTATACTCTGATTTGCCAAAAGAGAATTTCAGTCTTTTTTAAGTTGTGCAATAATAAAATCATTAAACATTTAAGAAAGTCCAGCAGAAATGACCTTTAGATAAACCTATCTGTGGAGAACATACGCCTTCAAACTATTCTTTGATGCCTGATCCAAGACCACTTTGTTGCTCCCTTATGTTGTTCCACAGGGCTATAATCGAAATGCAGCACATAAGTAATAGTGGTTGCATGGGTAGAATTAACAACTCTACAAAACTAGATCATCAATAGACCCAGTAAAAGAAGTTATTCATTCCAGGAATCCTGAGGCCCTTGTCCCAGATATAATTTTGCATCATTAACTTGGAAGTGGATTCAATGTGTAACTAACGGATCTTTCAAAAGGATTTGGAGGCTACCAAACACTTTGGGTTTAACAAGTTTCGCCTTCACCATCTTGTCTTTAAAATATGAAGAGGTATAGGAAAAACAAGTTTTAACTAGTTTTTTGCTTTTTTAAAAAATAATAATCACTTCAAAACAATAAGTCAGGCTTTCATGCTATAAATACTTTGCCTAATGGGTTTCACTGCTGCCTCTTTAAGCATTCTGTTCTTTGTTACAACCCTTCTTTCAGTGTCTGAGAGCAGCTAATTAGTTAAGATTTAAGGTAGTCATTCAGAAGTCACAAGACACAAATTCATGTAAGATATTCAGGCAAGATATATGAGCTACTTTCTTAAGATATTAGGAGTTGCTTTTACTAAAACTTCTATATTATTGTAAGAACATAGAGAGTTAATACTTTATTTTGTTGAACTTCTACTCTACAAAGATTCAGATCAGTTATGGAGACAGTTGTACAAAGCCGCCCTAAGAAACAGGTGTTTTGTTATTTAGTGAAAACTAAATCATAGCAAATGTCAATTTTTCAGAAAGACTCAACTTCTTTTTTTTTTTTAAAGATTTTATTTATTTATTTGTCAGAAAGAGATTGAGAGAGAGATCACAAGTAGGCAGAGAGGCAGGCAGAGGCAGATGGAGAAGCAGGCTCCCTGCCGAGCAAGGAGCCCGATGTGGGACTCGATCCCAGGACCCTGGGATCATGACCTGAGCCGAAGGCAGCCGCTCAACCAACTGAGCCACCCAGGCGTCCCAAGACTCAACTTCTACCTTGCATTTGTTTGTCTTGTTAAAACTGACATGTCTCTTTTCAGACATTAGTAAGTTATTTTATTTCCCATAGTCCCATACATCTTCTCAAATTGACCAATGCACATTTTTAGAACTCCAATCAAGATGTACTAATACATCATTCTCTGAATTACACATTGAATGAGATTAAAAAAAGAATTCTGTTGTCTGCTGGGAATTTATAAAGGAAACATATTCTTTAAATCTTCTTTTAAAACTTTATAAACATTCTAAGTAGATTAATATAAAGTTATGGAAATACTAGGGCACAAAGAAATAATAAGTCTTTAAATATTTCCATGTGGTGACAGAATGCATATTTCCTAAATTCCAGAACCATATCCTTTCCAGAAGAATTCTCTGCTTCAGAACTTAACAAGTGAAATAAATGACTACATACTGCACATTGCTGTATATAGAGATAGAGATATATAGATGGATATAGAGAGAAAGAGAAAGAGAAACGCAGAGATAAATAAATATATATTTATGTATATATAAACACATACATATAAACATATTGATACATATAAACATATATACACATTTATTTATACACACACTTCTATATGTACAGAAAACAAGTAACAGGGAGACCACTACCATTAATCAAGTACATGCTATGTGCAGGTATTTTTTGTGTTTGGTGATTTAATCTTCATCTAACCCTATAAAGAAATTATTGCTTTTTTTTTCTCACATACCAAACTTACCCAAGATCAACATAAAAAATTACATGGCAGAACAAACATTTGAACCCAGGTCTGTCAAATGCAAAAATGGGACTTTTTCCTACATGGTATGCTTAAAATAAGTTTTAGATTTTAAGTATTGCTTTGTGTCTCTTTAACATTAAAAAAAAAAAATCATTCTGGCACTCTGAAGAAACATAGCTGGTTTCTGAAACAAAATCTGATTTTATTCCCAAAATTTCAATATGGCAAAGGAAAAGTTGCTACAAAGATAATTCTTAGTTGAATATGTTCAAAATGTAATTCCTTGGTAATCTGGGTTTTGGCCAAGACAAATCAAAGTCATAGATATATTATAAATGCCAAGTTTTCAGAGAAACAAAAAAAAATGCAATAGCAACAGATGCATTCTCCCTAGACATTTGTGTTGAGCCTAGCTATATCCAGAATCTGAAGAAAAGGGGAATTTTTCTATTTCATTTTTATGAATAATAAATTCCTGGTTTCTGTTATTGTCAACCAGTTAAATAAGATTATATTCACTCCTTGGAAAATTAAACGATAGAATATACTGAGAGAGAAAGGAAAAAGTAGAAAGGAAAAAGAGGAGGAGGAGAAGAAAGAAGTAGGAAAGAAAAATTAAAAAGGGACTAGGAAGAAGTCTGTATCTGGTATTTTTAAACTGAATCTGTATTTGAAAATTTGTATTCAAAAAAGGAATACAAAGAGCATCTGTGTTTTCCATTTCTTTTACAACATACTAATGTTAAAATTAACAAATTAAAGTCCCACTTAAGTAAAAAAGCATTTCTGAGGATGATAGACCACTGCATAAAATGCATTAAATTTAAGGAAAGAAGTTATGAACAACTCAATAAAGATGAATATTTCATTATTATAGAATGAGGTTGGGGTATATTATTGAAAAAATATCTTTTTAAAATCAAAACTGAAATGTCTACCTTAAAATAAGGATAAGTTTACGCTACATAAATAAATTGTCATAAAAAGTTACTAAATATATTCAAGTATAGAAGACTGCCTTTGTGGACATTAGCACTTCCCCCAAATAAAATGCACTGCTTTGTGAGATCACAAAATATTGACTTTAAATTATATCTTTTTAACTTTGAATATTCAGGGTACATAGATCAAATCTGAAATTATCTCACTTTTTCTCAGAATTCTAATTAACAGAATCATTGAGACTGCTTTTTAATTTTTTAAATTATATCAGACTCACAAAAAATTATCTAAAAGATGATATTTTTTAGAATAGTTTTATATTTTTAGAGAAAAATAGCAGAAAGTGCAGAGTTCCCATATACATTCTCTTCCCTAGCTCCAGAATACATAAAGTTTCTACTATTATTAACATCTTGCATTAGTGTGATACGTTTTCTACAAGTGATGAACTCATATTAAAGCATTGTTACTAACTAAAGTACAGAGTTCACATTAGGGTTCACTGTTAGTGTTGTACAGCTCTTTGGATCTTGACACATACATAATGTCACTATTCACCCTTATATTACTATACAGAACAGTTTCACTACTCTAAAGACCCACCTATTCAAAAAAAATAAATAAAAATTTAAAAATCCACCTATTCATCAGTCCCTCCCCTCAACCCTGGAAACCACAGATCTTTTCTCAGTCTCGACAGTTTTGCCTTTTCCAGAATGTCATATAGTTGGAATCATATAGTATCCAGCCTTTTCAGATGACTTCATTCACTCAGTAACATTCACTTATGTTTCCTCCATGTCTTTTTTGTGGCTTAATAGGTCATTTCTCTTTATCATTGAAATAGTCCATTGAATGTATATATCACAGCTAGTTTATTCATTCACCAACTGGAGGACGACATCCTGGTTGCTTCCAAGTTTAGGCAATTAGGAATAAAGCTTCTATAAACATTTTTCTGCAACTGCAAATTTTTATGTGGACATAAGTTTTCAACTGATTTGGGTAATTACCGAGTATTGCAATAGCTAGATTGCATGGTAAGTATTGTATGCATGTTTGGCTTCCTAATAACCTGCCAAACTGTTTTCCAAAGTGGCTATATCACTTTGCCTTCCTGCCAACAATGAATCAGAGTGCTGGTTGCTCCACATCCTTGACAGCATTTGGTACTGTCAGTGTTTTGGATTTTAGCCATTCTAATAGGTATGCAGTGGTATCTCATTGTTTTAATTTGCAATTCCCTAATGAAAAAAATGTTGAGCATCTTTTCATATGCTTATTTGCCATCTCTATATCTTCTTTCATTAACTCTATTTAAAGCTCTTTTCACTTTTTAGCTGAATCATGTGCTTTCTTATTGTTCAGTTCTTTGTATATTTTAGATACGAGTCTTTTATCAGACATGGGTTTTATAAATATATTCTTCCAGTCTGTGACTTGTCTTTTCATTTTCTTAGCAGTGTTTACCTTGAGTGTAAGTTTTTCATTTTGGTGAAGTCCAATTTTTCATTTTTTTCTTTCATGAATTGTGCTTTTGCCATTTTATCTGAAAAGTCATCTCCAAACCCAAGGCCACTTAGATTTTCTCCTCTGTTATCTTCCAACAGTTTTATAATGTTGCATTTTACAGTTAGCTCCATGACCCACTCTGAATTTGTTTTTGTAAAAAGTGTAAAGTTTGAGTCTAGATTTTTTTGCATATGAATGTCCAATTGTTCCAATATCACTTCTGAAAAGACTGTCCTTTCTCCATTGAATTGCCTTTGTAACTGTCAAACATCAGTTGATTATACTTGTGACATCTATTACTGGTCTCTCTTTTACGTTCCAATGATCTGTCTATTCTTTCATCAATATCATACCATCTTGATTATTGTAGCTTTATACAAAGTCTTGAAGTCAGGGAGTGTAGCCTCTAACTTTGCTCTTCTTCAATATTATATTGGCGATTTATGGTCTTTGGTCTTTTCATATAAACTTAAGAATCAGTTTATCAATATTCACAAAATAACTGGTTGGGATTTTATTGGGATTATATTGAATATATAGATCAAGAAAGGAAGACATGACATTATAATCATATATTGTGTATGTTTTTCCAGGGACATGGAGTATCTTCCCATTTATTTTGAAATTTGATTTTCTTTAATCAGAATTTTATAGTTTTCCTAATATATGTTAATAGATAAATAGATAGATAGATAGATAGATAGAGATATAATTAGATTTATACCTGGGTTTCTGGTTTGTTGGTGCTAATATAATGGTACTGTATTCTTAATTTCAAATCCCAGTTGTTCATTGCTCGGTACATAGGAAAGCAACTGACTTGTATATTAATCTTGTTTTCTGCAACCTTGTTAAAATCATTTATTGGTTACAGGAGGTTTTCTTTGATTGATTCTTTGAGATTTTTTACATAGACAATCATGTTATCCACAAACCGAGAGTTGTATTTCTTCCTTCCCAATCTGTATGTGTTTTATTGCCTTTTCTTATCTTTCTACCTTAGCTAGGATTTTCCGTATAATATTAAATATATTCCAGTATAATATTAAATAGGAATGGTAAGGATATCCTTGCTCTGTACCTGATCTTACCAGAGTCACACCTAGCTTTTCATTAATGGCTTTTCATAGCATAAATACTATGCAACCACCAGCCTAGTGAAAAAACAGAATGTAGCTGCCACACCAGAAGCTCCAAGAAACCACCCCGGTTTCTAATACCTATCTAAAATTTAACCATTATCTTTAATTTTGTTGTAATCACTTCTTGCATTCTAAACACTATACTCTAGTTTTGGAACTTTATGAAGAAGAAATCATACATACATGTTTAGGTATTTTTACTCAACATTATGTTTATGGGTTCAATCACGTTACTGTTGCTATACTTTATCTATTTTCATTGCTGTAGAGCAGAGGATCACAAAAGTTTTCTGTAAATGATAATAGTTTCCAATCCTTCATCAACCTCAAACTTGTAAATAAGAATTTACTACTCACTCATCAAATTTAAATAACTTTTTAAAAATTTTGTCATACTTTTCAATAACAAATATTAAAGTTATAAATGAGGAGCAATTGTTTCATGTCAGTGAAAGGAATAACGTTTGTAGTGTTTCTCCAAGGCATCGCTATTGAGTTCAATGATAGAAAAATTTATCTAAGACCATAACCAAAAAGTTTCTTTTTTATACATGGCTTCTGCTAAATTAAAAAATCCTAACTCACAATTATAGACTGTCAGGAATGGCCACAGTGTTTCAAGGCTCTATCAGATGTTCTAAACAGAAGATTAAATGTGAACCTAGATATTATGAAGGTTTCTTACTGCAGACTACTTTGACAACTTTGTCAGATGCTATATCAATAAGAATATCATATTCAAAACCTATACAAATTAATGTTTCAATTTTTAAGGTAATTGGAGTGGGGAAATGTATAATTTGGTTGTACTCAACTCTCATAAGTATTGATTTTCATGCTTCAGACTTTTAAAAATCAAAACAATACTCTTTCACTGATTCTTTCACCGAAGAATGAAAAGGGTTATCAACTGTTAAGCAAAAGTCAAATTTCTGGCAGTTAAGCCATTATATCACATATCAAGTGCCTTATGACAAGGATGATGCACTGAATAACTTTTCAGATAAAAGTTGTGATTGCCAAGATATTTCTTCCAAATAATTTTCCCCAAACAAGTATTGTCTTTGATTATCATTCTTTCTACCAATTTCTAAACAGCAACTGAATTCTGTTTTTCTATATAATCACAAAATACATCTTTTAAGTTCTTCCTAACAAGATAGGGAATAGGTCTTTCCAGTACACTAAGCTGACAAAATTTATATATTTTTATAGTGGATTATGGATACAAATTCATTCCAATTCAGTTTCACTATGCAAAGTGAAAAAAAGGACTTACTGTCTCTCTTACTGGAAGGTGGATTTAAATAGATATATTAAGATACTCTTATTCTCAGATATAAAGAAATATAAAAGAAAGAGAAAGAACTAAAGTTTAGAGCAAAAAGGGATTATGATGGCACAATTGCAGATATTAAATCAAAGGAAGTTACCTTCTTTTCATCAGAATACTCTCAAAATTCTTAACAGTTCTCTGCCAGAAGATCAAATTAAAAACAATCTATTTTGCATTAAATACTATTATTGCAAAGCATTACCTTATGTTACTATTTAGAAAATGTTCACACAAATAGGAATTTAAAGTTACCAACCAAAACACCTGTGTATTTTGTACAGCAAAAAATCCAAATATTTTTATCACATATTTTTCTACTAATACCTGAATAGCCAACAAAAACTGAGGGATGGAAAATACAGAGTACAGATGACTTACATTTGGAGGGTTAGACTTTAATTCTCTCTCCCAGGATTGAGGAGTCTTATTCTTTGTGCTTACAATGCTCCTTTCTCCAGGGTATTCTTCTACTTCCAGAATAGGTCAGGACAAAGCTTCAACAGACTTCTATTATTTGTTTGATCTAGGGGGAAATTATACTTTTAATCAATTATTACAAAATGCATCAAACTTTTTCTTACTGTGCTGGTGGGTGGGGGCTTCTCATTATTTTCTGTTAGATCTGATGTGAACAGAGAAAATAGGAATTGCCATTGTTGAATATTATAATAAATAAATCAAGTACTTTAAATTAACACCACTAAAAGAAACCCACATCTATCTTCTTTTTCATTTTTATGGCTAAGCAGCATAGCAAGAGAAAATTAATATTCAAAATCCAAATGACTACAAAAGCCTACTCAAATGTATTTTTAAAAGACTTTAACATAATTTTGCAAATCCATGAGTTTGAATGGACTGGCAGAGACGATTAGGTATCAAATATTTTTACTCATTCATTTTAATGTCTTAGAGCTAAAGAATTACAGGATGATTAGAAAAGTGTAAAGGAAAATCCATTTTTAAAAATTTTAATGGAATAATAAAAAAAGATGGTTTCAAGAGCATGAGACAGACTGGAAACAGATAACAGAGGATCTGTAGGCAGAGCAAGAGATCTGGAGTAAAAATTTTGAAGATGGTACAAGGTTAGGAACTGCTATTTAAACAAAGCATGTTGATCAAATTAAAGTATATAACATGGGTACATCCTAAATCCCATTTCATGTTAATTCCCTAGCAAATCTGTAAGATGTAAAAATATAACACCTACAACCCTTTACAAGGACACAGAAATGTGACGTGTGGTTATCTGCCCCTTGGTGGTATGAACAGTCATAAGTTTAAGAGAATTAATTGTATTCTACAAATTTTATCAAATTATACTTTTCTAATAATGATTTTCTGCCTCATTAAAATGAAATATTAAGATAATATATAAATATTAAGATAAATGTCTTCAACTGTGCCCCTAGACCACACTCTCTTGCCTTATCTTAAAGTCATTCATATTGCTTTCCATTAAATAATAAATTAGAATGTAGGGGGAGCTTCTGGAGAAAAGTTGGAAATAAAATATAGATGTTTTGGGGGGAAATATGTCCTTTGAAGCCAGTTTTTGCTTAGAAATATGAGTATTACCCTTGCGATTATTATTACAAAAAGATAAATGTGATGGGATTACAGTAAATGAAGTCCATCGGTATCTATATCAGAATAGCCAACCACAAAACTAGATATGTGTAGACAGAAGAGTACCTCTTTAAGACATCAATATAGTAACAGACTGATATTTGTGTGATCACCTTTGTTTTTAAACATTGTAAGGTATACTCGTAATCATTTACTTGGCATACCTCAAAATTATTTCAAGGTGAAACAAAAACACAAATTAGCTACCAAAAAGTAAGGCTTTGAGGAAGAAAACACTCAAGACAAGATTAGGATTAAAGAAAATCCTGTTTTCTTTTCAAAAGATTCAATTTATCTTGGTCTAATTTAACAGTCTTGCTACTCAAATTTATAAACGCGCACGTTCTGTATGACTATCTCCATATGGCTTTTCAAACATAGGTAGTTCCACTTTTGTTTCTAGAACACAGAAATGATTTTGCTGTATTTTGGATCAGTGAAGATCAATGTGCATTCCTTTAGGGAAGCCTTTTGAACTGACAAAGGATGAATGATTGACATCAGTAACAAATACTTTTTGTTGTTCTGGACTGACATGTCATTTATAGCAATACCTATGCTAATTAATGCCACACATATCTACCAGATGTGTCAGAGAAATATACCAGACCCTTCACAGAATATAGCTTGAGTGTGGCTAAAATTACATTATAGATATGGAAATGTATCCCTTTGTGACACAGAACTGATCTCTCTCTCTCTCACACACACACACGTGTGCACATACACAGAACATGCTTTCCATGGTAGAGAAAACCCCACTTAAACATACAATTAGCTATACCTTGTTTTTTCCATTGGTGAATTTTTTTTTTAACAAAAAGCAAACTCTACCTTACAAAGTTCGAATACACTGTAAACTTAACCTTAAAAAAGACAGGACATAATATATAAAATACAAGTTGTGGCCCTTACAAACTACACTATCGTCATGACACTTTACCACATTATACTGAAATTCTATTCTCAGTTTCTCAATTACATTGGTAGATCATTAGCGATGAGAACCATGTATTAATCATCTTCATTTCTCCATTCCCTAGGACATAATTTGGTATACAGTAGGTACCAATTTTTGTGGGTTTTTTTAAATAAGGAGTTAAGTTCTATGAGGTCATCAAAATTATATATAGCATTTTTGTCAGTAAATTCAGTATATACAAAGACAGAATTATGAATGTTGGCAACCAAAACCTTAGTCATTAAATCATATAAACTGGTAAAGGACTCATCTCAGTGCCTGGTATATAGCTAGCACTCAATAAACAGGAACTATAATCAAGGTGAGCATTCTTCCTTGATTACCTGGGATAGATAAGGTTCATATGTACTAAAATTATTCATAGTTATCCCTTTCCTTCTTAAAAGTGTCCCAGTTTATATGATAGCTTTATATATTCACTAAAATACTGAATGATACTAAAAGTATCATTAATTTATTATTCATTCATCATTTTTGACTTTTTTTTAGATTTATTTATTTATTTGACAGGGACAGACACAGCGAGAGAGGGAATACAGGCAGGGGGAGTGGGAGAGGGAGAAGCAGGCTTCCTGCCAAGCAGGGAGCCCGATGTGGGGCTCGATCCCAGGACCTTGGGATCATGACCTGAGCCAAAGGCAGATACTTAACAACTGAGCCACCCAGGCACCCCTATTCATTCATCATTTGATTATTTCTTTTTATCAACAAATTTTTATTTTTCTTTTTTTCCATGATGCTATTAAGTGACAAAAATATTTTGTTGGGATTAGAATAAACAAGATTACATTCTTTTCACATTAACAAATTCACACAGATGGTCAAAGGTTTACTAAATCTTCATGTTCTGGAAGTTAAACATCTTATAATCAGCATAGGAATCGCCTCCTAGCTGACAAATCCAAATGTGAATTCTTAATTCTTGGTTTGCTGAACTTCTCACATTCACTTAGCTTATTTTTCACACCTTCCTTCTTAAAACTCTCCTTTTGGCTTACATGACACCCCTCTTTCTGGATTCCTCTCCTACCTCTGGACCTTTTTTCAGCGTCTGCTAATTCCTATTCTTACAGCTACCTCCTCAATGTCACTTTTCCCAGGACTTCATTCTACTCCTCTTCTGTTCTTAACAGGCACTCGACTTCCAGCATTAACCTCTATTTGTTGGTAATGATCCCCAAACATATATATCCAGTCCACACCTTTCTCCTGACCCTCAGATTTAAAGTTCCTACTGAATAGACAATCTCCTTCCTCCAGTCTTAACTCCCTCTAACCCATACTCCACAACACAACCTAAGTGTTTTTTACTTTTTTGTTTGGTTTCTGAAATGTGGATCTGGTAATATTCTTTCTAGCCCAAGAAAACAACCAACCATTAAGGAGGGAATGAAGAATGAAGTCCTGTAGATGATTTACAGGCAACAGAAGGCAAGGGAGGATATCCAAGCCCACTAGAATGATAGGGAATCTATTCCTGCTATCTCATTTGTAATCCAAGCATGTCTCATTTTTAAAAGTTATTGCATACAGTAGTTAGGTTTCAAGGCAAATATTACTAGGAATAATAACATAGTAGACAAATACATCATGAGGATCAAAAAATATCACTCACAAAAGAGCAATCAAGTTCTCTTAAATATGTACCAATGATTCTATAAAGTCTCTTCCACCTCTATAATGATAGTCCTTTTTCCAATTCTCCAGTGACAATTTCAAATTCGTCACCCTTGCATCCATCAAATATCTTCAAACATCTCTCTCACCATTAATCTTTGCAGAATACACCCAACCTGACAAAGTTTTCCAAATACATGTTTTCATAAAATACCCAAAAATAAAACTATAAAGCAGCCAGGTGCAAGATAAAACAAAGTTGTAGGGTTCTGTGGTAAAGCCTCTAAAGAGGCGGTTTGTAACCCCCATTAGATGACTGTATTCACTACTTCATTTGTTGTATAGGAATGCAGGCTTAGTCTTACCAAATGTGAATTTTCAAGAGAGGCTGGAAAAGCATGTGTGTACATGAGAGAGAGAGACAGAGACAGAGACATAGAGATAAGATTCAATTTTTAAGATCTGACAAGTTTCATATTTTTTAAAAAAATGGTAAATATTAACAAATAATATTTGTGAGCTCTGTAAGGGTGATGGACTGCCCCTTTTTGACCTCATGGTCAAACTGAACGGCTACACCATGACCTAAAGGAATATATAACATGGTTTCTTAAAAGAAAGTGTGTTCTGTGTTCCGACCAACCAGTAAAAAATCTTCTTGTATATGATCCATTTACATGGTAAGAAATGCTTGCTATTTAATTTCATTATCTAAAACAGCCTGTGAGTGCAATTTTCCATTCTCTCTTTGACTCAGCTCTTTATCCTCTGCAGCCTCTTAAACATCTTCACTTGAATATTCTGGTTCTGACCCTTCTTCAAATTAATAATGGCTTATATATCTTCAGAATTATATCTCAAACCTTCTCTTTACTCAAGAGTACTCAAGTTTTCTTAAGTATATACCAAAAGATGTCTCTATAAAGCATTCTAAAACAATGTCTCTTCCACCTCTACAATGATAGTCCTCTTCCTGTTTCTCCAATGACAATTTCAGATTCATAGCCCTCACATCCACCAAATATCTTCAAACACCTCTCCAACCATTTATATTTGCAGAATATACCATATCTGACAAGGTTTTCCACACATATGTTTTTATAATCTTTTAGACTGACATAGGGGAAGGACTAGAACACATTAATACCTAAATTCAATAAATTTGACTTCAAATCATGCAAGTATTTCCCTGGTACCTTTTCTTACTAGTGTATCAATTAGTGTCATTTAACAGGAGGGGTTCCTCAATATCTACCAAATAAGCCCAAACTTCTTAGCCTGAAACCTAAGGCCCTTCATCATAGCATCTAATCTGCCTCTCCCGTATATTGTTCCTCTTACATTCCAGAACAAAACCAAACATTTCACACTTGCCTTTATCAGCCTTTAAGTCTCAATCTGCTCCATCTAGACTGTCTCTCTCAAATTCTATTTGTTCAAATTGTACTTTACCTTTCAAGCCTCAATTCAATTACCATCACCTCCATGAAGTACTCCCTCATTTTCTTAGCCAGAGTAATCAACCCACATAGCATTTTCTGACCAGTTCTGTTGAAAACTGTTCACTTAATCTACCATCTATCCATACACCTGATTTCTCACATGTAATTAAAAACTACTTGAAACAGAGAAAATGTCTTATTCATGTGTCTTTCTTAGAAATTATTTTTAATAATTTTCATTACCATTATTTTTAAGTTCTAAAAAAGCCTGTCAAAATATGTGTCATGGAGAGCTACCAAGTCGTTATTTGACTTAGTCTGTAGAAAACACATTTAGACAAACCACACTAAGGTAGTCAAATAAAATATTTGGTTTTAAATACCTGCTCTGAAGTTTTAAACCAACATTAAAATTTAGAACTCAAAACAAAATTACAGGTTTTTGGCGAAAATCCTGTCATATGACAATGTATTTTAAATGATAGAATAAATCTCTGTACGAAGACTGCTGAAGTAATCCTCCGCATTTCGTGGAAAGTAAAATCAAAACTAGTACACCCAACAAATCTGGGGTCACCAAAGGTGTTGTTTAGAGTTAGAAAAAGTACAAAATTATATTCTAAATTCTACTTTGATTAGCAGTAAATTTCAGAAAATGGAATATTCACACCTGAGTTATTTTAGGGAAGAGAACTCACTTACATAAACTTTTGGTCAAGCATAATGCTTGACATAAAATGAGCTATCAATGAATGACCAGGATCTTCTAACTGGGAAGACTTCTTTTGTCACTGGCTCACCCCACCCCTCTATAGTTTACAGGAGAGATGCACAGAAGAAAGCAATTTATCTAAGATCTCAGAGTATAAGTGGCACAGATGGGACTTGAGCTCAGTTTAAGTGTCCTAATCCAGTAGCCTTTCCTTTCAGAAACAATGCAAGCCAAACTTACTCAAAATTTAGTTAATACATAAATATACACATAAAATATTTACTCTGTTTTTCAAAATAACCAATTTCTATTAAATAAACATATATAAATAACATCTATAAATTAGAAAATACCAAGATTCTTTTTACTTGTGGTCTACAGAGCACGCTTATTACAACACATTAAATTTCACATGAAACATACTTCACTTATATATTATACACATTTACAACTGCAGAGTCAAATAAGGATATCACACTTCCAAAATTAATAATCTTCCATTCTCAAAAGGGCACAACCAATATCAGCATCAATAAATATACATTTAAAGGAGATCTTATTTTATGCATAATTTCTGAGTAGTTAATTGTATATTAGCTTATTTATGAAGTGGGGAAAAAAAAATCTCAGCCCAAACAAGCAGTAGAAGGGGTAAAAAAAAGACTACCTTATCTATATTGCCCTGACAATTGAGTTTGGACAACAGTATTTTCTAAATGTACCCTATTCAGTGCTGGATATGTAATTACCTTCAGT
>CM052887.1:62416096-62446096 GCA_028534135.1 Potos flavus | reverse complement strand
AAAACTATAATGTCTAGATAAACTTAATATTGCATGGAAAAAAAATCCAAACTATTTTCCTCACTTTCTTTAGAAATAACAAATTAATTTCAAATAAATGCAGAAAGTTTGTAAAGTCTAAACAATCTCTGAGTTATAAATAAAAGGTCCTGGTGCCACACGATTGAAAAAGAAAATCTCACACACACACACACACACACATTCACACACATGTACTTAAGTGTAATTATTAAGACCACAAACACTGTCTCCTTTATGAAAGAACAGAAACAGCACAAAGCACACAATTTTCAAGCTGACATAAAAATAATAAACTACTTCTCAAACAGAAGTTTCACAAAAATCAAATTTAAATCAGACCACGATTTATTATAAAAATTAAGTTTTCTCATTTGAGTGAAATACACCCACTTATTTTAAATATTTTTGCAACTTTAACTCTATGTCTTTGAAATTTTGTTTCAAAGTCAAGGAATCTTAACATTTTGCCACAATAGTATTCCTTTGTTTGTTTGACTGTGTTTTTGTTAGTCTATTTGTTGTTTCATGATGGGAAGATACTATCTGATCATGGGAAGGAAAAAGGAAAGTCTATACCTGCAGGCAACTGGTTTGAATTTTTCCTTTGTTTTTTTCCTGTTTTGTCTTGTTGCTTAAACATTTAAGAATTAAAATACCATTTAGAGAAAAAAGCAATGATATTCAGTGGCCGTTTCTAACAACTCAGATAAGACATCATTATGACCCCTTCAAAGTCCTTCCAAATTTTTAAAAACTAAAATTATTTACTCAATAGGTTGTAACTGCCTTTTCTGAGCCACAGTAATCCATCATGTGAATAAATATTTAGACAATATTTTAAATGTGTACGATGTACTTGACAGAATGCCACAGTTTCAGGCTGTCATGTAAATACAATCTGATCAAAAACGTTCTGCTTGTACAATAAAAGCCCAGCTAGAAACACAATAGTTCAGCCAACGAGGGAAAACTGATATCCAGGAAAACCCCAAATGTGGAAAGTGACCACCAGTGACATAAACCATTGCAATTTTAAGAAGTTTTCAGGTTGTTTTTGTTTAAGCAGACATCCTGTTAAGAATAACACCTATTTTAAGCACATATTAACAAACCTTCTTAAAAATTTACCATTTGTGAAAAGAAGAGACATCATTTAATAATCAATACAATGCAGCAGAAAAAAACAATAGAGTAGCACTACATGTACCAATAGGGATCGTTTTAAGGTTCAGTGGTAAGTGAAAAAAGCCAAATGCATCACAGTGAGTATGTTTACATTACTATCTCTGAAAAAAAATGACATCTAGAGATACATATATGTTTATATATATATATGTGTGTGTGTGTGTGTATGTGTGTGTATATATACATATGTATCAACTATTTCTAGATAAATACCAAGAAACTGATTATTGTGATTGCTTCTTGAAAGAGGGAAATGGGTATTTAAGACAGTTCTTCTCAAACTTTTTTATGACTGCATATACATAGAAACCAATACCAAATGTATGGCACATTGGGACAAATGGAGGGCCAACTGTCCCACACCTTCCTTGCTTTGTTGGACACTAAAAACAACATCTCTACACACCTTTAAAGTAACTGAGGCACAGCAGGCTACAAGGTATTATGTGTTACCTGTTTTTAATAATTAAATTAAAAGTGAACAAACTGACCACTTTAAAGCTTATCAGTAGAGAAGGGGAACTTCATATATCTGTTCAATCTTACTGCAGTTTAAGTTTTTTTTGTTTTTGTTTTTGTTTTTTTTTAATTAGTACTGGGGCACCTGGGTGGCTCAGTGGGTTAAAGCCTCTGCCTTCGGCTCAGGTCATGATCTCAGGGTACCGGGATCGAGCCCCGCATCGGGCTCTCTGCTCAGCGGGGAGCCTGTTTCCCCCTCTCTCTCTGCCTCCTCTTTGCCTACTTGTGATCTCTCTGTCAAATAAATAAATAAAATCTTTAAAAAACAAAAAATAAAAAAATCAGTACCTGGGCTAGAAAATCTAATTATACTTTAAATGGTACTCCAGTAATCCCTGAATCTTTCTTATTTATAAATGCTGCTGATAATATTTATACAGTTTATACCAAAAGTACTCAAACCAGAGTTCTTTGCAGGATTGCACCATGATATGTTTACTACATCCTTAGTATTTCAAAAATTCCAAAGGAAATTATTTTTCATGTGAGATACAGATACTAAAGTTAAATTTTATCCATGATTCTGTTATATTTTATTTTTAATTTATTTTCAACACATTGTTATATAGAGCAGGTAAGTCAAAGGTCTCACTTGTTAGCTCAAGAAGCTCCAGCTGACATTTATTTTTATTTGATTGCAAAAGATAGAAACACTTTATTACTTTAATGAATGCAATTTGTCAGCTAGATAAAAAATATTTAAAGCATGATAAGAATTAATAATAGGAGAAATTCTTGGTTCTAGTGCTGCTAATGTTACTCTAACCTCAGGAAATTATAGATATGTGCTAGAAAGCACTTATCTGTAAAGAAAATAAGATTTGAGTTTATTGCACCTTTCAGTCCATTTTAGTTTGTTTTCATAGTGGAACTAATATAATAGCTTTTTATTAATTGGCATGGAAAAGCTTATGCTGATAATCATATACATTTGGCATTGTTTATTTATGATAATATGTGAGATGGCGGTGGTGTTTCAAGGAGAGAAAAAGTCAAGACCAATATTTAAAAAGCAGCAGGTAAAAGATTGGGACTCAGAAAAAAGACAAGGAGAAGAAGCTCTATGTGACTAGAAAAAAAGATGGATTCAGCACTTTTCCCATCAGGAGAAACATCCAATATGCCAAGAAAAAATGAAGATTCGGTGGCTTTGGAATTTTCAGGGAGTTGTGAATACTGATTCCCATTCTGCCTCTAAGGCCTAATTATTCAGACAAAAATATTTGCATGGGCACCATGTCCAGACACTGTCATCAGCACTAGGAATTCAACGATGCAGCTCCCCTACCCCCCGGCTATAAGAAAGCCAAGGGCAGGGGGTGGAACTAGAGAACAACTGGTGTCAAATATTAACTGCATGGAAAGAGGAATTAAAGACATTTAGGCATAAAAATAAATAAAAAGCAGTAATCCAAATAAGAAAGAGTGAAAATCTGAACTAAGACAATGGCAGTGGAGATGAAGCAAACAGGTTATGTGTGACAGATATTTATTAATTAATGTCCATTTCACTTAGCGATTGAGTAAGAGAAAGGAACAAAAGAGGGAAAACTGAAAACAGCTTTCAGGGGTTTTTGCTTGGTTTTATGTAGATGGCATGTCTTTTGACAAGATAAAGAACATAGCAAGGAACACACTCTAGGAGGGTTTATATTTGTGGTGGTGGCCTCTGAGAAGGCCACCAATGATCCCTACCTCTGGTTTCTCTGTCCCATGCAATCTCCTCCTCTGGAGTGTGGGCTGGACCCAGTGCCTTGGTTCTCATGAACAGACTATGGCAAATGATGGGGTATTATTTCTATGATTAGGTTTTAAAATAACTGACTTCTGTCTTTCACACTCTCTCACGTGCGCACTCTGATGGAAGCCAGTTGTCATGTTGTGAGTTACCCTTTGGTTAAGACCATATGGGTACAAAATGATAGGCCCACATCTTTTCTGTGAATAGCACAAAAAACTGAGGAAATATTCTTCCAACATACAAAAACTATAATGTGGTTCAGCAAAGGAGTCACCCGCACAAATGATGAATTAGTTAAGTTCCAATATATATGTTTGTTATTTCACTCGCATCTTTCCCCTTAACAAAAACAAACTATCAACCAATATTCATATTGGAACTAAACACATACATTCATCAATTGATCAATTGCAGCCATAAGTTGGCTGTAAGCACAAGAATTTAGCAAAAACCAACAGAACCATTCAAAACCTCTGAAATAGGGCTTGAGTTTCCTTGAGCTAAGAATAAAGTATTTTACATTAGCAAAACAAAATTCTTCATATACACACGTGTTTCTGCCTTTGTATAGGTTTATGTCTGATACTGAGTTGCTTGTGTAGAGTGGTAAGTTTAATTTGCTTTAGAGCCAAAGAGTAAGATAAAACAAACCTTGTACCTCCTAGACTTAGTTGATTTATCTGGATTCAGAAACCAACTCAGTCATTTTTGACGGTAGATCTGCAGTCGATACTATAGAACCTTACTGGTAGTTGCTTAATGAATACATGTTGAATTGACGAGAATGGATTCCTCTGCTTTACCACCTTGATAGCTAGGTAAGATTATGAATCTCATCTTGTATTTTCTTGGTTTAGAAGAGTGCTCTGCTCATAGAGTCAATGAATGTTTATAGAATGAGTAGAGTGGATGAAAAAGTGAGTCCCTCTGTTAATCAGTATAGGCAATGGTAGATTGAGGAGGGTGTGACTGATGGACCTTGAAAGGAAAAGAAAGGGGAAGGAATCACAGATATTGCTTTAGGGTATGTCATTCATCAAAAGAATTTTATTTTCACACCTTTTAAAATGAAATTTTGGCAGCATCTTTAGAATAGATTTGAACATTATAAAGGTCAGAAACTTCGGAAATGCTAATTGTTAATATGACACTATGATATAAATTTGTCATGGCATATAAGGAAAACCATAGTTATTGCCATTGCTGTGTGTGACAGGCAGGAAAAACAATAGACATGTTACTTGGCAACAGGCTGAAACAGCATCATTATCACCATAGAGTCATGGAATCTCCAAATTGGAAAGGATCTTAAAGGTCATCCAGTCCAACATCAAGCTCGACAGATGGCCATCTAGCCTCTGCCTAACCATTTCTAATCATTGTTACTTGTCATGGTAGCCAGTTGTATAGTTGAATAAGCTCAGCAGTTAAAAGACTCCTTAAATCCAGAAAAAAATCTGACTAAAACTTCTCATTGTCCCTGACTGAAAACTCGGAATTTACATAAAATACATTTTTTTTCCTTAGGTGGAATGGTATTGAGAAAATGGTACTGGACGTGGTATCGGAGGATTTGGATTGTGTCACAAATCTGCTGCTTGTTAGTTTATTCTTGGTAAGGTCATTTAACCTCTGAGCTTTATACATATGCAAGATAGGGTTGCAATGAGAATCAAAAAAGATAAAATATGTGATAGGGCTTTGCAAACTATAAAATGCTATAAGGTACTATTTTTCATTTTGACAACTTTTGTATATTAAATATACTGTTTCTCTTCTCCAAGTGCAACCACAGTTATCTTTGGTAGTGATATGGTTTTGTGCAGAGGGCAGAAAACATACTTCATTATCCTGACCCAATACACTACTTTAAATCATTCCATTTTTAGGAGTAAAAGTAAACTGTGAAAGGAAACTAAATCTCCAGAGAATCTCATAGTAGTGCTTTATAATATTACTCTGATAAACCATGTCTTTTAGAGTAGGATTAGAAACCATATTTTTAAATGATAAAAAGATTTTCCACCATTTTGGGGATATTGTGGTTTGATTTCTCCAAGTTGGCAGTGGGCTTTTTAAAAATAGTATTTTAATTTTCTTTCAGAATGCTTTGTCCCTAAAGATACCTCAGAGTTATATCTAATTTTATCTTTCATTAACAGCACTACTTGCCTAATACTTCAGCCTATGTATGATTTACTACTTGACGTGGAGAGAAAGGAAAAGAAGGGTATACCCTTCTTTATTGAGACCCAACCATACACCAGAAAATAGAGTGCCTTGAGTTAAGGTGGATATAATATAACAGATGCCAACCAATTCCTTTTGAAGAGATTTTTTTTTTTTTGAAGAGATTTTTTAAAGTTAACATAAATGGTATAATCCCATGTAAAATTAGAGATCTCACTTTTTCAAACTTTTCTACTTGAAATGGACCTTCTGGAAACTATTCTAAAGGTTTCTGGATTTTGAAATTTCATCCATCCCCTGATTTGAAATTCATAACATATTTTTTAAGTTCTATTTTTTAATTATTTTTTTATTTTTTAAGTTCTAATGATTCTTTGGCATTTATTGTAACAGTAAGAAAAATGGTATTTCTGTACAAATAATACTGTTTCTGAAATATTTGTTCTTCCTAAAGTTAAAACTATCCACCAAAAATAGAAAAAAGAATCTGATTTTTTTAAATCATTTTATAAAACATGTGTAAACATCCTAAGCCATTTGCTAGAAAAATTTCAGTTTGAGATACTCTTGGGAATTAACGCCTTTCTTGAGAGGCTCTAGTAAGAACTCCTTATATGGCCCTATTTCTCGGTTGTTACAATGTTCTACTTTTCATAGCTGTCCAGTTAATGATGGCAAATCACTTAATGATACTGGCTGAAATGCTTCTTTCCCACTCATGCTGTTTCTTGAGAGTTTATAGGGAGCTCACTCATAAACTTTCTTGAGTTCTTGGGTCTTCTCTCTGTGCCTTATTACCTCTTGCCAGGGAAGGAAGAGTGAATCATCTATTTGGTAAATATGGGCCTCTCTTTTATTTCTCATTTAATTCAGAGCTGAGGTGGAAAGAAAGAAGATTTATTTATGAGATACACCCCACCCAGCATAATGAAATTGTCCAATGGGAGTTCTAAACAGCAAGATTCAAATCAGTCTAAGAAACTGTAACGTTATCTGTCTTCTATATAACCCAGGGTTCAGCACAGCTAGTTTTCTAAAAGTCTTACACAACTTTGTGTGGGAACTCTTTATGCTTGGGGAAGACACATCATTGCATGTCACAAAACAAAGTGGTAAAGCACATGATGTGTCACAAATACATTACAGGTATGCCAAGATGCGGATCCCTTCTGTCCTCGGGTGGCTCAAAGAGCCTGGGGCAGCCAGGCCCCTTAGGCCAACCACCGCCAGCCACAGGTTAACCCCAGGGGCTCTCCGAATGCCATCACTTTCTACATGTGTCAGAGTATGACTAAAGCTGGGGAGGCAAGACCCCAGAAGTAGTAGCTGAATAAAAAAGCTTAACTGCAATAGTTTAGTTACCTACCAGTGACATGGCACATCTCTGGTCAGGATATAATGGACTGCAGGTATAAAATGAGAGACGACTTTCATGCGGGTTAAATCATAACATTTCAATACAATTCACAAACAAATAAACACCCTCACAATTTTTCTGTGTCCTAAAATAAGTCAGTCTCATGAGGCCCTCACTACTTACTATGTGGAAATCGGGAAACAGGATGGTGGGGCACCCTAAAGATTCAAGCCATGGGCAAAGAGTTCACCTCGATTGGCAGAACATATTTTTTTCTGGGCAGATACTTATCTCTGCCTTTTAGCATCACCTCTACTTGGGTTACAATTATGTAAATATAAAATAATTTTAATAGAAATAATAAAATTGAGCTTGTTGTCAGCTAGGCTCTAGAAAGCAAAGAATCACTGGGAACTAACTTCACAAGATTTCTATGTGGAAGAAAAGCACAACAGAAGTCTGCAAGATTACTTGTTTGGAGCTTATCATACATAAACTTGTCATACAATCTTGATTTAGTGTTCTCAGGGCTCAGTTACTTTATCTATTACTTGAGGATTACAAAGCCAACAAAATCCAAGTGCTGTTATAAAAAAGGATGGATTTTGAAAAAGAGAGAGAAACACTTTTAAATACTATTATACAACGGCGAAGTTAAATAATGGCCACTTGGTTATACTAAGGTATACTGGCAAAGAGTATCTGCCCAGTCGACAAAAAACTAGTGAATTGGGGACTCCAGCAATATGTAGAATAATTCAGTTTAGCGGACATATAAACGGATAAGAAGTATCAAGAACATGAGCATGAAATAATCACATACCATAATCTAAGGAAATAAAATTTCTAGTTTCATCTAATAGATCGATGGAGATATAGATATAGATATAGATATAAATAAAAGAAGTCTTGTTATGTTTAATACCCTACATACCTTGGCAGAAGCCAAACCTGGTGACAGAGGGGAATTGTTCTCTTTAGGGGGAAGTTTAGGCTTCCCCCTAAATCAAGCATTCTCAGTAGAGCCTAATAGTTGGGAGGATCCAGAGCCTGGGTTTCCAGGCTTAATCTTGGACAAATTATCCAACCTACGTTCAATTCTTCAGCTCTAACATGAGAATAAAAATACCAAAGAGTTGTTTTAAAAAATTAAGACATTTAAAATACTTAAAAGCATGCCTGGCCTACAGTCAGCTCGAAATAGTATTAAATATTTCTATTATTCAACAGTACCACAAGTCCTTACCCACCCCTAAGTCCCCATCTTACCCAATTTAGCCACACTAGGCCTATAGATACAGAAATGCTAACATTAACTTTTTAAAACATTAACTAAAATCCACATTTTGTTTCTGTTTCCTTAGTCTTTACCAAATGTCCCTTTCCTGTCCAGGATCCCATCTAGGGTACCATATTACATTTTGTCATTATGTCTCCTTAGGATTGCTCCCCTTGGCTGTGACAGTTTCTCAGACTTTGTCTTTGATAACCTTGACAGTTTTGAGGAGTATTGGTCGGGTATTTTGTACCATGTCCCTCAGCTGGGATCTGTCTGATAGTTTTCTCAAGATTACACTGGGGTTATGAATTTGGAGGGGTAAGAAGATCATATAGGCAAACTGCCATTTTTATAATATCATATCAAGTATACATACTACAACCATGACATATCACTGCTGGTGCTGACCTTGACAAGCCAGCTGGGGAGGGGTTGGTCAGATTTCTCTAATAATGTAAATTTACTCTTTCCCCCTTTCCAGACTGTACTCTTTGGAAGAAAGTCACCATCCATAGCCCACAATTAAGGAATGAGGAGTTCTGCTCCACTTCCTTGAGCATCAAGTATCTACATAAATTACTTGGAATTCTTCTATACAGGAAATGTCTATTCTCCCACTTATTTAATTCAATCATTTATTTCTATCAGTATAGTACAGACTCATGATTATTTATCCCACACATTTTATTTGAACGTATCTTTATTTTCTGGCATTACAAGAGCTCCGGGTTCATCCTGTATATTTCCTGTCTCAGTCTAAGAGTAAGTCCCACTTCTCCAAGAATCCCTAGCTCTTTTATCAAAGAACGGTATTAGAAACCAAGATATGGGCGCTAAGTATGCTTGTCACTTTTAGGCCCTCTCAACTAACAAAGGATGGAAATATGTATGTGTATACTAGCCAGTGTATGTACACAAAGCTACAAATATTTCTATATGTAGCCACCGATATCTACATTAGGCTCAAGTTTTATTAAGCTAAATCTAAAGCTGATGTCTCCAACTCTAATTCATTACCACAAGGTCCTTCTAGCCACTTTAAACTAAAATTAACACCTTGTCCCATTAAAATATTTCATAAATAAGACATTTTTTTCACTAAACCTTCTTGAGCTGCTCCACATTCAAGGGATGGCACAACAAATCTATGGGGACTGCCAGCATTTTGTAGGTGAAAGAACACAGATTTTGCAGATAATCAACTTTTTCGAAATCAGAGACAGATTTAAAACATCACAGATTTTTCTTTGATCTCATATATAACACTTGAGTCACTGAATCTACCGCTTTATATATTTTAAATTTCAAAGCTATTCTTATTTATTTGCCAATAAACTATATATTATTAGATCATCATTAAATTTCTCTTATAGATTTTTCATCTAAGTAAGTAAACATTTATTTCTCCCTCTTGAGAGTTTTAGAAAATAAAAGCGTGAAAGAAACTGAGAAGTGAATATGTATTCTAAAACCTATACTGTTCATGATAACAAAGAAAAAAAATCCATACCACACCTTGCATAGCCAACAGGAATGAAAATAGCACCTTTGATTTGTTATTCTGGTTCCACTCAGATTTTCTTTGTCTTTTTTTTCTTTTTAATTTTGCCTTTACCCACAAAATAGTCTTTAGTCCTAACTCAAAAAAAAAAAAAAAAAAAAAATGGCACTGAAAATCAGAAGCACAAGATTAAAGTGCCTTCATCAGGAGTTAAGTTTCAAGTTTCTAGTTGGTCATCAAATTAGCAGCAAGATTAAAAACCAAGTAACTGGGGCACTTGGGTGGCTCAGTCGTTAAGCGTCTGCCTTCGGCTCGGGTCATGATCCCAGGGTCCTGGGATCGAGCCCCGCATCGGGCTCCCTGCTCGGCGGGGAGCCTGCTTCTCCCTCTCCCTCTGTCCTTGCTTGTGTTCCCTCTCTCACTGTGTCTCTCTCTGTTAAATAAATAAATAAAATCTTTAAAAAAAAACAAACAAACCAAGTAACATCTGAATCTAGTGAAAATCAGTAAAATATATATCGTTAGAGGGATTAGAAATTTGTGTAACTTTTCTGGAAAGAAATTTGGCAATGTTCCCCATGTTTTACTCCATAATTCTACGTCTAGAAATATACACTAAAGAGGAGCACCTGGGTGGCTCAGTTGGTTAAGTGTCTGCCTTCGGCTCAGGTTGTGATCCTGGGGTCTTGGGATAGAGCCCCACATGGGCTCCCTGCTCTGCAGGAAGCCTGCTTCTCCCTCTCCACTCCCCCTGCTTGTGTTCCCTCTCTGGCTGTGTTTCTCTCTGTCAAATAAATAAATAAAATCCTAAAAAAAAAAAAAAAGAAAAGAAAAGAAAAAGTAGAAATATACACTAAAGAAATATTCACAAATGGGGCAAAATTCATGCACAAACCCTGTTAATAATAGCTTTATTTATAATGGTGAAGAACCAAAAGAAACCTAAGATTACAGAAAGAATCAGGTAACTGTGGTGTATGTTTATATATGGTATGTTATATTTGGTGTAACGATCACCTGATGGTCACTAAATATGCTTAGAGTTTATACAATCGCAGAAATGTTTGTGATATGTTCAGTTTTTAAAAAAGGTGTGGTATAGGAGATAAGACATCTACAATCGTGGTATGAAAAATTAGGGGAACCTCCCACTAAGAGGCATCTATTAAGCTGGTGAAAATTAGTAAAGACAACAAATTGTTCAGTCTCTGGAGTGTCATCAAAAGAGGTGTAACAATAGACAAACTTAAGAAAATTCTACAAAAATTCAGTAAGAACAGTGGGAGTGTGTGGCTTTCCGGCCAGGCACTGCATCCACCCCACGCAGCTCTGTATTTCTAGGAGGTGGCAGCCAAGGAACAGTGCCCATCTCCCTCTTCTGTGTGGATTTAGACATCGGCGAATGTTGGTGATCTCATTTTCCACAGTTCTGTGTTGCAGAAAGCCTACGCCAATCATAGGGTAGCAGCTGGCTGGCAGGGCCTACTCACCCATCCCCTACTCCCTGTAGGTAGGGAAGATTCCGGAGGGGCAATAGTAGAGTGCAGTCCCCCATCCTTACACAGTTCTATACTGTAGGAGAGCAGCTTCTGGGGGCTTAGCAGCTGCCTGGCAGCTCCCAATAGTAAGGGGGGAAAAAATCCTCATTTCTAAAGAACTAGAGATCAATTTCTTGTCTTAGAGGAGTGAAAAGAAAAGGGGGAAGAGGGAGATGGCAAGAAAACGGGCCAAAAAGAGGCAAGAATAAAATAACAAAGAATTTTACAATTTCGTACTAAAGAATATATTTTGCTCCTTAAACGTTAGAAGGCACAGGAAAAGTCTAGTGAGGGGAATAGTATTATTAGATTTATGTATGGAATGATTATTCTGGAAACAGAGCAAAAATTGGTGGGAAAGGTATAGATATAGAGAAGGTATGAATATAGATACAGAGATACACGATATAGATATAGATGAATATAGATGAATATAGATATAGAGAAGGTATGAAATCTGATGGGAGGCCACCGGATTCATGAACTAGAGGAAGGACAGAAGATATAAGGAAGAATAGACAAAAAAGATATTCATCATGTGATCATGTAATTTATTCTCGCAGCGGTTCCCCGTAGAGAGAAGGAGGCATTCTTAGTTACTCAGGGACCAGGCATAAAGTGGGAGTGTTGTAGCACAGTGTGAGGTACTCAGCCTGCCAGGCCTTACGTAAGAGAAGTCCTTGGACTATTTCCCTTCTGGAGCCCTCTTTTGGTCTTACCCAGTCTCATGGTTTCAAATCACCTCTATATGCTAGCTTACTCGTGTTTACCTACAGCTCACATCTGCTGCAAACTCCAGGATCTTATAGTCAATTGTCTACTTAACATCCACAATCAGACGTCCAATAGAGATCTCAAACATGGCCGAAACTGAATTTTTGATGTTCCTCCCCAAAACCTGCTCCCTTTATGGTCTTCTCCAAGTCAGAGAGGAAAGATCATCCTGTCAGTTTTCAGGTCAAAAACCCTGAGACAACTTTAACTCCTCTGTCTCAAACACCACATTCAATCTGTCAGGGAATCTTACTGGCCAACCATTCAAAATATAGGCAGAATTTGATCTCTCCCCTCACTGCCATGACTATTATTACTCTTCAAGCTGCTACCGTCTCTCATTTAGATTCTTGCAATACATTCCTAACTGGTTTCCTCCTTGCTCCCTTCTCTGCCTTCATCCCTACATCTCTGTGAGCTATTTTCAACACAGCAGCCAGAGTGGTTATGCTGAGGAAAATCATACTGTTACTCATCTGTTCAATGGCCTAGAGTTGCCTGCAAGGTCCTATGTTCTGGGCTCCTCAGTCCCCAATTCTATTTCTTGCTACTCTTTGCCCTTGCTTGTTCTGCACCAGCTGCACTGGTCTGCTCACCGTTTCTGAAACTTGCCAAGCATCCTCCTGCTTCAAGACAGTTGCTTTGCAGATCCTCTCCCCTTCAGATAACAACACAGCTCTTGCCTTCACCTATTTCAGACCTTTGCACCAATGTCATCTTTTCAATAAAGTCTTCCTTGGCTCCTATTTAAAGCTGCAAACCCCACTCTCAATCTCTCTCTCTCTCTCTCTCTCTCTCTCTCTCTCTCTCTCTCACACACACACACACACTCTTTTTCTTCTCCGTGGCATTTACCATCATTTCACATTATTTTTTACTAATTCATTTTATTGTTGGTTTCCCTTCATGAAACTACAGCCTAATAAGAGGGGGGATTTTTGTGTTTTTGTTTTCTGTTATATCCTCAGAGCCTAGAGTATATCGGAAGAAGTAAGTGAGTGAATGACAGAAAGATTTCAAGGATGTTTTTTTCAAGATTCACTTATGCAACTAAGTGTATGATGATGCCAAGACAAAGACTGAAAAAAAATTAAGAAAACTAGGGCTATGTTTTTAAACTAAAATAAGGTAAAACCATGTATTATTTTATAGGAATGTCAACTTTACTAATGTTAGTACATTTTAATACTTAATTTTAAGGAAAGCAAGGATAATTTTTGGTCGTGGCAAGTTATGATTTAATATTAGCTTAACAAAGCTGATGGAAATTAAAGTTTCTTTTTAATCCTTTTTAAATTTTTTAAATTATTTTTTAAAATTTCTTTTTCTGAGAAGCCTGTCATCTACAAAGTCATACTTGCCAAGAAAACTGCCGAGCTTCATTTGTGAAAAGAATGAGCTTACTCTTCCATATATAAATCATATAAAATATTTAACATGCCTTTTGCACTTAGTCCTATCCTGCAGGTACTAGACAATGCTGTCAGGCGACCATGGACACAGTTACAAGAAGAGGACAAGCACAATGTCCCTCAGCAAATGATACCTTTCCTCTCCCACACAACCCACGAAGCTCTGGAGAATTTTTACAATTCCAGTCCTCTAGGTACATGTATATAAATACCTTTTTTCCTAGAATCTCGAAGTAGACGAGTTTGTAACGTGCCTCTATTTGAGAGTAAACAAGGGAAAGTTCCATCATCAGTTCCATCATCAGCTTGGCAATTCTGGTTTGAAAATGCAAAATTAGGTTTTCTCTTTTTGGACATTTCTCTTTTTGCACATCCTTGGTAGCAGACTCTACTGGTATAGTTACAATATTTTAGGGAAGTGAGTTAAGAAAAATCACTAATGCTGTCCCAATAACCCTATCCAAAAAGGTCACTCAGATGTTGTTTGCAAAGTGTGCGTGTGTGTATATGTCTGTGTGAGTGAGGATATGTGACTATGCATACACACGTAGCTTTTTTTTGGGGGGGGGGCATTCATTAAGAAGTTGAAAGGAATTTCCACTTTTAGATGGTCAAACAAAATTAAGATCTTCCCAATTTTACTCAGCATAATACTCGGTCTTAATAAAATGTAATTTGTAGAGTACTGAAGCAAATGGACTCTTCTATACTGATGGGGATAATTAGAGTATAAGAGCCTCACAGACTAGAAATTCTAATGCAGCCTTTTATCAAAAGCAGTCACTCTACCTCAGCCTGACAGTTAACAACATATGATCTGGTAAACAAATACTTTCACACAGAACAAAAGTGCCATTAAAGGCCAAAACTGTCAACACAAATTCCATTCTTACAAGAGAAAAAAATACGTAAACTGTTGATCACCTCTGGTTGTCTTAACTAGCATGGAGGTTGTCATGGAAACATTTCTGCGAAGTTCACAGTGATGAAATACAAACACTTCCAGTTTAATTGCTATTAGGTTTAGCATACCAGAGTTTATTTATACTCAGTGTGCATTATGATAAAATGTAGTATAAATAAAGCTTATAATGATCTAGCATAACAATGCCAACATTTCCTTTTAAAAAATTAAATGAAAATGAAATTCAATGGCAGTTTAAATTTTTTCCCAGGAAAAAAAATAAACTCCCAATTTTCTCAAATACCTACTCTGATGTATTCTTTTTCTGCAGTGTATGACTTGTTAAGATATTTTCATATTTTTACTTCTCTAGCATGTGATTCATAAAAATACCTACTTCACACACGAAAAATCAACACATAAAATATGTTAACATAAAAATCCCAGAATGGCAGAAATTTAAATATTCTAAGTTAATTTTTCACATCAATAGTATGCAATTATTAACCTTTAACTAAGAATTTAATTTCATTTGTGGTGATAACATACTAAGAATGGTTTTCCCCTAAACTTTGTTTTTCTTAATTCTGCTTTCTTAAGAAAGAAATCTATGAAAATACTGAGGAAAAAAATCACATTATAGACACGTGTACAAAATAACATGTTCACAGAATCTGATTAAATACATACTTAATTGTGTGGAATTTTTAAGAGCTAATCTTTCTGGTGTATTCTAGAGAGAGATTTTCTAAGTTTGAACAAATTTTTCTCAAGAAAAGCATCTAGGTTTACTTTTACTGTATTTTAATGACATCCAAAAAATATAATTTAAGACTAAAAAGTAAATTTTTAAAGTTTTTATTAAATGCCTAACATATGCCCAGAAGTAAGATGATTCCTAGGCATAGTACAAGAGAAGAATAAGAAAGTTTCTAGCTTGGCCAAATTTAAGTTCTAGTTAATGACAGAAAAGTGAAAGTACAGAAAGCAATTATAGAAAAACACAGAGCAAAATACTGTTAGTGTTAAAATAGTGCTAATCAGTAGAAAAGAAGAAGGGACTGGCATAGGATTCTAAGTTTTCACAGAAAAAGTCAGATGGCAGGACTTGCGGTTAAACATTGTCAAATTAGAGGATACTTACTTGAAATACTCTGAAAACACACATGAGTACTAAAAGTTCAATTTTACTATGATTTTCTAAAAACCCATGGGTTTTTTTAGTCTGAGGTTATCTTACCAGTCAAAATAAGGTTTGCCACACGGCACTAACAAAGTTGTCCAGTAGCTAACATATTGAGTATTTGCAATATCACGTTAGTAGCCAATAATCAATATGTGTGATCATGGCAAAATGCACAAACAAGTTGATACCAATTTTGTCTCCAGATCTCAACAGACTGTAAACAACACATACGAAATAATAATACTATCCTGGTTCTCTAACAATAAAATACAGAACTTGTAGTTCAAACCTCTAAATTTTTGTCTGGGGTTTTCTACTAATTATCTGTATAAACTCTGACAAGTCACTTCTGTAAGGCTGAGCTGTGTTATTCCTAAGGATCTTCTTGCTCCATAATTCTAACATAATATGTGCTCAGCCTCATCCCCACCTTCCTGAATGGAAAGGACAAATGAGAATGGAAGATGTAGTATCTCCAACATAACCAAGTCAAGAGGAAAAGGTTCTGGCAGTCGAACATGCAAGGTATTTCAGGCAACAGGAGCACAGAATGTCTTCTATGTCCTAATAAGAAACAGAGAGGATGAAAAACGACATGTCTAAAGTTGCTGTGAAGAAGGAAGCCATTTTAGAAGACTAGAGTCTTTAAAATAGTATGATTCTATATTTGGTTGTTTAAGAATTCTGGATTTCCTCAGAGAACTTTTAACTGGGTTTTCGTCATCAGAAAACATTTGTTGAGTGCCTGATTGTATGAAGTGCTACACAAAAAGACTTCCATAGTCATGGTCCTTGAATCCCTGGGGCTTTTAAAATCTGTGTCAAATAACACTAAAATGGACATTTTGAAGAACATATAGATAGAAGACTAAGTATATTTAACCAAGAAATTTTTTAAAATTCAATTTTTGAAATAATTTTCATCCCAGACTACTAATTTGAGGAGGAATAAAAAAACCTTCTGGGGGCCCTGGGTGGAACAGTGGGTTAAAGCCTCTGCCTTCGGCTCAGGTCATGATTTCAGGGTCCTGGGATCGAGCCTGCCGAGCAGAGAGCCCACTTCCCTCTCTCTCTCTGCCTACCTCTCTGCCTACTTGTGATCTCTCTCTCTCTGTGTGTCAAACAAATAAATAAAATCTTTAAAAAAAAAAAAAAAAGCTTTCTGAACTAAATAGAAAAAATAAAGTTTTTAAAATAAATTTAATAGTAGCAAAACCTGGGTGGCTCAGTGGGTTAAGCATCTGACTCTTGGTTTCAGCTCAGGTCGTGATCTCATGGTTGTGGGATCAAACCCTCCTGTCAGGCTCCACTCACAGTGTAGAGTCTGTTTGAGATTCTTTCTTCCTCTCTCTCTGCCCCTCCCACTCATGCTTTCTTGCTCTTTCTCTAAAAATAAAAAAATAAATCTTTACAAAATTAATTTAATAATAGAATATCTACACTGAAAATATAAGAAAGGCCAAGAACCTGCTTCATAGGCAAAAGTTGAGTCATTGCAGTGGGAAAAATTAACTTTACAAGGGTCTATTTAATAGTAGTTTACATTCAGGTTAGAGGTGGTGACCTGAAGTTGAATTCTCTTGTCTTCATGACTATATTTCTTTTGTTTCAGGGTAATATTGCTTAATGATCAACCACAGATGATTATGTTAGCTAAGGACAATTAATGTTATGTATTGATGAAGAATTGGAGAAAATTCCTTAGATTTAGTTGCATGTTAAAACCAAGGCCTTTTACTGCCTCTGATGGTAAAACAGTAATGATAAAATATCCTTAACTGTAAAAGATATTGAGAAAAACAAGCACAAGAGAACTTACCACATGCGGTTCTCTGATCATCATTTAAACTAACTTAATCATTAACCCAATGGCCCATCCCTAATATTCCAACATAAGGAGATAACCAGGTCATGCAACTATCAATTTTCATTGCCAAAACCAGCCACAAATGTTATATCATTACTGTGTTGGTATTCACCAGATATTTAACAAGAAATATGTTCATCTTATTTCTATATTTCTTTTACTCTTATTTTCTAGTACTAACTATAAACATATGCAGCTACTGTGATACATCAAATAAGGAATACTCTGTAAAGGAGAAAGAGAAAAGGAGGGGTAGAAGAAACCATGACTTTAAATTCTCTTTAAATCCTCATAAAGTTATAATTACAAATAGTCACTTGACAAAACATCTCTGAACAAAACTTCCCCTAATCTCTATGCAGTTGAAGAAAGCAAGGAATATTTCCAATAAAATTCATAAACTCAAAAAACATCTGTCCTTTTGGCAATCACTTCTATTTTATCAACTCAATGCCTTCTTTGTCTCCTTATAGTCTCTGCATATTAAAAAAAGGAATAGATTTGATGTCATTTGCAACTGTTCATTGACAAAGTTAACTGTTGATGAGTTTCATACTTTTGAATTCTATAGCTTTTAACTATCATTATAGGCTAGGTCTTATTCCACCCAAAAGAAATTTTGGGCATTGTAGCAGACTGTAAGGCCCTCAATGATCTCCATCTCCTGGTATTTATGACCTCATAAATTCCCTTCCCCTTGCATGTGGGAAAGACCTGTGACTTGTTTTTAGCTAAGCGGGCATGGCAAAAGTGATAAGATGCCACTACCATGATTATGTTACATAAGACTATAGTCCCCATCTTGCTAGCAGACTCTACGAATCCTCTCCCTTGTTGACATTGATAAAGAAGGTTTTCACGTGGAGATATCTACATGATAAGAAACTGTGAGCAGACCCCAGTCAACAGCCAGCAAGGAACTGAGGCCCTCAGTCCAACAACCCACAAGGAATTGGATCCTCCAACAACCACATCAGACTGGGGGGTCGATCCTCTCCCAGCTGAACCTTCAGATGAGACCATGGCCCTGATTGACACCATGACTGCAGCCTGAGTAACCATGAAGCAGTGTACCCAACTAAGCCATGCCCTGATTCCTGACCTAACGAATCTGTGAGATAATAAGTATATTGTCTTAAACCACTAAATTTGTGGTAATTAACAATACCTACCTCTTACAGCAACAACAAAATAGCAGAGAGATTTGGGGAGAGGAAACTGGAAGCATCTAAAAGACCTACTTATAAAGGTAAGTAGGTTATTTACTTATTTTGATTTAGAGGGTTATTTTGGTTTAAGCATTTCAAAATGACATGAGTAGGAGTATATGATCTCCACACAGCTCCTTACGCAGCCAGGCTAATCCAGGTGAAGCCAATTATTGTCTGAACACTATAGAGCCATCAAAGTGCTGGACTTAGGAGCTTCCACTGCAAAATTATGTATGTTCCTTCATAACCAGGTTATTCTAAAAATTTGTCAATTATTTAACCTTAGCATATATCCATGTGCACTCTAAGAATTGTACAGGTTACCAGACTATTTAATAATGACTACCAATAGTTTTAGTTGCTAAACCCAACATAAAGCCAAATATTCCAGCAACATCAATTAAGAAAGTTATTTTATAAATAAACCTTTCTACATTTTCACATTTCATGGAAATGAAAGTACTTTAGAAGAATACATGCTAATCTCATTGTGATTATGCATTCACACACACATACACACACATCTACACACACTGTATATATTCATTACACTGATTATACATATATATATATATATATCTATTTCATACTGAGAATGCATGCTATGATATGTTTGAATATTTACATAAGTAAACTTATTAGGCATCTGTATATCATTCAAAACTCAGGTCAAATGTCATCTCCACAATTTTTTTTTTCTGAGACTCATATTAGGATAGAACATTCCCATAGGCTGCAGGTTATCTATTTAATTCATTTGATCTTACATTATACTTAGCTATTTACACATATATCTACCCCCACTATATTTTAATTTTCTTGAGAGCAGTACTATGTCCTCTTCGTCTTTAAATCCCCCAGAGACATAACACAGTACTTTCCTTGCATGCAATAAGACTTTAAAGGAATTCATATGAAATTCAAATGAACTGTTTTTTGTTTGTTTGTTTGTTTGTTTTAAGTAATGTGGGGCTTGAACTAATAACCTTGAGATCAAGACCCGAGCCGAGATCAGGAGTTGGCTACTTAACTGATTGAGCTACCCAGGTACCCCAGGAACTGTTATTTCTTCATATTAATCTCACTAAAGAAAAGTAACATTCTTCGCTAGAACCAAATATCTTTTGTTTTGTATGTACAACTACCATAGTACATATTAATGAGTCTTTTGTGAAGTATGGATAACACTGATGGGCATGTGCCAAAGATGGCATCTTATCAATGTGGAGCCAAAAGAGGGAATCCCTCTACTGGATAACCTGCTCTAAAATTGAGAAGTGGCTGGGCTTTGTGTAGAAGAAGGGGCTTATGGGGAGGAAGGGCAGGAATCTTGATTCACTGAATGCCACCAGGGATCCAAGCTATGTTGAGTTTTTGTAGTCTACAGTAATATCAGATAACCCAGAGAATATTTCTGAAGGATTAAGTTTCTCATGGGATTTTCAAGATCTCTGAATTTCAAGATCTCTGAATTCTCTACAGTCACCAGTTATTATTCTTTCTTGGAAACTTCTAGGCCTGGTCCAGGTTCCTTTGCTGCTACTATGGGTTCACGTTCCAGATTAATATGATGCACATGCTTAATCAAAGTCCAGAAGAGAAGATTCACACTCCACCTAAAGTATGCAGTTATTTAAGAAGACAGAATAATATTGTCTAGTCATTAACTTGCATTCAACTGCATATTGACTGGAAAAACTATGCATTTCTTACTTTTTAAAATATTGAATAAGTTAAAAGATCTTTGACTAAACCAATGTGCTATTTAATAAAATACAAATATGAAAACCATTCATTCAGTCATCTACTCATTTATTAAAACTTTTATTTAGTGTTAGATATGAAGCAATTTGAGAGATGGCTAAAAAAATTAAATACTGGGTCATGCATATTTAGCGACAGAAATCCACCAAACTAGCTGAGGGCAGACCTGTGATTCCATGATTAAATTCAGTAGTGGTTATGAGCACAGAATTTAGGTATTAGACCTGGGTTTGAGTTCTGATTTCACTGTTTATTAGTTATGCCCCACTGGGAAAGTTATCCTAATGTTTATATCCTTGTTTCTTCATCCATAAAATATATGCCTCAAAGAGTTGTGGTAGGGATTATGGTAATCATGAATTATAGCAATTATCACAGTTTCCTGCACATACTCAACATATAAGGTAAGGAAGATGACAATGATGATAAAGATGAGGAGAAGGGGGAGGATGATGAGGAGGAGGAGGATGATGGATGAGGAGGAGACAATGACAGAGAACAAGAAGAAAGAGAAAAGGAAGAGAAGGAAGAAGAGAATATATCTCATTGTAAGGCTGCCTGTAACAACCATACTCTTAGCTCACTGCCTCTTTACATAACACGTGGCCTTGGACAGAAACCAATAAAACGTATCCCTGACCATGAAGACTTCAAAGTCTACTGAGAAGAGTCCATAATGGTAAATTGTGCCATGTTATAACATAGATTAAAATCAGAGTTCTTTGGGAGTCTAGAAAAGGCAACTGACCGGTGCAACCAAATAACCAATAAATCTCCAGGTATGACAAGAAACCCCAAGAACCCTTAGCATCCACCTCCAAAAAAGAATTTGGATTTTAAAATTAAATTATAGAATGATATTAATGAAATCATGATTAGAATAAAAGTCAACTGCTTCTAACATGCTAGTTATTATCACTATTCAAATCTCAAAATTGGCATGGATAGCATTTAACATGAAAATGGCCCTGTTTGCAGTTAGGAGTAAGGGAGAATAGACTGTGTTCCCAATATTTTCCTCATAAATCTACTTATTCCCGAGGGCCAAACTATCTCCAAATAACTACTCTGATGCAATCCCTACCAAAATTCCAATGGGTGTGTTTTAGAGAAAAAAAAGAAAAAATCCTAAAATTTCTATGGAACCACAAAAGACCTCCAATAGCCAAAGAAATTCTCAAAAAGAAGAACATAGCAGAAGACATTATACTTCCTGATTTCAAGCTATACTAAAGTTATAGTCATCAAAACAGTAAGGTACTGGCATAAAAACAGACACATAGACCAGTGGAACAGAATCAAGAGCCCAGAAATAAATGCAAGCATATGTAGTCAACTAATATCTGACAAGTGAGCCAAAAATACTCAATAGAGAGAAGACAGAAAACATTTTCAATAAATGGTGCTGGGATAACTGAATATTCACATATAAAAAGTGAAACTGGACCCATTATCTTATACCATTCACAAAAATTAACTCATCAGAAGGATATTTTTTTCCTTTTTTTTTTCTTTCTTTTCATTATATACTTATTGAAGAAGATAGATATTAACCTACGGTGGTAATCGTTTCATAATATATGGAAATCAAACAATCAGCTATTTGCCCTCAAATTCTAGAGAAATGTATATCAATTATTTCTCAATAAAACTGGGAATTTTTTTAAAAATATCCATTTTGGAAAGATATGTTTACATTACACAAATTTTACAAACACACACACACACACACACACACACACACACACACACACACAAGACTGAATAAAAATGGAAGAGAAGCCCATAAAAGTAAAATCAAGTAAAAAATATTTTGATACATCACCTAAGCATGTATGCTCACTTTGTAAATTCTCCCATAATTACATACAGAAGACTAATTTCATCTTCTTAAAAAGTGTTTCAATGTATGTAAATTTCCCAGAAGCATAGATTCTGCTTTAGCTTAACATAATGTCAAAAATCTGTTTAATAAGAAAATGCTCTGTATGGTAGAAAATTCAAATACTTACTTCACAATGCTTTTAAAAATGTTCTACAAACATTTGTATACATAAGGATAAACACGAGACCTTTACCAGACTTTTATATTCCATACTGAATATTTTATTTGTACACAAAGCTGAAAGAAGTAGCAAAGTTGTCTAACATTTTTATTTTATTCATTTATTTATTTTTTAAAAATTTTATTTATTTATGACAGAGAGAGGTATGAGAGAGGGAACACAAGCAGGGGGAGCTGGAGTGGGAGAAGCAGGCTCCCCGCTGAGCAGGGAGCCCGATGCAGGGCTCGATCACAGGACACTGGGATTATGACCTGAGCCAAAGGCAGATGCTTAATGACTGAGCCACCCAGGCGCCCCTATTTAACATTTTTAATGCACAAATGTGTAATACGTAACCAGTCACAGAGAACCACACTATGTCCAAACAAGCTACTGACACATTAAAAAAAACACTACACTATAAATCTATCATGTAAGATAACAGATCTTCTTTCTCATTAAAATATATTTTATTAAATAAATGATAAATGTATAATAGTTGGCTTTTCCATATTAGTACTTCCATTACCTTTTTTAAAAAATTCAACATTTTGGTTACTATGTAATATATGCAGTTGATGATGCAAAAAGTGGCAAAACCTCAGAAATATCTGTTTATTATAAAAATTTATTGAGTTGTTAATTTCCTACTTTATTGTCAACTGTACTTTACCTCAGCTCAATACTAATTGTCAGACTCAAAACAAAGCAGAATAATAAGACATAAATAAACTTGTAAAAAAGAAAAACAACAAACTTACAACATCAATCACAATGTTGTTAGTTATGCTTACTGGAAAATTCACAAATGAGTCATTTCTGTAACACTGAATTTATAACACTGAGTCATTTATAACTGATGACTACCATATCACTCCTTAAAAATTATGTGTATTCAAATGTAACCTACACGATGTCATATAACAAGTCTTAGATCTGCTAAGCTTTCATGCTGATCCATCAGCTTAGAAAATGTTTGTAAAATTTTTTAAAATGCAGTGTAAACATTTCGGCCCTGAACCTTCTTTCTATGCCTTTGAACCTTCTCTTTCATGTGCAATACCTGATGGCCCATGGAGAATAGTGCTGAAAGCCCCAAGATGGGTAAAACAGAATTTCTGACTCAGGAAATAAAGATCAGCTGAATAGGATTCCCAGATGGCAAACCAGATCAATGGAAAAGCAAGACCAGAAATTTACAGTATCTATCCTACACAGTACAGCATGAAGGTTGTATTTCATTGCTGGTAACAAAACTCCCAGTGGCCAAGGAAAAAAAAGGAGATACAAAGATTATAAATCCAGTAATGAGAAACTATACTTTATTTTGACATTCTTCTCTAAGTGGAATTAAAAAACTCTGCTACCTTTATTTGGAATCACTGATAAGGTCAATCACTTCTGCAACTAAACAACTGCATTCTGCTAAAATAAACAGAGCAATCCTGAGAAGTGGATTAATGTTTATGGAAAATCCTTGCAAATTTCCAGCACCTATCATGTTAGATGGGAATGGCTTGTGTGTTTGTGGCCTAGAAAAATAATGATCTGGTTCAATTTCAAATTTTATGAAAACGCAGAAAAGACCTACTAATAGCGAAAATTTAATAATCTAGAAGCAAATTTTAAAAACAACCTAAAGCATTTCATTACAATGCTGTCAAGTCTGATGGACTCAATAATCCACGCCAAACAGGAATTACCTCTTCAATATGCCCTTTGGGTGGCACTCCAGTTGACATTTCAATATTTCCTTATGTAGGCACTAACTCGTAAGGCAATCCTTTCCCATTCTGGACATGTTTTTATTCTCAGCACATCTACATCTTAGAATAATTTGTATCTATTTGGTCCTATTCTGACTAGTGAGGCTACATAAAATAAATTCCTATTCTACACAATTGTTCTTTAAAACATTGTGCCCTATTCAACCTCCCCATCCCCTGAATTCTGCACTAAACAACCCAGCAGTTCCTCGTCCCAATTCTCTTATGTCATTGTTTCCCAATCCTTTGAAACCATGGGTATCTCCAGAAAAACTTTAGTTTCAATTAAAATGTGATGCTGAAAACTAAATATGGTACTATAGATAGGATTTATCCATTTCACAATACCCTCCACATGCTAATCCAACCGCCATGTTTTTATGAGTTTGCATTAGATTTTTACAGTAATGATCCATATGTATTCACTGCCCACTAGATACCTTGGATTTCCTAAAAACTCCTCAAACTCAAAATGTCCAAAACTGAATCAATCCTTTCCCTTTCACTTTTCCACTTCATCTCATTCCAAATATGCTTCTCCTCCTAATTTTCCTATTCTAATGCTTATACTAGAAATGGCTACAAATCTGCCAACACCCTACACTCCTCCTTCACCCTCATATCTATCACCCAACTGATCATCACATTCCATCAAATAGACCATGTAATTTAAGAATTAGGTTCTAAGCTCAACTGCTAGAGTCTCAATTCTTGCTCTGCCCTAACCAGCTGTGTGGCCTTGGACAAGAAACCTAGACTTTCTGTTACTTAGTTTCCTCATCTGTAAAATGAAAATGAAATGAAAATAATATAGACCTACCTCAGCTGTATTGTGGGTTTGGTTCCAGCCCACTGCAATAAAGTAAATTATCAAAATAAGTAGTCAAATAAATTATTTGTTTTCCCAGTGCATATAGAAGTTATATTTACAGTATGCTGCAGCCTACTAAATGTACAATAGTATTAAGTTGGAAAAAAAATGTACATGCCTTAACTTAAAAATGTTTTATTGTTAAAAAATGTTAACCATCATCTGAGCTTTCAGCTAGTTATATTCTTTCTGCTGGTAGAGGATCTTGCCCACATGTTGATGGCGGCTGACTGATCAGGGTGGTGGTTGCCGAAGGCTGGCGTGGCTGTGTCAATTTTTTTAAGAATGAGAGAGAGGCGGTGGGGAGGGCCAGAGGAAGAGGGGGAGAGAGAATCTTAAGGAGGCTCCACGCCCAGCATGGAGTCCAATGGCAGGCTTGATCCCACCGCCCTCAGATCATGACCTGAGCCAAAGTCAAGAGTTGGATGCCTAACTGACTGAACCACCCAGGCACCCTGTGGCAATATTTTAAAATAACCCAACAGTTAACTTTGCCACAGAGACTGACTCTTTGACCAAAAATGTCTCAGTAGGATGCGATGCTGTCTGATACCCTTTTACCTACAGAACTTCTTTCAAAACTGGGGTCAGTCCTCTCAAACCCTGCCACTGCTCTATCAACTTAGTTTCTGAAATATTCTAAATCCCTTGTTTCAACAGTCTTCACAACATCTTCCCCAAGAGCAGATCCCTTCTGAGAGACCAATTTCTTTGCTCATGAGTAAGAAGCAACTCCTCATCCATAAAAGTGTTATCATGAGATTGTAGCAATTCAGTCACAACTTCTGGCCCCACTTCACCATTCTAGTTCTTTTGCTATTTCCACCACATCTGCAGTTACTTCCTTCCCTATCTTGAACCCCACAAAGTCTTCCAGAAGGGTTGGAATGAACTTCTTCCAAACTCCTCTTAATGTTTGGTATTTCCAAACTCCTCTTAATGTTTGATATTTTGACCTCTTCCCATGAATCATGAATGTTCTTAATGGCATCTAGAAGGGTGAATCCTTTCCAAAAGGTTTTCAATTTACTTTGCCCCTCAGAGAAATCACTATGGATAGCAGCTACAGCCTTATGAAATCTATTTATTAAAGAACAAGACTTGAAAGTAGAAATTACTCCCTGATCCATGGGCAGAACAATGGATGTTGTATGAGTAGGCATGGAAACATTGATCTCATAGTACATTTCCAACAGAGCTCTTGGGTGACCAGGTGCATTGTCAGTGAGCAAAAATATTTTGAAAAGAATCTTTTTTCTGAGGAGTAGGTCTCAACAGTGGACTTAAAATATTCATTAAACCATGTTGTAAGCAGATGTGCTGTCATCTAGCCTTTGTTGTTCCATTTACAGAGCAAAGGCAGAGTAAATTTAGCATAATTCTTGAGGGCTCTAGGATTTTCAGAACAGTGAATATGCACTGGCTTCAACAAAGTCACCAGCTGCATTAGCCCCTAACAAGAGAGTCAGCCTGTCCTTTGAAACTTTGACACCAGAAACTGACTTCTCTTCTCTAGCTATGAAAGTCCTAGCTGGCATCTTCTTCCAATATAAGGCTATTTTGGCTACACTGAAACTCTATTTTTTAGGATAGCCACCCTCATTAATTATCTTAATTAGATCTTCTGGAGAACTTGCTGCAGCTTCGACATCAGCACGGGCTGCTTCCCCTTCCACTTTGATGTTATGAAGACGGCTTCTTTCCTTAAACCTCATGAACCAAACTCTGCTAGCTTCCAACTTTTCTTTTGCACCTGCCACACCTCTGTCATCCTTCATAGAATTGAAGAGTTTGGGACCTGCTCTGGCTTAGGCTTTGGCTTAAGGGAATGTCATGGCTGGTTTGATCTTCTGGTATCATTTGTGGCACCCCCAAAACAATTACAATAGTAACATTAAAGATCATTATCATGGATCAGATCATAACAAATAATGAAAATGTTTGAAATACTTCAAAATTTGCCAAAATCTGACACAGAGACACGAAATGAGCAAAGCTACTGGAAAATGGCACCAAAAGACTTGCTTGACACAGGACTGCCACGAACCTAATATTTGTTTAAAAAAAAAAAAAAAGCAGTGTATGCAAGGCGTAAAATAACAAAGTATGCCTGTATTTTCCTATTAAGGCTGCTGCGAGCACTAAATTAATTCCTATATGTAAAGTGCTTAGAAGAGTAATCGGTGAGTGCATAATGAATGTTAGCTGCTATGATAATCATTATTTTCACCTCCTTAGTATCTCTCAGCTCTGTTAATCATTCTCACCACTATTTACTCAGTTCAGGTCCTTTATATTTTTTTCACCTACATTAATGTCACACCTTCAAAACTATTATCTCTGCTTCTCTTCTTGACAAATTATTTTCATTACTTTAATCATACCATCCCCTAATTCTTTTTTTTCTAAAGATTTATTTATTTGAGAGAGAGAGAGAGAGAGAGAGAGAGATCACATGATGGGGGGAGGGGTGGAGGGAGAGGGAGAGAATCCTGGAGGAGACGCCCTGCTGAGCATGGAGCCCACCACAGGGCTTGATCCCACGACCCTGAGATCATGACCTGAGCTGAAACCAAGAGTCCGATGCTTAACCAGCTGAGCCACCCAGGCACCCCGCCATCCCCTAGTTCTAAATGCGTCAACAGTTTACTACCATACTCAGGATAAATGCAAATTATTGAGCAAAGTATACAAAACCCTAGATAATCAGGTAAATTTCTCTGACCACATTTATCCCCTCTGTTCTTCTAGCATGTGATATTTGAGCCACACTGATTTATTTCCTCTGTTCTTCTAGCATGTGATGTTTGAGTCACACTTATAAACTTGAACTAGCTCAAAACCGGAGACTCCTAATCTATTTTTTTAAGTGAATTACTGAGGTTGGCCAAAAATGCTCTGAGAGTCTGTTGCCCACCCACCTACTCATCCCATCTTATGTTTGCTTACCTTTCAGTCGAAAGAGACTAAATGATATGAGATGCCATTACACAGGAATATTTGCACGGATTTCCTACATATCTGCCTTAGCAAAAATACATTCAGATCCATTCTTTTTAAAGTGTGGTTGGAAGATCAGCAGTATCAGCATCACCTGGGAGCTTGTTAGAAAAGTTAATTATCAAGCCCTGCACCGACCTACTGAATTAGAATTTCTGGGGGTGGGCCCAGGAAACTGTTTTGGAACAAGCTCTCTGGGTGACTCTTATTCATGACAATATTTTGGAAGCTCTGATGAAAATGATGCATGACTGAGTCTTCACTCTTACATGCAAGAGCCAAAAATACTATTGATACAAATATGAATTACAAAACACAGTAAGGAAAGGATACAATCCTGAAAAACTTATGACGAATCTAAATCAATCCTTTATAATTTGTAAGCAAAATACCAGCATTTAAAAACCATGACCAATTTAAGGCATCCTAGCCTATATGCTAATAACAAAGCATTCTGTGAGAAAATGTTGGTAATTCCAGACACCTGTTTTTAGAGCATGAGCAGTTGGAGCTACAACTTACTAAGTATTTTGTAACTCTCTGACATCTGATAGAATATTAGAATCCTTAGTAAATTCCCATAATGAGCTGGACTTTTTTAATGAATGCTTTATTTTAGTAAACCTTAATGACTAACTTAGGGTATGTAAGTAGTCCTTAATTGTTCACATAAGTAAAAACTCATGCATATTTTTTTTCACTTGTGAGAATGAGAAATTGAACTTGTGTTCAAGGATTAATTTAATTCTAAAACAAACTCTCCCTGTCCAACCACATTGAGAATCACAGCTCTAAAGAACAGAACTACCTTTATCTTTAACCTTTGTACATGAGTCAAACTGCCTATAACAATCCAGAATTCTCCTCTGAGAAACCTCTCTTCTCCCTATTTCCCCATTCTGAGACAGCTGCCCCTTCTCTTTCTCGACCACCCTGTGCAAACATCAATAACTATACTTACGGTGTAGTGAAATAATCTGTTAACTTCTGGGCCTGTCAAGATCTTTTCAAAACCTGATTCTGACTGTACCCAGTCAGAAAGGAGTAGTCAAAGGAATTCTAGGTTGATATATAACCAGTCATTTACTATACCTGTCTATTCTTAGCTTTATCACATACTTTTTCTATCTTCAGTCATTTTGAAAACCATTAATTTTTCCCATTTTGAAAATCATGCTTTAATGATGACAAATTTCACAGAGAATAAGAAATTATGCATAAGGACAGTATGAGTGGCATAAATTCTCTATTAATTCATTCATAATCTGGAATGAGAGCACAGTTTCTATTAAGACTTCACATTCTTTTTTGCCATTCTCATTCATAAATGTTACAAAACATTCAACCACTGTGAAGTCAAGAAATAGGCAGTGGAAATATGGCAACAGGCTATGGTAGGAAGAGAACTATCCTGGGAATCAGAAGATCCAAGTTTTAATCTCAGCCTGACTAATAAATACTGGTTAAAATATCTTAATTATCAAGGCCTCAGATTCCCCAACTCTAAAATATAAGTAAAAGATGCTTAAGATTCCTCTCGATGGGAATAATGAAAGTTCCATGGGTGGCTATAAAGATCAAATAAAGTAAAGCATATGCTGTATATTGTAGACATTCATACAGCATTCATTATCATAATTACATGATAATAAGTGAGGTACTAGAGGAGATCTGCCCCAAAGTAGAATCCACACTTGTTAAACCAAAGTTAAAATTTTTCCTTGGGGGGCGCCTGGGTGGCTCAGTGGGTTGAAGTCTCTGCCTTTGGCTCAGGTCATGATCTCAGGGTCCTGGGATAGAGCCCCGCATTGGGCTCTCTGCTCAGCGGGGAGCCTGCTTCCTCCTCTCTCTCTCTGCCTGCCTCTCTGC
>CM052887.1:62289868-62415596 GCA_028534135.1 Potos flavus | reverse complement strand
ATAAGAGGCAAATTTCATGGGTCTCTCATGTGTCTACATGTGTTGTGAGCAAAGGTGCCGGCAGCTTTTGTTCTAGACTTTCCTTCCACAAGTGTTTGTACAGCAAATAGCCTTTGAAGACAGAAATAATATCTCCCTAAGGAACAAAGGGAAAGTTTACCTATGGCCCGTTATAAAAGATCTGGGTTCCTAAACTTGGCGTTCCACATCAGTGAAATAACTCACTGAGTGTGCAGCATGAATCTGAGCCACTCTGCAGAACTTCAGTAGGACTGGGGCTGGAGGGAGGGGGTGAGCAAGGAACCGAAAAGAATCAAGAAGCTCACAAGGCTTGCTGTATCGGGGGTAATAAAGTCCTCTGTCTCTGACTCCAAAGTCTTGGGTCTTCCACAAGCATCCACAAAGCAGTGTGGCTACTTTGTTAGCTTGCAAGTGGGGTGAAATTTCAGATCATTCACAACTCAGGTTGCCATTTTTAAAATGGGCAAATAACAGTACCTCCTTATAAAGGTATTATGAAGATTAAATGAATTAATGCACACAAATTGCTTAGAAAATGCCTATTTAAACTACCTGCTCAATGAATGCTACCCATTATTAAGATTAATTTCCAAGGTGTACAGGCAGGTAAACAATCACATCCCAAGGATTAATGACAAGTGAAGGAATCCAAGTTCACTAACTTTAGCGAAGGCTCCATTCTTAACCCTATTCTGCTCAATATTTTTATAAATAATCGACTAGAGCTACAGAAATGTATTCGTCAAATTATGGATGACACAGTCACTAACACAGAGAATAGAATCAGGATTTTGTTTAGATCTTGAAATTTGAGTAAACTGTAAAAGAAGAATTTAAAAGACATACAAATCCAACTTTTAAAATAAACTATTCCAATTGTTCATTCATGGCAACTTATATAAAGTGAATTACAATCCTAGTAACAATGTAACATGACTAAAAAATGAATTGCTATTAGGTTAGAGGGAAAAAAAGTAGAGATAACTTTTCAATGTGTTCTGTTTTAGTCAGGCCACACTCTTGGTGTGGTATTTAGCTCTGGGTACATTTTAAAGGGAAACTCTGGCAAATAGAAGCATACCCAGAGGAGAGTTATCAGAATTGTGAAGAATGAAATAGGTCCTTATAGTATATAAAGTATAATGGGGAAAACTTCACTTCTTTAGCTTAAGAAAGGAAAGATTTATCGGAAATGAAAGTTTTCAGACATCTACAAAGTTATTGATGTGAAATACTCTGTGTAAATTCAAAGGGTAGAGCTAGAAATAATGGCTGATTCTAATTCAGTATAAGGAAGAACTTCTGAAGAATTAAATTTTTTCAAATGCTGGATGTAAAGATAACAAATTTTTCATTCATGGAAGTTCCTGAAAGCCACTAGCCAGATTTATGGCCATGGGGATCACTTCTTCACATCCAGATGTCCTTTGACTGCTCAATTCTTGTCTGTTAAAAAAGCCAACCCACCAGAAGTTTATCCAGGCTTCTTGTCTGCTTTCACTCCTCTCTTTGACTCCCTGGCTTCTGTTCCATTTCAGCCCAGCTAGCCCCTTCGCACTGATGATTTGTTCTTAGCAGCCCACCTGACCCTTTGATTTACCTCTTTGATTATTTCCTTTCCATACACTGCAGCCCATAGGCAATTTGACAAAGGCTCCTGGTTAAGAAACCCTAGGCCCATCTCCCATCTGGCTTGGAAGGGAAGATGGAAAATTAATTTCATGATCTCAAAGCCTCTTTTCATTTCTAGGGTTCTTTGATTCTTCTTACTTCTTCTGCCACTTACAGAAACTGGTGGATGATCAGTGATTGAGGAATAAACAAATAAGTGAATGAACAAATTAAAAAACATTATTAAACAACTGATGATGAGCCTCTTTCTTCTTTAAAAACTGGCTACCTGAATACGTCTTATATACTCCAAACAGACAGATGACAAGGAGTGAAAAGACATGAACGGTAATCACCTATGGGAACAAGGAAAGCAAGCATGAAAGCAAGAGAGACTGGGGGTGGGAGAAGGAGCAAGGGAAGAGAACTATGGTAAAGACCCCAAAGTTAATTTTTAGAAATGATTAACCAGTAATGTCTCTTGTTTATAAGCCATGCCAATTTACAAGGCAAAATAAAATTTGAGGCTATATAAAAATATATTTGAATGGAAAAGGAGAGAATACTAAACTCCTAAGAAATTACAACGGGAACAACTACATTATTGCGGAGAAAAAATAATACACCACGACAATATAAATGAATCTCATTATGCTAAGTGAAAGAAACCTGACTCCGAAGGCTACACGCTGTATGATTCTATTTATAAGACACACTTGAATGTGGTATATGTATACAATGGAATATTATTCAGCTATAAGAAGGGAGGATATCCTGCCATTTGTGATGGACAGCATGGATGGCCCTTGAGCATGTGATGCTAAGTGAGATAAAGTCAGACAAAGCCAGTTACTGTATGATATTACCATGTGGAATCTAAAAAAGTCACACTCATAAAAAATAGCAAAAAGTGGTGGTTACCAGGAGATCGGGGTTAGAGATTAACTGACTTCATTGAAGGTTACAAACTTGTAACTTGCTTGCAAATAAGTCATAGAGACCTAATGTATAATGAATATAGATTACAATGTGGTACAATTATGTAATATGATAAATATCACTACAATGGCAATGTTATGATATACAAGTGTATCAAAGTAACACACTAGGCCCCATAAATTAATATGGTGTAAAAGTTTGCCAAAAAAAAAAAGGGAGACTTGAAAAGATAATACTATAGAGACAGAAAATAGATGAGCAGTTACCAGGGCCTAGAGGATAAAAGGAGGGGTTGACTAAAAACCATATGGAAAAATTTTGTAGCATGATGGGACTGTTCTATATCTTAACTGTGGTGGTGATTACACAACTATATATGTTTGTCAAAATTTGCAGAACTTTACACTAAAAGGGGGTGAATTTTACCATATATAAATTATCTTTAATAAAAAATGGAATGAAATTAAAGAGCTTAAAACAACTTTATAATGATGAATAATTAAAATATGGTTTGTGTCATCAAATAGACACAATAAAAGAAAATTACCGGAATCATTTCTACAATATAATAGCCAATATATTATTATTTTTTGAAGATCTATTTGAGAGAAAGAGCACACAAACACTGGGGAGGAGCAGAGGGAGAGGGAAAGGGAGGGAATCCCAAGCAGATGCCCCACAGAGCACAAAGTCTATTGCAGGGCTCAATCTCAGGACCCTGAGATCATGACCTGAGCTGAAATCAAGAGAGACACTCAACCAACTGAGCCACCCAGGCACCCCCCCCAACATATTATTTTAAAATGAAAAGTCAAATGGATAGCCAAATACTTTTTTAAAAATAACCAAATATATTTTTACTGTCTCATGAATAGTTAACATGTAAAAATAAAATTATTCATTCACATTCCATTTCTTAAATATCCTCTCATAAGAAACATAATCCTAGGAATAAGAAAATAAACATTAAATATTTTTCTTAGCTATGTATTCATAGCTTGTTACCATATATTCTCTTTCATTGTATATTTTCACTTAAAATTTGATCTTCTATAGTCAGAAAAACAAGTGGTCTCTCAAAATGAAAACCAAACTTATAACAATGTTCCTTTAATATAGCAATATGAGTAAGCACGTACTTAGTCATATTTTAGAATCTGGCATTGTTACAGACCAGTGGAAATGATATATTTTCAGGATACAATTAAAAGGATATCAAAGAGAACAAATCTGTGAAATCAAATACCAATTAGACATAACAAATCACTTTGCCTTTCTTCTGTTTGTGGAATAGTATGAGCAACAGGATAAGGGACAGTTTGGGTAAGTTTGGGACAGTTTGACATTTATGAAAATTACAAAAGAGCAAAGAATTAGAAGGATGAGATAACTTAAAAGTATGCTTTTCTGGAAGTAAATATTACAAAGTGATCAAAATTACAGATTTAAAATTATTTGATTTGGGACAACACAAAGTCAGGCTGTCCAATGAATTCTATTTTAAGTTACAGGAATATACATTCTCTAACAGGGTAAAACACATTGAAATGTGCATGTGTGCAAGCTGTTAGAAACTCCCACAATTTATAATCCCTTACCTTCTGAGAAGAAGTCTTTGTTGCTGTTCTCCTAGTTTGTCTGCATAAAGACAAATCTTGATTGCCACAAGAAAAGCAGCCAGAATAAAGAAAAAGACCACACTTTGCATAATGGGAGGACACACTTCGTGGGGGATATACACTTGGTATGACTGTATGTGTTGCACAACTGGGGGATGGGGCAGCAGAGCAGTGAAGACTGATCTAGATGAGGCTCTAAAAACTTTTTAGCAGTAGCCAGGAGAAGAAGAAAGATGCCTCAAGGGATTTGGGGCAAAACTTCCTATGTGGCACACTGTATAAAACCGTGTCACTCCCTTTAAGCCAAACTACAGCAAAGATATGTAGTATTCCTGTAGCTGGGAGTTGTGTTTCCTTTAAAGCAGCACAATGCATAGGCTGGACCATGTGGCAGCCCGACATTTTATGTGGGTTCTAAAAATGTATGTCTGTGTGTGTGAAGTCCATCAAAAAGGGGAGCTCTAATTTTAAAAGACAAAGTTTATCAAACAGCTTATCCAACTCCACACTTTATTTCTGGATTGGTGACGCCTCGAGCTAAATATATGAATGAGCACAGGACCAAAGCAAGATTGTGAAGAAATTAATATTTCAGAAAGTTAATGACACGCACTTCAGGGGAGAGAATGCCAGGTGCTTATTTATTCCGAAAGCTCTTACCCCAAACGCTATCAACCCCATGTGCGCTCTACCTTCTCTGCTTGTCTCAGTGTTCTGGTTAAAGGAGAGGAGCCTCCATTCCTGATGGAGAAAGGGAGGACTGGTGTGAAAACACCCAGCCACCTAGCCGGCTGAGGTAATAGAAGAATAATACTTTTGAATTTTAACTGAGTCCCCCTGAGCTGAGTAAGCAAAGTTATTTGTGGTAACTGTTGTTAGTTTTACTTGTTTTTATTTTACAAAGTATCTTTTTCTTCCGTTTGTTTATTCATTTACGTGTGTGTTTACGGCAGTAAAATGAGGACATGTTCACAGCTTCAAATTTGGTTCTATGTATTTCAAAAAGAGTTTAATTGAAAATAATCTAAAAACTAATCCAGGATCTTTTTAATTTTGGAGGAAATAACCTACTCAACATCACACAATAGTTATAGACAGACCAAGTACCAGAATGCAAGTCTCCTGGCACTTCACACAGAACTCTGCATAGTCGACCAAACTGGCTATTTTACCAGCTGTAATAATAATTACACTTTCCAGAAGGATCCATCTTCATTCACATTCTAACATGCATTATTATTACCACAGAAGTGATTTAATACAAAAATTCCGACTCAGAACAAGGGAAGGAGAGTACATTGGAATAGCCAGATGCAACATGGAGGGCACTGGGTGTCTAAGGAGCCAGAGAAGAGTAGCAGAAGATGTAAGTTAGTAATTTTTTAAAAAGGGAAAAGTGGGGTAATTATGTAATAAAAGCCCACTTTGCCTTGTTTCACAGTTTTACAAGGGCTATACATTCACTGATGGTATAATAAAGTATCAGAATGATTTTGAAAGATTTCATAATTCAGTCCAGAGGAGGGAAAAAGAAAAATGAGAAGGGAGACCAAGAAGAGAGCCCTCCTCCTTCATTATCAGTAGAAAAGATTAGAGACTCTTTTCCTTGTTCTCAAGGTATTTAAAATAAAATTGCTGAGCAAGTTAGTGCATATTTGAAATATGGACATAAATATGTAAGAAGGAGATCTATAGAGCATTAGGTTTATAAGAAAATAATGGGGAGTAAAGAGTGCACTCGTCGTCAGAAGCACCAGGTGATTTATGGAAGTGTTGAATCACTATACCGTACACCTGAAATGAGTATTACACTATATGTTAACTAAATGTAAATAAAATAAAAATTTAAAAAGAAAATAATATGTGTATTTGTGTGATGTTTTATGGAAAGTTGTATTACTAACCCATACCTTAGTTATGGGTCCAAAAGCAATTCGAGCAAGCTCAAGAGTGAGATTTTAAATTTGGAGAGATGGACCTTCCATCAAATCACAAATTCTCCATCTGCTCTGTTTAAGGATAGATACTGAAAGAATGAGACAAAAGAGAAGTTGGAAACTTATGCTGTGTGAGCCAATGCAAAGAAGGAAAGCTATCTAAACCTAAAGGTTTTCAGAAGAGACCTTGGCTTAACCCATTTTCCCCCATCTTCCCCATAGACAATCCCAGAAATACTTTGTATGCCAATGTTGTATCCATAGTGTAGCCTTTAGAAATATCTGTGGACCCTACTTATGCTATTCATATTAAAATATAATCATGAAATATATGATTAAATGTCATTTTGACGGTACTAAGCATTATTACATTGAAGCATTCAACTTTTGAGCATTTGTTGTTGTCCAGAAACATAAACATCCATTCACACCTTTCAAAAGTTAAGTGTAATATTGTTTCTCAGATCAGAATAAAAAAGAGATACAAAATACTGAACTTGAAGTATATCCGCCAGAGAGCAGAGCAGCGTCTTGGTCAATACAGTAGAGAACAGTTTTCCCAAATGTGATACAGTTTAAAATAAGTGTAAGATGAAAAGAGTAAGGTGAAAAGTAATTTCAGTCACACAGAAAGTGAGACACTGATAGAGACAGAAGTAATTTCTGGACATCCAACAACTCACTCATTCTTTCATTTAGTTTTAGAGCTGCTACCTAATGCAAGGCACTGTTCTAAGCATTGGGTTAGAACGATGAACACAACAAAATCCCTGGTTCCACGGAATGTACGTTCTCATTGGGAGGACATATGATAAATAAACAACTTCTAAAAATGTCAGTTGATGATGGTGCTGTGGGGAAAATTAATGTATGGGAAAGGTGGCAAAGCAAGATCTATGAGGATTTGTTATTTTATACAGGACAGTCTTCTCTAACAAGGATATGTTTGAGCAGAGGCATGAAATCCATGAAGATATCTGAGTGTAGAGCATTTCAGAAGGAGAACACAGAGAAAAACTCTGAGGTGGGAATCAGCTTATCCTGTTTTGAGAAATATCAAGGAAGCCAGTGTGGCTAGAGTTGACCGAATAAGAGGAAAATGTTAGGAAAGAATGTCAGATAGGTAGCAGGGGTCAAATAACATGGACTTATATAAGGTCTTTGTCTTTTATTCTCAGGGACATAAGAAGCTGCTGGAAGGTTTATAGAGAAGAGTGACATAATCACATATTTTTAAAAGATCGCTCTGCTGTGTGAGGAACAAACACGTGGTGCCTAGAGAGAGAAGAGGGGAGATAAGTAGCTACTGCAACAATTCAGGGAGGAGATGATGGTCTATCCAATCAGACTGACAGCGGTGGTGGTACCAACTAAATGTATAAAACAAGATTGGGGGGGGCGGGGCACTTAACTAAACTAAAGGCAGACCGAGAAAGGGAAAAAAAAATTGAAGACAAAAAGTAAAGAGTTAGCTACAGGCATACAGATATAGATCAACCAAATCCTGGAACATAACTTTGGGTGAAGTAATGGTGAGGAATAGTTCTTAAGGATGTTAGGGATCTTTTTTTTAAATGAGATGATTTTATGACAGTCTACATATGCTAAGATGTTAAGCTATTTGGATTAGTGTACTATAAGTTTCTCCTCACTATCTGCCAGTGAGAAATTTTATAAATGCTTTCTCTGAAATATGTCTACCACTGGTTTTTTTCTTACCCCCTAAAATACACTTTAAGAAAGTTTGTTATTTTCTTAAATTGAGAAAAAGTTGCAAAATGATGGCTGTAGTTGGGTATATGCACCGAAATGATACAAAACTAAAATAATACAAAAAACTCTCACAGAAAATGCCATTGTAAAAGTTAAGAAAGAAATGAATACCACAGAAACTTTACACTATTTCTAGTAGCATGCCCTATTTGAGGAATTCAAAGTTAATTTCCTTAACTTCCTTAAAAAAAGTATAACATTCTCATGGTATAAATCTTTTAGGCTTAAGTTAGAAAGATCTTTAAAAAGAAACACTAAAAACTTAAATAAATTTTAAATCAACATTATCTTCCACAAAGTGTATTTTAAGCCTTCCAAGACAGAAATCAAGAGAAATTAAGGAACGTTAATAAACTAAAAATGCTGAGAGCTTTTAAGCCCCTGGGGATTCATTTGCTTCACAGCAATGTGCTTTTACACCACTTAAATTATTTGCTTTTGCTAATAAAAATAATTTGCCATAGAGAAAGGAATGAAGACATATTTATCAATATAATGGGAAGGTATGTTCTAGAGATCCCTGGTAGATTGTAGGAAGAGGGAAGTATACAACTGAATGGGAAATTGAATTAAATTGGTAGAGTATAGGTCCAAGAACACATATTTCAAATATGAAGGAATTTAAAAGGTTGAACCTGGGCCTGCATAGGTAATTTATGGAAAAAATGCATTTTAAACAAAATTTTAGATAAAATTATATAAATTGAAGTAACATAGAATTTCAATTGTTCACAAAAAGCCAGTTGGACAGGTAAAGAAATACAAGAAAGAATAAACAAAGTTCATAATTACAAAGTGAAAAAGTATTAGGACCCAAAGCTGAAAACATTAAAATATAATGTAGCTATAAAAATGAAATGGGGATGATAGCAGTATACCTCATGTTTGAGCCCTGATACTCTTAATTTGGCTGTTTGGCAAAAAACTGTATAGATAAACACAAATTCCCAGTCACTCCAATTACAAAATTGAGATTATGCTCCTAAGAATTAGAACAATACTTAAAAATACCACATTTGAGAAAATAGCAAACTACTGAAGCATCTATACAGAAAAAAATAGTTTTAATACATACTGAAAATAAGTCACCACATACATATAGGTTTATTTTTTTCATTTTAATATTAATAGTGTTGGAACATAATGCATTTAAATCTTCTTTAAGGACCTCTGTCCAGCATCTCAATGTTCTAATTTAACCTTTTAATTAGTCACAATAGTTCTTCACATTTCACTAGTTACTCTTTTTTGTTTGTTTTCTCTGGAAAATTGGGGGTGGGGTACAGATAAACACACTGAGCAGAGCAAAAGAGTATATACAAAAATACATCAGAGGCAATGACAAGGCAAAAGTAAGTCAGCAAATGGAAGTAAGTACTCATTTATTTTAATAGGTAAGAATACCCACAAGGAAGACTATTCCACAGGAAAGAGTATTCTACTATCTGAGAACTTACGTAATTCAATAGTAATGAATTTTCACATAAGCAATGCTGAACTTAAGAAAAAAAAAGTAATGGTATTTTTAGACAACCCCCCCCAAACTATGCTTAGTCTTCTGAAAGAAATATTAATGGGGTCCACTTGCAAGTTCTGAAAAACAAATGAAGAAACTAAAGTTCTAGAACAACTCCATAAAAAAGCAATGAAAAGGACTTAAGCCTCATGAAGAAAAAAAAAATACAACTCTAAGAACCTAAAGTATTTTACTTGATAAAGACTATGGAAGTGACATGACTGGAGGCCAAGTATATTAAGAGATACACAGTTGGATCTAAGAAAATATTTATGTCATCTAAAGAAGGAATAGAACTAAAGTAAACTATGGCATATAACATTTGATTTAGGCATTAGATTCTCTGCAGATCATAAGCCCGGAATATGTTTAAGGAAAGTTGCAAGCACCTGGATTACTTTTTCAGACCCTTAAGAAAATATGCAACAGTCTTTCTGGGTTGGGTCTGATCAAGTTTGTTAGAACTCTATGAGTTAAGGGGTACCTAAGTAAGGTTACTTTGAAAATCTATGTAAATCTTAAGCTCTCACTGGGCCTGATTTAAGAAACAGGCTTTCTTTATTCAAAGGGCAGTATGAATCCAGGCACTGGTTAGAATATTTGAGATCCATTCAATTATCACTAAGAGTACTCCCGTCTATGAAAAGTTAAAGAAAAAAAGAAAAAAATAGTTTGTGTCAAGAATTAGTATTCAGTAATTGTCATGAAATTGTTATTTCTGAATTCAACAGTGATTTGCAATTTTGTCTAGCAACAATCATGTCAAGAGAACTTCTCAGTGACATTGTCTACTGACAAGTCAGTGGCTTCTTTCTGATTTAATTTAGAGAGGCAGAAAATACATGACCACTTCCACCATTCAGTTTTCTATCAGTATTATAATAGCTGATCTAACAGGAGACCATCAACACAGAAATAGACAAGGGTGATGAGGCAGAGCCAGCTATAAATCCTTAAAAATATCACAAATAATATGCCCTTTATGTAACTGAGTTCCATATCCCTCACATTTTCTCTTGAAATAAAAATGTCTGGTAAATGTATCTGGCTATGTTCATTACACTGTTATATGCCCTATGAGTCTCAGTCAAACCATGAAGTTATTTTCACATATTTAAATATACTTTTCATAAGGTACAATTCCAATAGCTATGCAATGAGAGTTGGTCTGTGTTTTTAAATTTTTGCTTGTACAAAAGGAATAGAACTTTTCATTACAGGTTACCTGTAAATTTAATGTTCACCTTTTTTCTCGATTTTTATGGTGTGCCACATACAACAATTCCCCCCTATTTAGGTTTCTAGAATGTTACGAGGATTTATTTTATTAGTAAAAGCAAAACCACTGTACTATCACCAGTGCAAAGAAATAAAACTTCGATGACAGTTTATTTAGACACAACCATTAACAAATCTATTCATCTCCTAATGTAATTAAAGATCTCCCTCCACCCAGAGTATGAATTCTATGAAAACAATATTCAAGTCTAAAATTTCCATCACTCTGAATCCCAAAATATTAGTTGAGAAATTTTGATAAGCAGTTAAAAATAGTTCATAATTATTTGTATACAATTTCCTTTGATTATTCTAGTACCCATTGTAGTGCAGTGGTAACATATTAATAATCTATGCATAAAAAGAAAGCATGTATTGTACTGTTTAAATTGAATGATAAAAAGTATTCTCTTAAAAAATTCTTGTATTCTTACATTAATAGTGAACTTTATGCTGATCTTTTAAAATTGAGTGTTCTCTCTCCCTTACCCACAGGGATGTATCATCAGGTTTCCAGTCTCCTCTTTAAAAGTTAGTAACTTAATCACAATTAAGCATTTATTTCACTCAGTTTTGGATAACAATGAAATAGTGGGGTTCTTAAGCAACTACTGAATTGAACAACTACTGAACATGGGTCTAGTGAAGTAATAAAAACTGAAGGAAGGAAGGGAGAGAGGGAAGGAGGGAGGGAGGGGGGATGGAGAGAGGGAGGAAGGAAGGAAAGGAAAGACAAAAGGACTTTTAAAAAGCTTCAAAACTAAAATGAAATTTTATGACGCTAATGATCTTCGTGTATATAACTTTATACCCGCTTTATTAATGGTATACACAAATAAATCAAAATTGTAAATTAATTGTTTAACACTACTAAACAAACATTACATTTTAAAATTCCACTACACTGAGAATATACTTATCCATAACTCATAGTGACAGAAAAGATAAACAGGCCCCTTGACAACTTAAAACATGTCCCGAGGTACGCCACAACGCAAGACTGAAGAGGAAAATATCTGAAAGCTCATCTTTGCTTCAGTGTTGACCTCTAACATAGACTTGCTATTGAACACACCCCTCCTGTCTCCACCGCTGCCTAGCCAAACTATTTGAGTTAGGAGAGCGTGCCAAGATGTGCCTTCCAGGCAAACTTTTGTTTTCTAAAAGTTAATCTCTCCAAATACTTCCAGTTGGAAAACGTCCACTTCAGCTCCTTGACACCAGGGCGTCACTTTCTCCCCTCGGCTTACCTGCTCCTACTTAATTATTCTTCCAAGTAGACTCTGGGCTTGTTGGGGAGGTAGCTCTTTAAGCACTTCTGAATCCATAATGACTAGATATGTACACATCTTACACACTCCCACAGGTCTTTCACACCCTTTTTCCCTCCGGGCCGTTCTCAGCACTCACCCAGGCCACGTCCGGAACGCCTGCCCACCTGGGAGCAATCAGTACTCGAGGAATAATCCTCAAGATCAAGAAACTGACTGGATTTCCACACGTGGTGAGAGAAAATGCGGGTGGGGGTGGGGGGGCTGAAGCATTACAGATAGCAGCTGTCCATTAAGTGGTTTAAATCTGTTGGTTAAAAAGCTGAATACACAAATACCCAGATGGGTCTAGTTCCTTGGGGATTCCGGAGTCTGAGGAGACCCCTGAGCGAGTGTCCTGTTTGGCCTCTCTGGAGTCGTCCCTACGCAAAACTCGTACCGGTTGCGCCCTCAAAAGCCCCAGACTCGCACGTGTCCTTCCCCTCCCGTTCCTCCTAATCCGTGTCACCCCCACGCGCCAGGTGCCCTGAGAGACTTACCTACGAGATCTGAGTCTGAGGATGGTAGGGCAACTTTTCCTCCCTGCTCTAGACAGGCCCAAACGCCCTCGGCAAGCGAGGGTCCACGACGACACTCGCCCAGAGGTCGGGCGCGTCCCGGCCTGCGGGGCGGGGAGAGGCGCTCAGGAGACACGCGGGCGACGCGCAGGCGGCGCGCGCGGCCACCCAGTGGGTCCCGCGGTGCAGCCGCCGCACGTGAGCCGCGGCGAGCGCGAAGGGCCGTCGGGAGCCCAGCTCGGCCCGGGTCACAGCCAACCCCGCGCTCCCGACTGCCCTCCGCTCGCCCGGGGCCTCCACGGACTTACAGGTAAACGCCAACCGAGAAGCCCTCCCTTTCTCCGCAAGGTGCCCGCGCCGCTCCCACATTCCCTCCCTAAAGAACCGGGAGGTGCGAATTCACCCTAAACCCACCCACAGAGTGAGGAGACCTTTCCAAAGCACAGTAAAAGTAAGACTAGGTGAGATCCGGGTGAAGCAGGTCCTGCTAACTGGGGATAGGGGAAAGAGTGTGATGGGGGGCAGAAGTCAAGATGCACCATAATCCCGAAGAATCACTAGGGGCCAGGAGTTTCTTCTCTCGAGAAACAGGAGTGTCCCCTCCGCCTTTAGTTCCCAGGGAAGTACTTCTTAAATGAACGCTGAAGCGCCCAACTTAGAGACGGACGAGCTGCATGCACTTGCCCAATTGAGTAAATAAAGGTCAGCAGTTGGATCAATAGTGTGCTTCCAACCGCCAGATGTTTTTACTGTTGTTTCTCCTCCCAGGGGAAAGGGGGGGAAGGGAGGAAAAGGAAGAGACAACAAACAATAAAAATTAAAAGAGTAAACAAACACACATCTGGTGTTTCGACACACACTCTCCTCCAGCCGCGGTCTCTCTGGACGAGGCAATATGTTACATATTCAAAACTAAAAATCATACGTGAACCAACAGCAACCTCCCCTCTGTCGATTCTCCCTTCCCCCATCACAATGCAAAATGAAAAAGAACAACAAGTGGGTCCGGAAGGCGACCCCGACGCTGAGCCGAAATTTGACACATGTCACACCGGCCTCGCCGCACCGAGCGCTGCGGCTGGGGCGAAACTTTGCCGCCGCCGCCGCCGCCGCGGGAGGAGCGCGCAGCTGAGTAAAGTCGCAGCCCGGCCCGGCGTGGAGGTGGCTGGGACGGGGTGGGGTGCGGAGGTGCAGCGCGCCAGAGTGAGGGCGAAGAAACTTACCGCGACCTGGGACGCCTGGGCAGCGTCCCGGGAGGTGGCACCCGCGGCGCCGAGGCAGAAGCCCCCAAACAACACACCCACGAGCGAGTCCCCGCAGCTGCTGCCGCGAGTGGGGGGCGCGCCCTGGGGGGGGCCGGAGGAAGCCGCAGCCAGCAGACGCGGCCGCCGCATAAATAACCGGGACGGGCGCTCGCGGGCGGACTGCGGGTGGCGCGGGGCTCGAGCCGGGGCGCAGCGGCCGCCGCGGAGCTGCACGCGCCGGCGTGTCTCGCGCTTTCTCGGAGGCTCGCGCTGTCTCGCGCTGCCGCTCCCCCCACCCGGATCTGTGTGTGTGTCTGTATGTGTGTCTATGTGTGTGAGTGTGCGCTGACGGGCGCGCGCACCCCGGCCGCGCGCGCGTGTTGTTGGCAATGCAAACTGTACACACACTGCGCGCGGAGCCGCCTCTCTTCCGAGGGGCGGGGTGGGGGAGGGGAAGCCTCGGAGGATTCTAAAGTAGTGCTGGGCCACTTGTTTGTTTTGTTTCACTTTGCGTTGTTATTGTTGGTTGTTGTTGTTGTTCCCAAAAGTGGTTTGGAACCAGCCTGTTAGAAAGCCTGTCGCCCCCATCCACCTATCTCCCCCGGTGCCCCAACTTCTTTAAGGGAGGGAGAAACGCGGAGCAGAATATTGTTCGGATTTGCAGTGGAGCCTCCTGGCTGACGTCAGGTCCACCTGCTATGTAAACAACTCGCTGGAGAACTTGTTTGTTCTGCGCCAGATCTTCCCCCACCCCCACCATTTTCCCCACCTCCAGCTCCGCCTCCTCCCGCTCGACCCAGACGGCGCGTCGAGGAAGGGGGTGGGGAGGGAGGAGAGAACAAAACCGTATGCTGTATTGGCAAAGCCGAGTTGTGTCTGCTGCTTCTTGGCAGTCCCCAAAGTACGTCCTCTCAGCAGACGGAGCTGCTGGCAAATGAAAGAGGGGATTCCACGTGAAGTGCAGAAAGCCTCGAAGGGATCCAAAGCCCTCGGTGGCAGGGAGTTAAAAGTGCATGGTAGTCAGAAAGGGAGACCCAAGAGTGCGTTAAAACGCTGATTGGCCTTTCTTTTCAAGGTGCGCGCCTCTGCGGCCTGGGCTAGAGAGAGGCCGAGTGTCTTTCTCACTCTTCATTGTTGTGGTGGCTCCTGTCTCACTTGGGCCCAGGAGTTCTTGGGCTTCCTCCTGGTCGCTCAGCCCGGGTCACCGGCGTGGGGCTGGGCTGCGGGCCGGCCGGGGCGGAGCTTGGAAGGAAGGGGCCCGCCGAGCTGGGACTTTAAGGGTTCGAGGCTTTGGAGACGGGCCCTGTCAGTGACTGAGGGTTGCAAAAGTACCCGGAATGAAAGGAAAGAAGAAACTGCCAGAGTCCGCTCCGCGCGCACTTCAAAGCCAAGGCGCCGGCGCGGGGGATGCGCGGGCCCAGCCTCCGGCACCAGGGTCCCAGCCCTTGTCGGTGGAGCATGACCCAGCCAGCAGGCCCACTCGGGACCAAGGGGGTGACGAGGGAGAGGCCGAGGGAAGACCAGACGGGCCTGGATGGGACACGGGGACCCGCGTGGGGGATTCCTCGAGAGTCCCTTCCCCACGCCCGCTCCCGGCAGGCGGTTCCTCCCCGCGGTCTCCCGCCAGCCGCTCGGCTGCCGGCTGGCCGCGCGACCCTCCACCCGCCGCCTTCACGGCGAGCTGCCGCCTAAGCCCGCCGCTCAGCTGACAATCAGTCGCGAAGCGTGGCGTTCCGAAAGGCGGTGAAACTTTCTTCCAAATAGCTGCAGCCAAGAGGCCGTTGCGAACAGAGCCTGGCCCCCGGCTTCTTCCCGGCCAACTTTAACATCTCTGGTGGCAGAAGGGGGGATGGGGAGGGTGATGGTGACCGGGGAGACGGGCGAGCAGCACTAACTTCTGCCTTTGAGTCTTTCTTTTCCTCAAAGAGCAGCGCGTCCTTTCTCTAAAGGGCAGACGCGAGCTCACACACACACTTGGCACCAACTCTTCCCTTCAGAACCCGCAGTTCTCCCGGGGAGGAAGCAGCCCTGGCACCCACATCTGTAAACACACCGTCAGCTTTTCTAGGGAAACCAATTAAGTCAATAAGCCACGGGGCTGGTCGTGGGAAGACGGCCCCTGCCAGGAGTACGAGGAACGAGGTAGAGTTGGGCTTTGAATTGCGGTGCTTTCTGTGAGCTTTTAAACTCCAGGTAGTCCTTAAGTGCTCTGCTTATGAATTGTGTTCTTACTCTTTTTAAAATGGCCTTTTTCGAAAAGCAGGCTGAATAGTGGACAAATAACCCAGATTTTTTTTTTTTTTCAAGATGAGAGCGGGGAGAGAGCAGTCTTTAAAATTAGAAAACGCGAGACCCAAATGGCCCTTCTGAAAGACTGGGGATAATTTCATATTAAGTAATTTGCGTTTATGCTTCACTGACAAGCCTAAATAAAAGGCGGATTCTCTGAATTAACCTGAAACTATTTTGAAAAGGAAAAGAGCAAACGGTGTCGAAATCCTTGGAGCGCCGAGGATGTGCCTTTCCGCAAGGTTTTTGAGTAAAGATAACAGAACAGTCAAAAGGGCTCCAGAGTCCCACTTTTCCCCTTCTTCTTCCTCCCTGGCAAACACCGACCCCATTTACTTTCCTCTCTCTCCAGGGGTCTCAAGGAAGTAAGCGAGAAAGGTTTATTATAGAGGAGTCTGGGCCACTTGGAAGAGAAGTTCAAGTTCCCAACGAGGAGAAAGAGGGTTACGCTCTCGAGACTTGGAAAGGAGCGGGTTTAGTTAGCCTTTCACTTTTCTGTACACAAAGACACGTTTTGGTGAAATTTGCAGCCTCTGACGTTTCTCTCCCGTGAGTACAAATAGCCAGGAGCCAAGAGGTGCAAAAAGGATATCCCAGTCGGAGGAGCACATCTTTCTAAATGGGCCGCGCACCCTTGCCAGGGGTCTTTCTAGGCGGAGCTGAGCCCGCAGCCCCCTGGCGCCCCCGCTTAACTTCGCCCCATTATCTCCTCGCCTGCTACCATTCCTCGGGCCACCAACCCTTCCCGCGGGGAAGACGCCCAGCGAGTTGAGAAAGCAGGTCCTGCCAGGAGCCGCTGCCCCCGGCGGACCCCTAGCGTGCAGCCAATGAGCTGGGCCCGGGTTCGAGAGGTGAAAGTTCAGGCCCGGGGCTCGCCGCTCGCTGCCCCTCTCCCGTCTCCTCTCTCCCAACCCCCGCCCCTGGCCACAGCGCAGACACAGCCCGGCTACCAGGGGCTGCCACGGTGGCACGTAGTTTGTTGATGGGTGGTCATAAAATATATTTATTTGCAATTCCTTTAACTAGCCCACCACCCCCGCCCCAGCATGGCCCCGAACACTGCGGGCTTTGTTCGCCTCGCTGCTGCTGGAGCTGGCCGGGGTTTAGCGCTCTGTGCTAACAGACTCCAAAAAAAGTTTAAGTGTAATAATAGGAAAACCGGGTTTCCGCAGCCGAGGAAAACGCTGAAAGGGCAAACAGCGAACGAATAGTTTTCTTTTGCACAAGTCACTGGTCAGCCCACTGGATCGTGGCAGCCTTGCAACGAAACACTGCCTAACAGAGAAAGGGGGAAAGCCAAATTCTGTCCTTGTAGTCGCCGCGCAGGGTCGCAGCCACTGCTGAGTCTCCTTTGCAGCACGTGGGGCTGCAAAAGTCATTTAGAAAGGTTCCAGGGGAAAGTTAAACGGGGCTACTAGGTAATTGAAGAGTTTCACCGATTGGACCTCGAAGTTCTCTCACGAAAATTTATTTGATTTCAGGTTATTTTACGATGAAACCGCAAATCAACAAATTCCAAGCCACTGCCCTATTACGGTCTAGGCGAAAGATAAATTCGTTTGAGATGGTCCTGAGCGTCTTGCGCGAAATAACCCTCCCCAAATGAAACTAAGGCCAGGATGAAGGAGAGCAACATTAGGCGAGTGACACGTGTAGGAAATTTCGGTTCAATGCTTCTCCGAGTGAACTGCTTAAATTTTTAGTTATTTGTTATAAGAATACAATTATTCATACATTTAGGTCTATTTTCTCCAAAACTTTCAGTTAAGCAACAATTACATTTTTTTTTTTCCTTCAGAGCCATTTCACTGGTTGTATTTGCAGCTAATACTTAAATTAGACTGGAGAGATCGCTGGGAGAAAGGGAAAGGGGCACGTTTTATTAAATTATATTTTTCCTCTTAGAGATACCATCTTTAAAGTTGTATTACTCACTTCACATAGCTTGAAACAAAAGTCTTCCTTAAACGCAAGGTGAAATATTTTTCCTTTCACACACCGGAACGGGCACATTTCAGATTACTATTTTTTCCGTTCTCTACAGTTTTCTGAAGATGAGCAAATAAACAGACTCCTTTTAGCCATTCTCCTATCACCACTCTCCTTCCAGGCACATTTTAGGAAAAAGAGAAAATTCTAGTTTCACGGAAGTCAAATCAAGGGTAATCTATGTTACAAAGTCAAATTGAATGTAGAGGTTGCAAAATTGGTGGAGTTACACCACCATCTGTCGTTAAGCTTCGGGACTACAAAATTTGGGACCTATAATAAATCTTAATGAGCTTTCCCAACTTTCTTTAAAACACACACACACACACACACACACACACACACACACAGACACAGACTATACTTTTCGTTTGTATTTTTATAACATATACCCTAAATTTACCTGAATCCTAAAGTAACGAATATGTGTTCATGAATTCATGCTACCCGGAGTCTCTAGTCATCTCATCTTCAGAAAAAATAAATACCTCACATCTGCCAGCCTCCATATAAAAGTCTTTTCAAATCAGCTGTGGGACTGCAGGTTCAGTCACCTCCTCCCCTTCCCTCGCTTCTAGTAGTCTGTTGATAGAAAAGATGGAGTCTCCACTCTAGGGGCCACCCATGTCCTGGAGCCAATAACAGAGTTTTAATTCTCTTTCGAATTTAACCTAGTTCTTTGTGGGTATATCTACTCTGGAAACATATAAACACAGCATATCTCTGCTAAGAGATTGGCTGTGAGTGTCTTTAAAAATTGTTAGGCTCCAGTTCTGGTTAATACTGCTGCAAAGACAAAGATCAGTTGCTCTGGGATAAAGTCTTGCCAAGGAAGGCTTTATCTAAATGAATATAGAAAAAGGACAACTACTGGATAAAGAATTCTAATGCTGACCCAAAAGCCTCCATCAAGCAATGAGGACTCCATCTTTTTCACACAACACTGTTATGGTACAGTTTATATATTTTAGATCTATTTTTTTTTGTTTGTTTTAAGGAGACTTGAGCACTAAATTTCTGTTTTCCAGAAAATAAGTAATTTTTAAAAAATGTAACTGCTTGCTTATGTTGGTAAGGCATTCACTGGAAATAATAATATTAAGTTGAATCATACTAAACTATATCTGATCAACTTGGAGCCACACAGATAACAATTTCATATGGCTCCAATTAATAGTACCTAGCTTTTTCTGAGAAGCGATCTATCTCTGTAAGAGTAAGCATAGCCAAAATGTCAAATCCCTGATGTTACTTCCTGACACAATTTAAATATATTGAGTTGCTTGATGCAAGAGACCTTTGCTTGATGATGTTTCTACTATTAAATTCATCTTAGAGTTTGCATGTCCCTGAGTTACGGCGAAATTTTAGAACTGAAGGAACTTCAAAATACTCTTATCCACTCCCTTCATTTTACCAATTATAAAGCAAAGATCCAGAGATGACAGCAAGATTATACAGCTCATTAGTAAAACTGATAATTATTATTGAACTATTTCATATTTCTAGACGTACAATCCTCCTTCCTCATACTCCACAAAAGGCATTTTTGTTACATACCCCCATCTCTTTACATTTTCTTCACATCCATTGAAACTGATACAGCTCAGTGACGACCATACCTTTGGATGTCAGTACAGTATTCAAGTCGGTTAACTGTCATGTCATGTCCACTGTAATACACGGGAGGGAAAAAAAAAGTCTGATGACTTGTTTCTCTTGAAAGTCAATTAAAGTCTGCAAGATTTCTTCAATAGTGTAAAGAGGTTCATCACTGTTGATTGCAAGTGTTCATTATAGAAAAACTGATGGCAAGAGGTGCTAACACAAACCACGGTTTATGATGTTTTTCAGGGTTAATGATCTTCAGAGACTCCTAAGGGGCGAAACCCATAATCTCAGTAGCGGCTTGTCTTTACTACACTCAAGAAATAAAGGCTAACATGAGGCTGTGAGACAAAATATAACATTGATTTTTTTTTAAAGCTATGAGCAAAAATGAACTATATCAAGAACCTGCATCACTGAAGATTTTTATTTTGGTTTAATAACCATATGGTTCTAGTAACTAGTAGTTTACCCAAAGAATGTATTAAAGTGATTAATTGTAACAAATCATATAAAAGTTCAAACATCTACCCTCTTCCCCTTCCCTTCTGTTTCTCTTCTTTCTTCTCACCTTCTGTATCTTTCTCCTTCTTTTCCTCCCTCTACCATAGTCTACATCACCGTCCTCATAATGACAACTTCCAAAATTCCCCACAGATATTTATCTCCTAAGCTCCAGATATGTTTAATCAATTGCTTATTGATAGCACCATATGAATTGTGAAAAGGTACCAATTTGCCCTCTTTTCTCCTTGGCCAGCTACTCCTCATGCCACCTGTTTAACAGTTAATAGTCTCTTAACCCAAGCGGTTACTGAAGCCAAGAAGACCCAAGTCACATGTACTGCCTCCTCCACATTCTCACAATCCCTGCATTAGCTTTCGTTCACTGTTACCTCTTTCATCTCCCATTGTCTTCCATCTATTCCCATGGTGTTGCTTTACTTCAAGTCTTCATCACTTCTCACTTGGTCATTCTTGATAACTTTCTAATCACCTTCTCTACTTTCAGTTTCTCTTTGTTCCGGTTCATCCTCCTCACTGCTTTCTAGAACGCATCTGAAACACATGTCACTTAGAATTAGGCCAAGCTTCCCTGTAGCCAGTGGAGTTGAATCTTAAGTCCTATAGTCCAATAGAGCAAATATGTCTAGCAAATATGTGATATTTAATCATCTTCCTTGGAATGAATGAATGAATGCCATGCCCCAGACAAATGTATTTTAGATGTTAAATATATTCTCTCAGAACATTGTCAGATATATTTTTAACTATGTATCATTTTCAGCAGATCTTTTAGTCTACTTTGTACCCAATCATCTGGCTAAAATAGTTATAACTGAAGATTTTCATTATTTTTTCATATGAAAGAATTTAGCAGATAGATATAAAAGTATATTCAATCTGGCATTCCAATTCCCAACTGCATTATTTAATGGCTCAACAAATATTTATACACTAAGCACTGTGGTAGGTATTCCAAGAATTAAAGATGTATAAGATTAGGTCCCTGTCCAGAACTTAGAGAGCTAGTAGATATATAAGTGGATTATTTCAATAAAACATGAATTTCAATGCAGCATAAGGTAGAGGTATATCCAGGATGTAATAAGACCAGGGAAAATATTTCTTAAGGCTACACTAACAAGTTGTTTATTTTTTGTTTGTGATGATAACTTTAAAAACAAATCTAAGAATACATCTTTTATTTTTTAGGTTTCTATTTAAATTCCAGTTAGTTAACATACTGTGTAATATCAGTTTCAGGTGTACAATATAGTGATGCAACACTCCCATATGTCACCCTGCACTCATCGCAACAAGGGCATTCCTTAATCCCCATCACCTATTTCACCCATCCCTCCCACTCACCTCCCCTCTGGTAAGCATCAGTTTGTTCTCTATAGTGAAGAGTCTGTTTCTTGGTTTACCTCTCTCTCTTTATACATCTTTTAATCCAAAATTTTAAATTTACCACATAGCAGCCTGGAAAAACTTACAATCTTTGGGTAAAAGCATGAAGTTGTGGGAAAAACATGGCTCTATCATGGGTTTAAGGACCGTGAGGAAGTATGAGGCAGTTCCCTGAATTATCTCATGTTACTCTTACATACAGAATGCAGTTTTATAAAAAGATTACTTCTAATTTGTCCTGATTCACCACAGGAAAATAGTTTCATAATAGACAGGAACTGAACAAAAAATAAGAGAACATAAATGTTCCCAGTTTAAGGAGAGATTCACATGTTTTCCTCCCTCAGCATCTCAGAGGAAAGTAGTTATCCTGGCCCCATAGGGTCCCCTAGGGACAGTCATAAGATACTGCATCCTCCAATCTTTTCCCCATGCAAATTGCCTTTTTTCTGTCCCATCAAGGCATTTTGGTTCCGTGCTATCCCTCCCTTGCTCACACTACTCCCAGTTCAGTAAATACAGCATTAAGCCATACTTTCTCAGTTAAATTCTTTCCTTTCCTCCCTCTTCTCTTTTTCATTTAACTCAGGAAAATGTTCCTCACTAATTCTGTCTCTTTTTCTCTCTCTCACTCTTCCCAGAAAACACACACACACACACACACACACACACACACGCACACACATATGTGCACACACACGCACACACAATCATGGTTGCTAGCCTTAGGAGCAGAGCTAGCAATGTAAGAAATCAAGAAATGGGGAAACTAACATGCAAATAGAAAAAAAAATTAAAAACTAGTCCTATTAGCTTTTAAAACCTTTAAGTCCCCAGATAAAGGAGCAGTGAAATACCCTTAAACCCCTCTGTGAGTTAAATTGATACGATCCAATTGGAAAGCAATTTGGCAACTTGTGTTACAGCTTTTTAAATTAGTCCCTTAGCTAGATTGCAATCCAAAAGAAATTATCTGAAATGCAGATGGAAAAGCTTCATGCAAAAGCTGTTTATCATAGAATTATTTACAATAGTGCATATTTAGAAGTGATTATAGTCAACAACATATAATATAGTCTAACCACTAAAATAATATCAAAGGATGTTTTAATAACATATAAAATGCTTTTGTTCTATGGCGAAACAATAGTATATGAAAATGTATCAAAAAAAAAAAAAAAAAAAAAAGACCAGAAAGAAATGCACCATTGCAATATTCCTCAAACTGGCCCACAATCTTCTCTACCTTATGGTAGTCACACCCTTGGGTAGTCCCCTCCCACATTGTTCCAGGGTCATCGATATGGCACAGGTGATGATGGTATGTCACTTCTGAGCTTAGGTTATAAGAGATGGTGTAACTTCTGTCTAGGGCTTTGGATCTGTCTCTTAGATCACTTGTGCAGGCAAGCTGCCATGTTGTGAGCAGCTCTATGGAGAGGCCAACATGGTGAGGAAGTGCTGTCTCCGGGCAACAGTCAGGGAAGAACTGAGGAATGCCAACAACCATGTGAGTGAACTTGGAAGCAAATCCTTTTTTCCCAATTGAGTCTTCTTATGATGACTGCACCTTGGCCATCAGCTTGATTCCAACATCATGAGAAAATCTGAGCAAGAATCGCTCAGGCAAACCACTTCTGGATTTCTGACCTTCAGAAACTATGAGCTAAAATATGTTTCTTAACTTAAAGCCTTTAAGTTTTGGGGGGTAATTTCTACACAGCAACAGATAACTAAATAAATAGGGTAAGAAATGTTATATATAAGTAGTGGAACTTCAGGTGATTTCTTTTTCCTTTCTGCTTTCATATTTTCAAATCCTCTGCAGTAAAGACGTATTATAACTGGAAAAAAGTAAATAATTCATTAAATAACTGTTTCACATTTTATATTTGAAAAGACAGTGCTCTCGAGTGCTTTTTAGAATTGCCACAAATTTAGTACCCCCCAATCAACATCCTCTAATAAACTAGATTTATCTCAAGCATAACTGAAATATGAAATTAAATTTCAACTTTACTTTTTAAAATTTACCTAGTGGAGCGATATTCTACATTTTGTTAATACAAATAAACAACATATCCATGTATGATATGTACATTTCATGAACTAGGGTGGTATCTGAACACCATTTACAACATTGTTTCTGAGAAAAGACATTCCAGGTTTAGAAAAATCACTTGCAACAGAATGTATTTTAACATAGCATCTTCCTATATATGCCAATCAAAAAATCAAAAAGGTAAAAGACCTTTTCTGTTTTGATTATATATAACAGGATAACTGTGAAAGTACTTTCAGTCTTATTCCAGGTAAATGAATAAAAACAAACCGTGAACTGATAAAGTAAAACTAGATTCTCACTTTATATTTAATCATAAGAAACAATCATTGTCTCCTGAGGTTTTCCTAATTAGGTTATAGCACAGTTACAGTAGTTGAGTAGAGGAGGTCAAAGCAAGTTCTAAATTAGTTTAGCAAAAATTAGCAAGTCAATAAGTATGTTTTTATTGAGTTACAATAAACATGCTAAAACAAATGGATTCCCTAATCTGTTAATAATAATGCCTTCTGTCTTCGTATTACAAAAACCCAAAATAACAATTTTATGCTCAGTCGATTTCTTTAAAAAATTAAGTCATGGAAAACCATACAAAGCCATTTCTGGACCCTGATAATATTTTTTGTATAATCGATTTTCATAATATCTGGATTGCCTTGAGAATTTCAAGTTGATAAAATAAAATAGGTATATAAAATAATTTTCATGACATAGGAATATATACTGTGAGTATGTTAATTATTTAGTTTCTTTTGGTTATATTCTTCAGTAACTGTGAACACCAAGTGCATTACTGAGTTTACTTCAGGAAACTATTATATAGAATGTTATCATTGGGTTCATGATCATAAATAAATATGGTTCCTCTCATAAGAATATATTGTATGTACTAGACAGATAAATTTCTGCTAAAGTAAGATTTCATTTCCCTATCTAAAGATTCTCACATTTTCTGACTTATTTTTTGAAGTTAAAAAATCTTTTCATTACTTCTATGATCCTTTGTCCATCGTGTTGTTGATTCATCTTCTATAACAATCCTCTTTTCCACCTCCTCACTAAATTCTGTGAATCAGGATCAAAGACAAAGATGTCTGAACTGGTGAAAGAAATGTATGATATTTTAACCAATTGAAGAAAACTCATTGATACCTTCCATGGTTTTTTCAAATAACTAGGTCATTAAGGATCATAAATCATAAAGTATCTTTGCTAGAAAAAATTGAGTATCTGTTAAGCAAAAATCCATGTTCATTAGTCCATAATCCTATATGCAATCAAGTTCAGGTAATTTATTTTTAGATAAGAGATACAAAAACTCTATGTTGGGACATAATAATATTGGAGAAAGGACACTCTAAAATAAACCATTGAAGGCAATTTGACCTCTAAAATATGGTATTAAGATGAGCTCTACCTCGCAGATTTTAGCAGGGAAATGTGGTGAACAAATGTAAGACTTTCAAAGGAAAGGAAGTTCATACAGCTGTTTGACTGTGGGAATTAGATAACCTGTCATCATAAAATATAGACCCTTTTACTTCCTGAATTCAACTCAGTTCAATTCCAGCAAATATTTATTGAGTCCACATTATTTGTCTGTCAATATTTAATACCTTAGAATCATAATCTTTGGGTTAGATGGGGGCTTAGAGGTCACCTAATCCAAGATTCTTCCTAAAGAATCTGGGTATGGATTTTTGTTATGAAGTGGTATTTCTTAGAGTAGTTTCATTAAGAGTAGTCAGGAAATAGAATCCAGAGGTGACTGGCTGCCCAAGCTCTTTCCAAAAATTCTTGCATTTCAGATTAAATGTCCTCAGTGCTTTTCTTGACTGCATATTGAGCAGTTCACCTCTGGAAGTTTGTAGCCTACACTGAAGCTAGACATACTTATTTCTTGGAAGATTGCCCTTCCTGCTCCCCCTCTCCCCCAGGCAAAACTAGACTTCCACCTGTCAGCTTCCTCAAGGTTTAATTTTTCCTAAAGGTTTATAATAGAGCTAACTCTTGATCTCACTAGAAGAGAATCTGGGGTCACACTTCCCTTAAGGGACCTTGCCTTTGCATTGCCTCCTCATTTTTGTCCTTGGGTAGGGGATAAGGCAACCCTTATGGTTGTCTTACTTAGCAACCATCCTTTACATTGATTTTTCTGAGAACCCTGGTTCTGCCATAATCAGGTTCATCAAGGATTTGATGGCTCAGAAAGATTCCTCTAATGTCAAGGGCTAAGTGGGCTGGAAGAGAAAACAAGCGCTGAGCACACTTCCTGGAAAGGGCTTTCTGGTCCTATTCTCTTCTCCAGCAGAACCTCAGGAAGTGCTTCCTTGAGAATATCCTGGGCCACAGAGGCGTTTCCTTACCTTGCTCATTCTTTGAGCAGTGCTTGGTCTAGGGCACTCACTGGTGAGAGCAGATCACCCTGAGGTGAAGATATAGGACAATTAGGGACACATCCTAGCCAGTAAGCATAAGATGAGGCCTAAAGGGCTTGTAAGAAGCATGCTTTGTGTGGAGATTTGGGGGAACAGGCTCAGTTGGAAGTGTTTCAGGTGAATAGTGTTTTAGGCATTGAACAGAATAGGTGTCACGGATGATTTTGTAAACTAGAGACCTAGATTTCTGAAATACAAACTGAAAAAAGCGTGTAAGAAGAGACATGATTGAGCATATTCATTGTTTTTTAGATAATGATGATATAAACAAAAATAACTTTACCATGAAAAATGATTCACCTCAATTAGAGAGATTTGAGATTACCATATAATTGCTATTTAAAAATTTACTGAAAAAAGTATTCATTAATTGATTAGATGTTGCAGTTTTTCAAATCACATAAGGAAAGTATATTACTAATACATTTTCACTTCTCTTGGTGTAGTGTGACATTTTCTACAGTAAAAATAAATCCATTTTCAATTTTTGATTACTGATTCTGGTTTTGGTAGTTCTCTGATTTCCAGAAAAGATAATAAACTTACAGGTGTTTAATTTATTGATGGTTAAATGATAACACGGTTAATTTTGGTAATACTTATTTAAAGTAAACCGGTTACTTATGAGATTAGTGTGTTTTAGGCTTAGGTTTAGATTGTTTCATTTATTTACAAAGTAGGCATTTGAGAAGCACCCAGAAAAGAGAAGAGAGTTGTTACTTCGACAAAAGCACATGTATATACTAAACTGATAGCTTATTATACTAAAAATAAATTCGTAAATGGAACTTTGTCAAAACTTTAAAAAACTTTTGGTCTGTGAAAGACCTTGTTTAAGAAGAATAAAGAGAGAAGCTGTGGACTAGGAGAAAATATTGGCAAACCACATAAGCGAAAAAAAGGTTTCTGTCAGAACGTATAAAGGACTCTCAAAACTTAAGAATAAAAAAAGAGAACAGTTCAATTAGAAAATTGGCAAAAGACATGAGACATTTAATCAAAGAGGATACACAAATGGCAAATAAGCATGTGAAAAGATGTTTAACGTCGCTAGTTATTACACACTTATTAGAACTGATAAAATAAAAAAAATAGTGGCAATGTCAAATGCTAGCAAGGATGTGGAGAAACTGGCCCTCTTGTACATCTCTGGTGGGAATGTAAAATGGGACAGCCTCTCTGGAAAAGACTGTAGCAGTTTCTTAAAAAATGAAACATACACTACTACAACCTAGCAATTGCATTCATTACTGGGCATTTATCCCAGAGAAAAGAAAATTTAGGTCCACCAAAAACCTGTACAAGAATTTTCATAGAACTTTTATTTGTAATAGTCTAAAACTTGAAACACGCAAAATATCCATCAATAATTGAGTAGTTAAACAAACTGGTTTATACCCATACCATGGATTACATGGAATAAAAAGGAATGAACAACTGATACATACAGTAACTTGGTTGGATCAAGGGCATTAGGCTGAGTGCACAAAAACACTCTCAAAGGTCACATGCTATATGACTCCATTTATGTAACATTCTCAAAATAACAAAATTGTGGAGATGAGGAACAGATTAGTGGATTCCAGGGGTTAAGACCCTGGGGTGTGGGAAGTTCATGTGACTACGAAGCAAAGATCATCACTGTGATAGAATAGTTCTGTGTCTTGATTGTTGTAGTGAATATGCAAATACACTCATGATAAAATGTCATAGAACTGTACACACACATTGTGACACAAACCAAATGTCAGTTTCCTGGTTTTAATGTTACCCTATAGCTCTATACGATCTACCCATGGGAGGGGGGAACTGGATGAAGAGTCCATAGAACCTCTCTGTAGTATTTGTTAATCTTCCTGTAGCCATATCATTCTTTTAAAATTAAAAGTTAAAAAAAAAAAAGTACAACCGACATAGAGAGCCAAGGATTATAAGAGGAGGCCATGGATTGTAATAAAGCTAGGAGAGACAGGGGCTGGCATCCTCCGCAGCAGTCCATTTATGTCTCTGAGTAGTATTTAAGAAAAAAAAATCTTCTCCTTCCTTATTAAGCATAGTTATGCTTATTTCTTGATGTCTAAGGAAATTATAAGTAAATTTTCCCTATTCCCATGAAATGACTCATATATGTATGTCCTTTATGTCTCACTTCTTTCACCAGCATGATTTTAAGTGCATCCACATTATATGTATCAATAGTTCATTCCTTTTTATTGCCGAGTGATATTCTACTGTACAGATGTACTACAATTTCTTATTCACTTGTTGATGACTATTTGGGTTGCTTCCAATTTTTGGATGTTAGGGCTGTCTGAATTTTTCATTTTTCAAACAGTTGTGCTCATGTTACATTGTATAAAAAACAATCCAAAACAAAAGACCACCAGCAGCAACAACTGTAATAACAAACCCCAAAGCAAAAAGAGAACTCTTGTGTCATTCAGGAATTCTTTTGCTTTTAAGCAACAGCATATTTGAACAACAATGGTTTAAACCATAAGAGCATTTATTGTGCCTTAAGAAATCTGAAGATGCACAGTTTCAGGGTTGGTCCAGGGACTTAAACATGTTATCAGTGACCCAGATCATTTTTATTTTTTGTTCTATTAACTTCGGTGTGCTAACTTTTCACTTCATATTTGCGACCCGATGCGTGCAAGATTTTTTGCAAAAACTTCAGGCCTTATGTTCAAAGCAAGAAAAGGGGGGATGGGCCAGTTTCAGAATGTTCTCTCCCATGCCTTTTTATAAGAAAGAAAAGCTTTGCCAAAGCTCCCCAGCAGACTTCCCCTCATGTCTCATTGCTCTGAACTATGCCACCACTCGCTCAGGAACAGCTGGGAAAGAGGCAACATTTTAATGATTGGCTTCCCTGAAATGATCATATTTCATCGCTTGGGGCTGATTCCATTGCCAAGTGAGACAAATTAGGGTTCCGTTAGAAAAGAGATGAGAGGTAATGGCTGAGAGATACGGAACGAATAGTGTTTGCCACAATACCTTCTCTTGATCTTATTAACTTATATTTCTTTCTCATTTGAGGTGTCTTTTAACTTTTATCTTCTCAAGTATTTTTAGAGATGTACTTTTTCCAATGACACTGTTACCAGCATATGTCATGTTGCCAAGACCTGATGAATTTTTACTCATTTGTTTGTTTTGAAAGAGACCGTAGATGAGCAAAAGTCTACGTTTTGGGGAAAAGGTAATTCTCCAAATATTTTTTTCTCTAATTCTGATGTCTTGTCCTTATTGAAGAGATGCTCTAGAAATACAAAGATTCCATCCCAACTTCTCTGTGTCTCAGGAAGAAATGTTCTCAATCCACTCTTCAACTTTTCCATACTTTTTAGACCAACCATTCTCAATATAACTGAAAATATTATATTTAATATATACCAGCTGTATAAGAGTAACCTTGAATTTAAGATATGATGGACTAAAAAGAAAAGCTTTTATCACAACTTCCTATGTACATTTTCATCAACTCATATGGTGCACATGTGGGCCTTTGATAGTTATGTGTTAACAAAAACCTGATAGACTCAAAATTAATTTTAAAATCCTGTGTTTTTCTCAATGCCAGTCATTTTAAAAGATAAATATTATTAACATAATCATAAAGCTACCTATGAAAGTAATCTCAAGATAGTGATAAAGGCACATTCTTAGAATCTAAATGTTCTATATTAAAAAAATAATCTTATTGAAAAAGAAGACAGAAGGAAACTAACAATTACTGAACACTTAAGATATTCTAAGCAGTAAGCTTGGAGCTTTGTACAATGCCTTTGATTTAGTCCTTCCCAAGCCTCAGTGAACTAGATCTTATTTGCCGTTCCCAAATGAGAAAACTAAGGCTCAGGGAAGTTAAGTAATTTGTCTTAGGTCATATTAAAAAAAATAATAAATTCAGTTGTATGGATTTGTTTTCCAGGTTTTAAAAACTAATAAAGGATGGGCAACCAACCAACCTATCAAACATCTCAGACAAGCCAAATCAATACATTGATAATATCAGAGAATTCTTTATTTATGTTGGACAAATGAAAAATAGAATTTAGGAAACCCAAGAAAACATAAAATCTGAATTTGAAATATGTCTCCCACTTTATTATCATTGCCATCAGTAGCAAGCAGTTTCTAGTGATCTAGTCTCTACCAATGTTCACTTTTATTCCACTGAAGGCACATGCCAGATGGATTTAGAAAGGCCTAATTGAAGAAGATTTGTTCAATAATCAGGCAATTAAAATGGCAGGAAAAACACAGAGTATGAGAAAGGCAATGTGAAAATTTCACTAGACTTTGAATCCAGTGAAAATGTAAAACAAATTTAAAACAAAAATGTCATACAATTTGGGCAGAGAAAGCACTTGAAGAAGAATCATCAAAGGATTTAACCCCGGTGAATTTTGTGAGACACTGTCAGGCAAAAAGGAACTGTGATAAAAGAAGAGACAATAAGAGTTAGAAAAAGGGTGAAGGGGAGTGAGAGTATATATTGAAGAAAAAAAAAAAGAAGAAAAGGACTGGGCTGTGTGTATAATAATGGAAAAATGAAGCTTTTTCCTTACAGATGGTGATCAGTGGCCAGAGCCTTGAACACAAAGAAAGGAAGGGATGATGCAATTATAACAGAAAGTTACTGGATGGATGAGAAAGCCTCACTGTGGTCAGAGAAACAGGAGGGCAAAGCCACCTTGGCAGAGGCTTTACCCCAGGGCATAGCCAAGGAACAGGTCTATGCTTTGCAAATTGAACAGCAAGTAACCTCTTGGCAGAAGTTGGGATGTGTGTGTGTCTGTGTGTGTGTGTCTGTTGGGGTGGGGGATAACAGCATCTTAAGGCATAAGAGAAATAGGACACATTTTCCTAAAACCTAAATTTTATCATCTGGTAAATAACTGAAATATTATTTCTAATTATCCTATGCTTTAGAATGTCAAGTTGTTCTCATGAATTTTTAAGATGAATTATTTTTCCTAGCTTCACTGATATATGATTGACATACAACATTGCTTTAGTTTAAGATGTATAGCAAGTTGATGTGAAACACTTATATATTGCAAAATGATTACCACAGAGGCTTAGTTAAAATTTCCATCATCTCACATAATTACTATTTATTAATTGTGGTGAGAACACTTAAAATTTATTCTCTTAGCAACTTTCAAATATGTAATAGAATTTTTTTTTTTAAAGATTTTATTTATTTATTTGTCAGAGAGAGAGAGAGAGCACAGGCAGGGGGAGAAGCAAGCTCCCTGCTGAATAAGGAGCCTGATGAGGGACTTGATCCCAGGCCGCTGGGATCATGACCTGAGCCCAAGACGGGTGCTTACCGACTGAGATACCCAGGCATCCCATGTAATAGAATATTATTGATTATAGTTCCCATGCTGTATATTACATCCCCATGACTTCTTTATTTTATAAATGGAAGTTTGTACCTTTTGACTCCTCTCACCCATTTTCCCCACTCCCTATCTAGCCTCTGGCAACCACTGATCTGTAACTGTATCTATGACCATCCATTGACACTTAGGATGTATCCATATCTTGGTTATTGTCAATAATGCTGCATTGAACATGAGAGTGCATGTATCTTTTCAAGTTAGTGTTTTCGTTTCCTTCGGACAGATATCCAGAAGTGGAATTGCTGGGTCATATGGTAGTTCCATTTTTAACTTTTGGAGGAAACTCCATACTGTTTTCCATATGGTGGCACTGATTTACATTCCCACCAACAGTGCCCAAGGGTTCCTTTTTCTCCACATCCTTACCAAGACTTGTTATTTCTTTTGTTATGGACATTTTCACAATATTAATTCTTCTGATCCATGAACACGGGATGTCTTTCCATTTATTTGTGTCTTCAATTTCTTTTACCAAAGTCTTATAGTTTTTAGGGTACAGACCTTTCATCTCCTTGATTAAATTTATTCCTAAGTATGTTTTTTAATGCTGTGGTGAATAGAGTTGCATAATCAAAGTAATTAGCAATAATTAGTAATTACCTGTGGTCATGGAACAGGTTTGAGATCTAGAGAACATCCGTCCATCCATCCATCCATCCATCCATCCATTCATTTGACACATACTTTTGTGAGTGAAAACTAATATGATTTCACACATAAGATATTGATTTATATGACATATTAAAACACAAATAGGTTGGGAAGGAAAGCAATCACTATCTTGTTCAAAATTCTCCTATAGCTCTGCCTAGATACAGAATGAAATCTAAAATCTTTTGCTTAGCACAAAAGGCCATTGTGTCTGCTGCTTTCACTTCTGGTCTAGTTTTACCCTTTTCTACGCCTTATCCCTTCTTCCTACCTCCACGCCCAGGCTTTTACTCTCCCCCTTACTGTCCTGCAGTTTCTAGAATATGCCACGCACATAATGTCTCCTTTGCCTGGATTGCACTCTCTCCTGGCTGACCTGGGGGCATTCGATTGTTCTTCCCAGGCCTCCACTGCATTTTGTTTCTATTCCACTAAGGAAAATATTTCCATGTATTTTTCTGAGTGGTTTTGTCTTCACTGGATTCTGATTCCAGTGAAGAAGCAGGGACTAATTCTTTTTGTTTCTCTAGAGGCCTCAAAGGCTGTGTATCATATGTGGATAGCATCTAATAAATATGTATTGAATAAATGCATTTTAATAAATGAATGAGGTCACAATACTATATTTCAATATAGATATAGGATAAAATTCATTAAATGAAGCCTATTGCAGAAAAAAACCACAATTCATGGAAGACATGTGCTGAAAGAAGAGGATTTAGATTAAAAAGAGAGTTACATAAGTATTAATCATATGCCATATTTTGGTCCAGAATGTTTTGAAGAACGTTTAAAAAAAAAAAAAGCAGTAGAACTTTTCCTTCAAATCAAATCCCACTAAGAAGTATAAACAAATGAGGTCAAAGAATGCGAGCTTCTTCAAATGCGTGTAGGTGAGGCCATTTTAGGGTTCCAGAGAGCTTTTCTACTGGGAAAAGCAAATGCGAGACACACTGCCAAAGGTACAGAATACTAAGATCTTACTTTTACATGGAACTTTTTATAAATTACATTGACATTGTGTTACTTGAGCCCCATAACAACATTGCTGAAGTTGGCAGGCTGAGTAGATACAATCTCGATTAACTAAATCAAAGAAGGCTTAAGCAACTTGCCCAAGTCTTGCCAAGAACTGTCCTCACTGATGTTACGTATCGTAGCTACTCCTTAAAACCAGATCCAAGGACTCTTCATATAACTTATCCTCTGGTGTAGAGTTGCCATTTGAACACACACACACACGTCATTATATCTCTCGAAAGCTCCCAGTGAAATCCCTCAAGCATAGTTGCATATCCTCTGGGCTTCCTGCTCTTTATTCTTTGCCCTATTGGTGTGGAGTATTCCAGAAGCAGAAGTGGCTTCATACTTTCAGATATTTGGCATAATTAAATTAGGAGATGATACGTCTCTTGCTGCGAGCCTTTTGAGGAAGCAATACTGGATTTTCCTCATTGAATAATCCATTTGTTCATTCTTCTGCCCTTAGTGACTATTCTTCCTTCTGTACATTTATAGCTAAATGTTTTCACCTTTGGAAGGGGTGCTGGGTTCCGGCACTATGCCAGTCCAGATTGCAGTTGCAATACTAGTCCAGCAGGTGCCTCCTGCTCAGTCCCCTTCTGTTCATCGAAAGTCAGGTTGGAACTAGTGGGCTATTATGACCCCCTAGGTAATAAGGCCACACTGACTGTCAACCCAGTTTTGCCAGAGGGGATAAAGGCACAGTTCACCTCATCAGGCCCTAGGAATTCTGACGTAAGTTTTAAAAGGTAGAGATCTAATTTCTTACTTAGAGATCATTCCCTCCTTCCAGTATCCACAGCGACAGCCCTGGTTTACTACTGCATCTGGTAGGAAAAAAGAAAGTTGAAGTGCTGTGGGGGGAAATGAGGAAAGTATTGTTAACCCACGGGGGAAGGACTGTACAGTCACTCTAGTATCCTCCCCCACCTCCTCTTCCTCCGATCCTTTAGAACAGCTGAGGAATCCATCTAATGGGGATCCTCTCCCAGCCCTCCCTCGTACTGAGCGTGAGCTCACACTTGGGAAGGTGTGTGAGCCTGCCCTTCGTGTCTTTAGTTTCCCTTGAGTTTGAGAACCTGGCATGAAAGAGGCCAACCAGATAACAAATATTTCAGTTATCCTTTCCAATTCTCTATCAAACCATTACTTGAAGGATGACATTTCTTTGCCCATTTTCGGACTTTTATGGGCTTTCAAGTGTGCTTCTTGGTCTGAAGAAATGTGACTCGGTCCAAAATGATGCAGTATTTTCTGTTCCAGTCCTTCTGTGTTACTCTGAGGATCTGCATCTACCACCAGGTAAGCAAAGCCCGGTTCAGAATAGGTGTCTGTTCCCGTCAGAGTCCATTTGTAGCCTCCAGGGACTGCTGGCTTTGGTCCGACTTGGCACTCAGGTGCTAGGCCTTCTCCCTGCGGCATCTGCACCATCACCGTCTGTGGTCTCTGTCTTGTTGTGAGACAGAACAGTTCTTATCAGCATTTTGTGCCTCGGAAGGTATTTAGATCCAGATCACCTATGCATTGCTGAAAGTCCCCAAAGTCCACTCATTTTATAAACCCCGGTAACTACCTCAAGGGAGCACACTGGAATATATGGTACCTGGTTCCAATCACCTGCTCATCTTAGAAGAGATTCTTCTGATTGGGCATTTCCATATCCTACTTTAATGCATGCCTTAGATTCCCAATGTCTGAAAGAGCCTCATCCCGCCAGAGAAAGGAGCTGAAAATAGATCAGCATTTTTTGAGAGACTGGATACTTCCTGTGTCATACTTTTAAAGGTCCTCTAAACAACAGCACCTGTAATCATAAATTTTACTCACTATGGATTACATAAAATTGTAGCAAGGTGAGACACAAGGGTGCCTGGGTGGCCCAGTCAGTCAAGCACCTGACTCTTGGTTTCGGCTCAGGTCATGATCTCATGGTCATGAGATCAAGCCACACGTTGGGCTCCATGCTTAGTGCAGACTCTGCTTGAGATTCTCTCCTTTTCCCTCTCCCTCCCCCTCTGCCCTTCTCCCCTGTCCCGGCTTCTGTGCTCACTCTGTCTCTAAAATAAATAAAATCTTTTAAAAAAAGTGTAGCAAGGTAGTTCTCAAACTTTATCAAAATCATGTGCAGAGATTCTGATTCAGTAGGTCTGCAGTGCAAACAGAATTTGCAAGCCTAAGTTCCCAGGGGATGCTAATGATGCTGGTCTGCAGACCACTATCTGAGAACCATTATCGCACATGATTTTAGAAATCATCTGTTTGTCTCTTTCCCTGCTGGAAGGTAAGCTTTTCAATTGCAGGAACAGTTTTCTTCATCAAGATGTTCCCATAACCTAACAGAGCATCTAGGAAAAAAATAAATATTTATTGATTTAATGAATGGTAATGATGTTTCTTGCATTATGCTACTTATATTTATATTGCTTCTATTGATAAAATCACCTGCATATTTGAGGATGGTAATATGACTTTATTTTTCATACATAGTAGTGTCAGTCTTTCATTATTAGTTAGTATAAATATTAATAATAGAACATTATTTTATTATATTTTAATAATTTCAACATGATATATTGCTAATAGTTTTTGCAAAAACATTTTTGCTATATCACTAGATATATGTGTATGCATGTGCTGGGATTAGAAGAATACTATTTTTCTTCTTTATACGTGAATTGATGATATAAAATTGTTACATGAAATATTTGGCAGCTGTATACCTTGCAGGCAAAATTAATGAAAAAGAAAAATTTATAGAATCTAGGCTAATTTGAAAGTGTGATGAAACATGTCCTCACAAATTAAAGTTTGGAGAATGGTAGAAAGTACAAAAATGCATTGATAGTCTTTCTGAAGATCTCCCCCCATTCTGCCTTCTGCTCATTAATTGTTAAATTAATATTCATTTGGATTCTGGTTGGCCTCTTTAATGCCAGGTTCCCAAACTCAAGTGGAACTAAAGGCAAACTACCTTAATTTTCCCTCTTTTACATCACTCTTTAAGTTTTTAGACCAGCACTGCTAATTCTGAGAAATTAGCAAACCAGCTTACCCTGGGCCATGATTTAGTCCAATCTTATTAGCTAAGTGATGCCCAACCTCAGTGTTGCTCATCTTACTTAGAATATGTAATTTAGAGGGCCAATGAAGGCAAAAATGCAGGATTCCCATGTGCAGTAATGAAAACTGCACCAACTAGGATTATTTAACCTTGCAAAACAGAACTTAAGTAAATAAAATTAAATTAAAATTTAATTAAAAATTCAATAAAATTATAAAAGATGTAACAAAAGTTGATTAGTCTCTTCTTTTTTTTTTTTTTCCTTCAGTAGACACTACAATTCATGACCCTGAGCTCAAGTCCTGAGCTCAAGTCCTGAGCTGAGATCAGGAGTCGGGTGCCTGACTGAGCCACCCAGGCACCCCAGATTAGTCTCTTGTTTGAACCAATCCAATAACATGTTGAAAATAGTCACTGGAGGATATTAATGGTCTATATATTTAAAACCAATAAAAAGAGATACATCTGCATCAATACAGCACAAAACAAAACTATGAAATTCTTAACCACTGAACATTTAGTGTTAAAGTCTACAGTTAGATTTTTTCTAAGATTATTTATTTATTTGAGAGAGAGAGAGAGCATGAGAGAGAGTGAGATCATGAGCAGGGGGAGGGGTAGAGGGAGAAGCAGATTCCCTGCTGAACAGGACTAGACCCTAGGACCGTAGGATCATGACCTGAGCTGAAGGCAGATGCTTAACTGACTCAGCCACTCAGGCACCCATATAATTAGATTTTTTAAAATGACTTTAAAAATTATTTTTAGTTTGAATTAAAAACTCACAACAGACTTAAAACTAGTATTTAAAGTGTATGTGTTAAGTTTTGTCAATTCAAAAGAACTAGTTACTAAGCTCAAGATATTATGGCTTTTGATAATTTTACCTGAGGTGGAAATACCAGTCATTACTGATAGATAAAAGCAATGTGAAATGTGAAATATCTTGTGTGTGTCCTATTTGAGGAGCTGTTTACCAAAAACGTCAAAACAAAAATTCCTGATATTATAAAATATTTTTTTCATTCTTGCTGGGTCTCCACTAATGAGAACTGATTTCACTAGGTAATTACAACCTTGGAAAATGAAAACCATCCCAGAATTGGCAGGTGTTTGGCAATCTGGTCCTAGTCAAAACTGTGAAGTAGGTGCAGTTTTTCTTTGAGGCTAGCCCACTTCCCCATGGTGTCTACTACAGTAGTCTCATTCTGTTTCAGGGTTTCCCATGTATGAAACAGGCCCCCACATCCTGCAGGGACCAGATCTCTAATAGGTGACGATTTGCTAATCCTGTGAAGTGAACTGTGCTGATGTGTGTAGTTCCTACCAATTGGATAGGGTGCTGCAGACTATGACTTCCTGATTCACTTAGTGAAAACTGCAGGCTCTGAGGTTTGTAGGAACCTCCAACAATTAGGGGTGACTTTCCACATGGTGCAGGAATCTCCCCCCCGAGTATCTCAGTAACAGTTCGGTAATGGGAAGTCCACTTCTTCACCAGGTGGGGCAGTTTTAGATGGTAGAAAGTTCTGTTTTATATTAAGCCCAAACCAAGAAGGATCAGGTTGTCAGGAAAGAACTTTAGCTTTGGAGAAGATCTGAGGCCAAATTCCAGTATGACCATTCACTATCTGTGTGAATCTGAGTGTGTTTTTTCACTTCATGGCCCTAAGTACTCTGATAAAAAGGACTAAAAGAAAAAAATCTCAAGAGAATCATGACAATATTAAATATTTGTAAAATAGCAGACAGTTCTGGGTACATAGTGAAGATCCAATACATATTAATTTTATCTTCCCTCTTATTATTCCTAGTCTAGTTCTTTCTATGTGAAACATAAAATTGTTCTGTTCCTTTTATTTTATGACAACTTTCCAAATGTCTAAACCTCGGTGTCAGGCTTCTCCTCGGACCATCTTCTTGCATGCTCTAAATACCACCATTTCTTTCATCCAGTCCTTATATGGCATCTTCTTCCAACCCTTCACTATCTTATTTCTTTTGTATAAGTGTATTCTCTACTTTATAAATATCTTTATAGAATTATGGTGCCTACAATTCAGGATGGTTCTGTAAAAAAATGAGTTAAGTAAAATAATTTTTGAAATGTTAACTTGTTTTCCATTCCCTACACCATCTCATCCTCTCAGTCCCTTTGCTGTGCTTCATAGCACCTTATCATTATTGAAAGTATTTTCTTCATTAGTTAGCTAATTAATTAACTCAACAAGTATATGTGTGCTATTATTTCTCTCTCCTATTTGAATGTAAGTCACATGATGGCAGGGCTCTAGTCTGCCTTCCTCACCCTTACCCACCATTGGGAGAATTTTCTTCCAACCGCCAACTCCGGTTGACAGACACAAGGGAAATTTCCCGTGTCTTCAAATGCCACAGGAAAGCACAGTTGTGGCCATGTGTCTTTTGTGAGATGGCGACTGCAAAACAAACCAGAACAAAACCATTGGAGAAAAGTATTTTATAATTTAATGAGGTATAATATGAATTAATATAAATTAATGAGGTTCAAGGTATTAAGGGGGTAATTGAGTATATAACAGTCTATGAGATTCTAAACTATTGGTTAAAATATTTTTGGTATTTGTTATATTAAAATCGGTATCAGGCTTAAAAAATTACATCGACTTCAGTGAAAATGTCTAATTTAAACGTCTTCAGTTGAATCTGGTATTAGTCTGTTCTTTTGTTACACATAGAAACAAAAGCTCCCGGGGTGTCTGGGTGGCTCAGTCGGTTAAGCATCTGCCTTCGGCTCAGGCCATGATCCCAGGGTCCTGGGATCGACCCCACATCAGGCTCCCTGCTCAGTGGTGTACCTGCTTCTCCCTCTCCTTCTGCTGCTCCCCCTGCTTGTGCTCTCTCTCTCTCTCTCTCAAATAAATAAATAAAATCTTTAAAAAAAAGATATAAAAGATCCTAATCAAATATTAGTCATACATTAAAACAATTTGTATCATTAAAAAAAAATAAAATAAAATAAAACCCACAGAAAAAGAAACCCAAAGGAGTGACCCTAAAGTGTTGACTAAAGAATATATGTTCTTGGAAGGAATTATCTGATAATACCATGTTTTCCACTTTTGCAAATTAAATGGGCTTTGTGACTCACTGGGTTAATGGAAAAAGGAAATAAAAGGTAAACTTTGTACAGTAGCAATATGTATTAGAATGTCAATTTTGGATTTACAATTACAAAAGAAAAGTGAAGATACTTTATATATTTGTTGAGCAGGTGAGGAATTCAGTAAATGCATAGCATCCAAATTATGAAAAGTTGGACAACAGCTGAAAAAAATGTGGAAGATTTACAAGGAAAGTGTAAAATATATAATTACTAAAAACAGTATCAGAAGAATGAGTATAGTATAATTATGAATACATGAAAATGATATTTTTGTGTGTGCATATATATGTGTGTTCTATATTTAAAGGAGTACTACAAGAATAGGCAAAGTACAATTGGGTTTTTGTAAAATATTTCTATGGTATGTGTGTTGGTTCTTAGCAACAGGACTGGATGGGCATACAACAGAATTTTGACATATGTTGTCTTTCAGATGGGAACTCAGAATGGGGAAGTGAGAGGCAACTTCGATCTTTTATGCCTTTTGCTTATTTTCCAATAAGGATATATTCATGAATTGTTACATAACTAAAAGGAATAGTTGAGATAAGCAAAATGAAGCCAGTAAAATGGAGTTTTTATAGTGATGAACAATAATAATATGAAAAATAAAGCATTACCTGTTGGTTAAAAATATTAATTACTGATACGAAAGCTATGCTATTACATACAGAGCTCTATATTGAAATGATTTATTCTTTTTAAAGATTTATTCATTTCTTTGAGAGAGAGGGTGAGAGAGTGGGGGAGGGGCAGAGAGAAACCCAAGCAGACGCGGGACTCCATCTCAGACTCTGAGATCACGACCTGAGAAGAAACCTAGTTGGATGCTTAACCGGACTGTACCACCCAGGCGCCCCTATATTGAAATGATTTAAAATCCAAGCTCTCTTCTCTGACTGTCTAGGTTCAAATCTAAGACAGTCAGCTGTGTGACCTTGTCCAAGATTTGGGTATTCAATAAATCCCTACTGACGGTATCTTACAAAATAATAATAGGTAATGGAGGTAAGATGCTTAGTGTAGTTTCTGATACACTGAGTAAATTTTCTAAAAATATTAGCCATTATTCTTATTCCTTGGAAATTAAAATTATAAAACTAAATCAAAAGGATTTGCTTTAACCATGTCTGGATACACTTTTAATGACATATTTTTAATCAAAATCCACGTTATTTTTGTAGTGGGTCAAAAATGGTGCCAGATATCTGGCTATGTGAAAATTATATATTGAAGATGATGTGTTTGTGAAATCCCCTCTCCTCCTTTTAGCAGCTGTCTGAGTATTAGGTAGTTCTATACATTATAGGCAAAATATGGGAGTGAAGCATATGGTCTGCTTTGGAGACTACTGACTTTGCAGCAGAACAAATTTCATCAGTTGCTTCCATGCATTTTTATAGACATGCAACATATTATTTCTAATAATGCAGCTCTAGAGAGGGGTCACTGGCCAGTGAAACCAATACTCATTATGAGTTTTTCTTGTCAGCTTTATGAGGGAAACAGATGACACCCAGACGGCAGCCTAGCAGTCCATCACCTGGGTATCCTACCGAACATCAGGCAGAAGTACTCAAGGATGTATTTTGTGGGTACAGCACTTCCATCACTCCTGGAGAAGCAACTGCTGAAAGACCATTTTGGCTGAAGAAAATCAGAAAACCAAATATGAACCTATTTTTGATTCAGGAAAGAGAAAACCACAAGTGATGACAGATACTGGAAGGAGAGACTGTCGAAGCAAGTGAAACAGAAGGGATTGAGAGCAGATCTAGAGCTCTGCGCTTGTACAGTAACTTAAAAAACTTAATAATTAAAATTTATTAAAATAAACATTGCTTTTGTTTATGCAAAAATTTCTTTCCATCTAAAAGTTGTAATCTTTGTAAAAGTCCCTCTCACTGGCGGTTAAAAATATCTGTTTACTATCACCACTGCAGATTAAAGAAACCATCGTTCTGTTATAAAATTAAAGGAAATGTGTATGTAGTAACATTTCATTTCTCTCACTGTGGTTTCCCCGGCCATCTTTTTAAAACCTATATTTTTTAAATTGGTAAATGTAGAGTTTTTTGATTAACTAATGTTTGGAAGTAGGAAAGCATGAGTCTTTCCCAGATATGCTAGATTTTGATCAGGGGAATATACCCAAATTGACCTGTCTTTCTTTTTCAGGATGTAGAAAAAATTTGAAATGCATGCCTCTGGAAAAGGCACAGATTTGAAATAGAACACCTGCTAAGCCCTTGTTTTCTTCTAATCAGTAGTTTCTGATTGAGAAAATTACATACAGACAATATGTATGTATTATGTGTTAAAAATATTCAAGATAATTTATTTTTACTTATCCATATTGAATTTAGTTCCCAGATATTTTAGTTGTTTGAAATACAGGCAGGTTTGTTATCTTGATATATTTATTTTATATTCTACCAAAGTAAAAACTTACTTGGAATGATACTGTATAATTCCAATAAAAACCTTGTCCTTCAATACTATTGTTTTATATTTGTTACAATTATCCATTTAATATCTGTTTATAGAAAGGCTGCAGTGTCTTGCAGTCTCTGATACAGTATTTTAATCATATTCAACACTCAATAAATGTTTGCTGAATTATAAGCATAAGGAACTATGGTACATTGAAGCTGGTTTTATGCTATTCTGTTAATTTCATTTCTCATGTAATTTTTGTAATAGATACCTATTGCTAGAATATTATTTCCATCAGTAGACAAAACTGAAATGACCCTATGTTCTGCTAGTCCCTGTCTCCTTCCTATACAAATAAACACTATTTATAGAATCTAAATTAAGGACCCACATTTTCAAGAAAATTCTGTATTGTGAAGAGTGATATAGGTGCTCTGGCAAGAGATGCTGCTCCCCACCTACACTTGTAAATTTCCTTCTATAATACAGTTCTTTTCCAGAGATGCTGCTCCCCACCTACACTTGTAAATTTCCTTCTATAATATAGTTCTTTTTCAAGTCAGAAAATTAGATCGAATGGTAGAGCCCAGGACCTCCAACTTTGAGCTCATCATCCCATCCAGGACAGCCTGGTAAATTCCTTAAATGCCGGGATAGGGAATGAGGACGTCATATAACTTACTTACACGTCCTAGGCCATGGAGAGCTCTATAAATTAAAATGAACACCTAGAATGACTGTAGGAAGCCAGAGCTATGCACAGAGCATCCGTATAATGTGTTCTGTGTGGTTGGTATTGCTAAACAGACAAGCTGTCACATTCTGTACTAGCTGAATATTCCAGAGGCTTTTCCTCTGTCAACCAAGGTAGAGGACATGGCAGTACTCAAACCTTGAGGTGACAAAAACCTAAAGTAGTGTGGTAAGCCCTGTATTACAGAGGGAAATTTACCAGTGTAGGTGGGGAGCAGCATCTCTTGCCACAGCACCTATATCATAATCCAAATGCATTCTTGGACTGAGAACATCACTATTAAAATAAAGGCACACTCTGTAATGACAGGGATTACATTCAGTAAAACTAGATCTTATATATGCACACAAATCTCTAGAAAGGGTCATTTTATGTACTTCTAAATAAAATAAAAAACAAGTATTTCTAATGCTGCAATCGTTAGTGGAAGAACAGAACAACATATTTGAAATCCAACAAATAATGTTACTGTGAATTTAACAGACTACATGAATACATTTCAATTTCCTAAGAAGGAATAATAGTAAATTTTAGTTACTTAGAAAAAATTTAGTTTTTATTGCTTATTCTAAAAAGAGAACAAATAATTTGTTTTTAATTTTTATAAATTATAAGCAAAGAAAGAATGATAGTCCTTAGATGGCCCCTGTATGGTTTTAGGATATACTCTATGAATTATGGCTATTTGGTGCCACCTAGTGGCAGAGGGCTTTTAAAATCCGTTTAAGTTACCTCAAGCTTTTAGAAAATTTGTAATGAAAAATAATTTATGGATGGCTGACTTGTCACCTAAAAGATATAAAAATTAAGACAAAATTTATTTGGCACTCATAGACATTAACTAAGATTGTCTCTTACCCTCAACACTAGGGAGACATTTGGTTTGACTGATAAAAAATGCTTTATGACTAAAAGAGATCTAGGGTTGACAGAGGGTTTATTCTATTTTTCATTTTTTTGTTGGATGGGTTTGTTGGTTTCTAAAGTCAGGGATATATATCCAGGATTTGCATAAGCTTAGAGATGATATGCCATCTCAGAATTAATTATCATTAACTATAGTAATACCAATATAATGAAAGATATAATCATATTTTGTGAGCAAAGTGAAACCTTATAGCATATAGAAAGTTTAAAAGTGCCAGATACATTTTTTCAGAATTCAGGAACAATGGCAATTTCAATTTCAGTGGTCACATCAACATAGCCTCCTGCCAAGCACCTTTTTATAGAGAACCTATTCTATTCACAGCATCCAGAGGGAGGAGATGCACAAACCAATCCTTGGGGTATGGTTAATTGGAACTGAATGGACACTGGGAAGATACTGAAATATTCTGATTCTCTCTTGTGATCATTCAGGATGGGGACAACTGAGGGGCTTAATCAAATGAACAAAGGTAAGCCTTTAAGATGAAGATTCATGGTAAGCCAAAGATGACACCAATACAGTGGAACATTTTCAAGGGCACCTGGGTGGCTCAGTCCGTTAAGCATTTGCCTTTGGCTCAGATCATGATCCTAAGGTCCTGGGATCGAGTCCTTCATCTGGTTCCCTGCTCCTCAGGGAGTCTTCTTCTCCCTCTGCCACTCCTCCCACTCGTTCTCTTAATCCTCCTGCTCTCTTGCAAATAAAAAAATAAAATCTTAAAAAAAAAAAAATAAGGCCATTTTCAAGTTGTGGAATCCACACAAAAATAGAATAAGCCAGTATTTGGAGAAAGTAGGATAGTAGAACTATAGGCAGGGAAAATCAAAGATGAGGGACCCTATATGTTACCAGAGAAAAGAAAGATCTTAATTTTTGACTTAGAGTTCCAGCCTTCCCATATTCAAGCTTTTACTTTTTTTTTTTTTTGTCCTTTCTTGTCTCTGATAATACCTTCAAATAACTTCCTTCTTACTTGACCTAGGAGTTTTTGATCCTTTCAACCAAATGATCCCAAACTATAAAGCTATATTCCAAGTTTGGTGAAATATATTTCATCAGATGGGAATGATGTCTTTCCCAAAATATCTGTGAATATCAGATACCACCAGGAAATTATGGAATATTTGAGTGAAATTCTAATTTTATACTGAATTGCTACATCTTTAACTGTGGTTTTGATAGTATTTTAAGACATACACCTTGTAGGGGTGGTAGCGGGTGAGTGTAAACACTGCTATTGCTGGCTTGGGTTTCCAGAAACCCTCGAGCTGGGTTGTGTTTGTATGGAGGTGGGGGTTAGGATTTTATGAAACATGAAGCGTGAAAGACTTTCTCTAGTCTAGGAAAATGTTGCTGTTGAAAGTGGAGAAGAAGCTTGTAGGACATCCCCTGAAGACAGAGGGGGCAGTTAAGCCCTGCTTTTTGAAAGCAATGCTGGGGGAGGGGAAGGGGCAGAGTGACAGGGCCCCAGGAAGGAAATGGCTGTGTCACAATAGTTATAGCCTAGCCATACAGAGTCTCCCTGCCTCCTTCAGACCTCAAAAGGAGCAGCAGAGGGCTCTGAGGTGTGCAGGGCCATGTGGCCAGGCCAAAAAACCTGCACTGACCATCAGGGCCAGATGGACTCCACTCTGCTCTCCTTGCTCCTGTGGAAGAACCTAGAACAGGTCACGGCCCCGGAAGGATCCTGGGAAGGGCTGAGGTTCTGTTTTCAAGATCTAAGCAGAATGGGGGCAGGGGCTAGACATGAAGTTGCTATGTAAAACAAAAATTCTTGGATTCCTCAGTGTATGAACGGAGATCCCACAATATAATTCTAAAATCGAAAGTGCTCCACTCCTATTTCACAGTGACCAACATTTACTGTAATTTCACAAACACGTTAAGGGGTATCTTCAAACACTAGCTGCTTTAGCATCAACCAAGTGTAGATTAAATAAATATAGATTCCCAGATTGCAAACCAGACGTGCCACTTCCCCAGAGTAGGGGCCTAGGGGAAATTGTTTAAAAGAAGTGCTCCAGATTTTCTGAATTGTAACCAGCTTGGGAACCAACACGCTAGCTGAGTGTAGCCTTTAAAAATCACTGCGTGGTTAAATCAGTCTTTACTATTTAAAGCTTTTTTGGTTAACTATAGTTCATTTGGAGTACTTTTTATACAGGAGAAGAAAAATTCTTACTTTTGGCAAATTTACTTGAAAATCACTGTGTAAATCATGCATTCATAATCTCAATTATTCTGGGTAACAATTATATGGGTACACGGACTCCTTGACATAAAACACTTTCTGAACTACAGAAAAACAATTTGAGACATTCAACAGAGCAGATGTAGGTTTCTCCTTGCGAGCTTTTCCTTCCAACCTGTTATTGACCTTGTCCCAACCTTGAGATTTGTTGGCAGGAAAGACAGGGTGTTATCTGTGGTTCTAGCATTTCCCACCGCTTACCTTCAATGTTGTGGGAAAGAATTGGATGACACAAATGATTTAAGGGCTACTAGTGGAGCAAGCATATCTTTGATAAAGTTTTCCCCAGAAGGGCACAAATTAGGAAAAGAAAGATGGAGAAAAGAAGATAAACTAGTATTCCCCCTCCCCCATTAGCAAAACTACCGGCTCATGGAATAAAAACTAAAAATAGAGCATAAGAACATTTTTAGGACCAAGGGACAGGAGTGGGCGGGTCCTAATATGAGTCACCACCCTGGCAGGGTGGGTGCTTCCTGCTGGCAGTGGTCTCAGGGTGCACCCCTCGTAGCCCAGACACAACGCAAAACTGACTTAATACAGAACATGGATGACAAATGGGGACAGAATTTAGTCTTTCAGAGTTTTGCTTCTAACCACAGGGACTGGGGCTTCTCCTACTGTATTTATAATATCTATAGGATGTTATAGGAGTTCCCAGGAGAACTCACTTCCCTTTGCCTGAGATCAGAAGAAAGTTCCAGTCATTCTGGGACTTGGCCCTGCTTCCAAAACTCATCCAACTATCTTTGCTTGCTTTTATGTGTGTCAGTGTAGTTCATGTTCCCATCATTTTGTTGAGAATCTAGTCATTACCTAGGCACTTGAGATACAAAGATGAAAAATCCAGTTTCTGGGATGCCTGGGTGGCTCAGTCGGTTAAGCATCTACCTTTGGCTCAGGTCATGATCCCAGGGTCCTGAGATCAAGTCCTACCTCGGGCTCCCTGCTCAGTGGGGAGTCTGCTTCTCCCTCTCCCTCTGCCTGCCACTCCCCCTGCTTGAGCTCTCTCTCTTTCTCTGCCAAATAAGTAAATAAAATCTTAAAAAAAAAAAAGAAAAATCCATTTTCTATCCTGAAAACAAATATCACAAAGAGCCTCCATTATAACTTTATGGATACCATGCCAGAATACACAAAGTATAGCAAAAGGCCACTAAGCCAACTTGAGATTTTTGGGAAATTCTTTGGAGAGGATGGAAAAGAGAAATGAGTTTTGGAATTTATCTGGAAGAGAATGGGAGATAGACCTACATAAGTCATCTATAGGACATGGGTCTACGCGAGGCACAGGGTGGAATTCTGACCCTGCGCCGTCTAGGTGAGGGACACCCAAGCCAGTACGAGTGACAAATGATGAGGGCTCAAGGCACTGGTAATGAAAATGGAAAGATGGATCTGAGAAAAATTTAGAAGGCAAAACTGGTAGACCCTACCAGTTGGTTGGGTATTGGGGGGAGGGGGAAACTCTTAGAATGTCTCCTGATTCTCCTTATAGAGACAGGAAATCTAAAAGGACTAGGGGGAGATTTAAGGCAAAGACAAGAAGGCATATTAGATGAATTGCATGCAAGGTGCCTAAGGGACATTTCTGTGGCTACAAAAGCAAGGAATGGATACAGAGGTCTAAAGTTCCAAATAGATGTTAGGGCTTCGGGCTTCAGAGATTTTAAGCATATGTCAAAAACATAAGAGAATGAGTTCATTCAAAAAAGTTTAGAATGAGAAAGGCAGTGGGAAAAGGGGCAATGCCTCAATTTGCAGGAAAGTAGCTGCGGGGTGAGAGGTCACACCCTGCCTGCAAGGGTAACTCGGGATTCTCTTGGTTATTGTTGGATGCCGTGGGCTGGGTCTGTACTTGATCATTGTCCATCAGCTTCTCCTGAACTCACTGGCCCTCCAGGCACCCTGGCGTTGCCAAGACTTCCTAGGCTCCTAGCCTGAGTCTCGGCTTTGTTTGACTCCGTGGCACCATAATTCTCTACTTGTTCAGCCGCTGGCTTCAGTTCAGTCTGTTGATTTCCTAGACATGGGTGGAATTCCCGCCCAGGCTTCCCTGACAAACACAGGGAAAGACAAGTGGTGGACTGCATTGTTTTGTAAACTTTTTTTTTTTTAATCAGTGGGATCAGTGATTCAAATGAGCTGTAATAGATGAGAAATAAATCAGGGCTGTTGCTGCAGCCCCATAGACTTCTCAGAACTGTTAGAGGGTAAACAGCAAGCACTTTCTGAAAACAAGGGTTTAAACCCTGATTCTGTGGCTCAAGATTATTTTTCTTTGGACAGATTGCTCAGTTTTTCTGAGCCTTATATTCCTCGGCTATAAAACACAATTACTACGTGGCATGTTAACATCAGATGAGATAATGTGTCAGTGCAAAGCTCAAAGGGCATGGGAGTCTCAATAAATGTTAATTTTCTTCCTTTCACCATATCTAGGCCCCGGCTGGACAATTTATGGAATCAAAACAAAATCATAGAGTCTTACAGTGGGAAAGGTTTGAGAGTTTTCTGGTCCAACCTCCCCAAGGAGCTCTGGCCCAAATGTCCACATCCGATGGTCATTTAGTAACTGCCTGAAGATTACACAGAGACGGGGAGCTTTGTGCACGTGTGTGAGGGGTTCTGTTTTACTGAGGTACACCTCAGACTGAGTCCGATATCTGATCCGTTATTCGAAATTTTACTTTTCAGAACAACACATTTAGTAATGGTAGTCAAGTTTTAAAGCCAGATTGCCAAGTACTGTCTACATTTGTGATCCTCTTTTGATTAAGTTATATAAACATACTCACGTATGTATGAATGTATGTATATAGACATCTGTAGGATTTATACAAAAATTTACTGATTGTGCATTGTATTATAGAAACATTTTTCTTGATAAAAAATTCTATATTAAATGCTTTTGCTCCTCTAATTAGCATGTGCTTTCAAAGATATGATCTTCGGGCTCTCTGCTCAGCAGGGAGCCTGCTTCCCCCTCTCTCTCTGCCTGCCTCTCTGCCTACTTGTGATCTCTCTCCTCTCTGTCAAATAAATAAATAAAATCTTTAAAAAAAAAAAAACAAAAAAAAACACAAAGATATGATCTTTTTACCTTTTTTTTTTTTTTGGTCTTGAGCCTCATAACTATTTTTAAAGACAGATAGGGGAGATGTTCTCTTCATTCTGCACCAGCACACACACACACACGCACACACACGCACATGTACACGTATGTGTACACACACACACCTGGAATCAGAGGGATGGAATGATTTTCTGGGAGTGATTTTCTGAGGTTTATTGGGAATGGTGAGACAGAAATAACCTCAGATTTTCAGACTTTTTTTCTTCCCACCACACCTCTTTTGTTTGTTTGTTTTTGTCTGTTTTTAGTCTAAATGTCCCAGTTCCCTCAGCTCTCTCACTTTTGACATAACACTCAGACTGCTCATCATTCAGGTCATTCTTCTCTGAATGCATTCCCGACTGTTAATTTTCTAATTAAAATGAGGTATACAGAAGTGTGTGTAATATTAAGGTATAATCTGAAAGCCACATAATGGAGCGTATTACCTTCCTTGATTAGGATATTATACATTTATTAAACCAAAATATAACACTTTTATTAAATACGCATGTATTTCAGCTGATTTTAAGATAGTATTTTATATTTCCATTATGAATATAATATATGTTCACTGGAGGACACTTGATAAGTTTAGCAAAAGAATTTTAAAAAATCACTCACATATCACTCATTGTTTCTCTACCCAAAAATAACTTCTCTGAATCTTTTGTGCCTTTTCCTACCAGAAAGGAAGCTGTTTGGGGGCAGGATTTTTATTTATTTTGTTTGATGCTCATTCCGTGCCTAGATTAGTACCTGGAATATATTAGCAGGCATTTAATTAAAATTCACTGAAGGAGTGGATAAAATATTTATGTATATACATTTGTATTTTTGGGTATATCAAAGAATCAATAATATTTTGTACCTTGCCTTTTTTTTAGTTCATATTAAGTTATTGAAAGCATTTGCATTTTTATGTTATAATAAATTCTTTCTAACTACCATCATGATTGCATATGGCTCATGGAATGAATATACTGGCTGTTTTGGACATTTAAGTGCTTTTCACATTTTGTTGCAATGACAAAAAATGCTGTTGCAAACATCCCTTTGTACATATTTTTGTAATTCTTGAGGACTATCTTGTTCAGATATTTCCAAAGGGAAATTATTGATTCCAAGATGTGAACAGTTCAAAATCAACACTTTTCTCCACTCCCCTCTCCGTTACTCAGAATTTGAGACATGTTGAATGTGTGGTCGTCTATTGCCATTGGACTTCCAGCTTTGTTTTTTTTCCCACTTCAAACTCTACCTGTACACCAATTCACACACATTAGGTGTGTTGTTCAGGCAGGTATGAATCCACGTGACTGCACAGCCCATGACGACCCTTCTTCTCACCGCCTAGTAGCAACTGCTTCTCTCTTCCTGGTCAGAATTAAGAGGCAGTTCCATTTTTTGCTTCTACTACCTTCTGAGAGATGAAATTGTCAGCAAGACAAGTCAAGATTTTGTCTGATGCCCAGCTTTTTAGTATAATGAGATTTCTAGCAGATGTCTTTCTAGTGGAAGTGCCCCCATTACTGTTATAGCTTTTTTCTGACAGATTTTTAATCTCTGTTAGGAAAGCGACGTCCGCATCTTTCGCCAGACTGGGCAGTTTGTCATGGGCTCTTCTACTGTAATCCTTTAGTTTCTCTTTCTTCAGATGGCTTTCGTCTTTCCCTGTCCATAGATTTCAATATAGAAGCTATGCTTGTTAAAAACGAAACAGAAACATTTTCCATAAAAACAAGAACATGAGGCATATTTAAGCCTAATTTTGTAGGTTGTACACGTCAACTATGGAAAGCCTAGAAAACGATGAAAAGTATAAAGAAGAAACCACCAAACAACCCATAATCCCACAATTTTAAAGATGGGACTTGTTAACATTTTGCCGTAAATCTTCTAGATTTTTTTTCCTGTGTATGAGTACGTGTGTATATGTGTCAGAAGTAATTGGAATGGGATTGTATGTTCAACTCTTATCCCATGATTATACTCAATATTGTATTATACACATTTTCTTTTGGATTTAGAAACTTTTTTGAGGAAAAAAAGGTTAGTTTAAAGATTATGTAAATTTCATCTTGGAAACAGGATATATCTAATTTAATGATGTTTCTGTATTCTTTTCATTTGTTTTAATTTGTCTATAGCAAAGATCACTCCTCCACAAACATCTTAGTAAGTAAATCTTGATATGCACACCTGTGGTGGTTTCCCCCAGATGGATTCCTCCATGTGGGGTTGCCCAGAGAATGTGCCAGCCCTGCTTGAGGCTGTGTCCGTGGTATCCTCTATTCCTACACCTTTGCCCACTCTCAGCTGCTGTAATCTTTGCTCATTTTATAGATGAGATTAACATCTTAGAGGTTTAATCCTCATTCGACTATTAGTGAGGATAAACTCTCTCATCTTTCAGGCCATTTTTCTTCTTCCTTAATTCGAGAATTGTTATTTTTACTATGTTTGTTCTCCCCATGTAGGAACTTGCTGCATCTTTCTGTTCTTCCTATCTTTTTTTGAAGAATTTGATAGGTTTTAAGTTGATTTTTTATGTTATCACATTAACTCATGCATAGTTTCAAAAGTCAAGTTGGATTATAAGGCTTATCGCCACCAACAGCAGACCTCAGCTCACTCCTACCCATCACCATTTCTACTTGATCGGAGGCATCCGTGTTCATGTCTTTTAGCTATGTTGCCTTCTGCTATCTTCCATGTTCCCAAATCATATACAGAGGCAGCTGTTTTTAAATTCAGACATTACTGACTCGCTAGTATGGAGTTAGCTATCTTATACACTCCCTCCAATACTTGCTTGCTCTCCACTCCACCTCTCAAATAGAGTTATAACACGATTTTTGGCTAGAATCAGTAGTTGATGTTTTCACTAGTATGACTATATATACACAGTGCTTGGCGTTGATTACGTTCTTGTACAAGTTACATTTTCCCATTTTGCTTTCGTTTAGTTTCACATCATTCATCACTAACTTCTTCTCAAATCATCTGGAGCTATAAAACTCTTGTCTATATGATCAAACACAACAGATAATTTTGTTTTCTTCCTTCTCTTCATGGCATCCTTTGGGAGACCCTCTGGTCTCCTGCTCCAACCTGAACTATCCACCCTCTGGCCCAGCTGTACATTGTCCAGAGCTCCTTTTGTCCCCCTCTTGCCTTGGAGTCCATGTTTCTTTTCCGACTTACTTCCTTCAGCAGTTTCCAGGAAGAAAGTGTATAGGATATGAAATGTTTGTGATCTTCCATATTGTCTAATTTACTCTAATATTTGAGAATAGTTTGTATTTTTTTATATAATGCTTATTAGAAACAATATCCTGTCCAAAAAAAAATTTTTCAAGGCCCCATTGGGCTCTAGCTTCTGGGTTTGCTGCTGAGAAGTCTGACATGTTTCTATTCCTCTCTTTCATATTCCATCTGTATTTTCTCTCTACAGGTAAGTTCTAAAATCTTCATTTTACTCTTAGAGTTCTGATATTTCATCCTTTATTTTTGATAGGATAAGTCAGCCACCCCTCAGCTGTTCCTGGCATTCTGTATCTTTAATGTCTCCAGAAAGTAAATCTGTGTTCGCCCTGATGGGGAAGGAGTAATCTGCTTCCTTGCGAGGGGTGGGATGGGGGGGTTGCTGCAGAGGGGATGGGGGGGGTTGCTGCAGCGGGAAAGGGTGGTTTCTTCTGAATTTTATTCATTCATTTGTTGATTCATTCATTTGTTTGTTCATTCATTTTTGTGTTCAACACACACTTATTAAATACTGAAAATGTGGCAAGCATGGCCCCTGGCAATACAGGGAGAAATGTTTTCTCCTCTCAAGGAGATTACAGTCTGGTTCCTTTTACCTTTTATTAGCATTCTGATTATGTTTTTTTCAGTACTTTTACTTAAGTATTACATCCTAATCTATATCTGTGTTTTTATACTCATTTTGATTTTATTCCAACCACTTGGTGTATCTTATTTTTTTTCCATAATCTGATTTAATAGACATGTGCATACTCAGTGCTTGGGGTCCAGGATATACAGAGGAGGAAGGATGAAATCTCTGCCTAGACATTGCTCTTTAGTTCTCTCTATTTGCCTCTCCTGTGCCCCAAAGGCTGAGAGAAATCTGCAAGAGACTTCCTTTCCTCCAGGGTCCCTGAAAGTGAGCAGAGAACAAGACTCTTCTTTTAGATTCATAACCTTGGATGGGATTTTCTTACCTCAGCTGTCTCAGGCGTGAGGGGGTCCTTTATTCCTCCTTTTTCCCTGATCAGATGTGGATGGAATGTGCCAGTGCTGCTCAGGAAGGTGGAATGAAGGATGGATGCCACTGAAAAAAAGAAAAATCTCCTTAGATGATGTTTAAGAAACTTAGACAAAAATTTGGCAACTTAGCTCTCTATTCCCCCTTGAGATAATGAAGGTCCGGTTCAGCCATGACAGTGGGCAGTGTCCCAGAGCAAAAATGAGGGGGAAAAGTAATTGATCAATGACATTCCACTTTTCTCTCTCAGTCACTCTCTCTACTTCTTGGGGAGCAGAACTGAAAAATGCCTTGTCAATTATCTTACCAGCTCTGACCTCTGTGGTTCAAACAACACTACAATCATGTCCCTGATTCTTGCGTTTTCATCCTTTCTTACACGCGTACAAGTTTGGGGGATTCTTGAATTCTTCTTCTTGTCTACCAAAATTTAGAAAGTTTTCTCAGGTAAGTCTTTTGTGTATGTGTTTCAAAGGGACTTTTGAATTTGGATGATCTCATACCACAATTTGTGATCATCTCCAAACCTAAGATTCAGGACAGAATATATTCACTCTCATCACAATTCATACAATACACATATAAAATAATTTATATCTGTCAGCATTTTTATTTCTTGTAGCTTGTTTCTTTTTTATAGGGTTAACAGTTCAGGAAATTTATAATTGCATCCTCCTCTGTAAATGAATTATATGATTGATTAAATCATAGTCAACATCAACACTCATATTTTTAATACCATTTTTAACTTTAGTCTTTTAAAATTCCTTTTTCATCATGGGTCTGTGATGGGTTCATTAGAAAATAACAACAAAAATGCAAAAGAGAGCGCAAGTAAATTCCAGTTCACAGTTGTAAACACTGATACATATTCTGCATGTTAAGCTATTGCCAGCTTTTGATGGTAAAAGCTCTATATATTTTGTAAGATTTTAAACAGGGAAATGCTTTTTGAGATTTTGAACTTAGTTTAAGACATATTTTTAAAAATGGATTTTATATAATAGTTAAAGAATTTTATGTAAGGTGAAATAGAATTAGGAGGGATAAGACAACTTCAAAAATTCTTTACGAATTTAAAAATGACTTCTTATTCTTATTTAATATTTTTAAAGTACCTAATTACATAGTATGATAGTAATGGTTCTATATGCCATAAAATGTTAAATATCTAAAATGTTAGCATATATGTCATGATTAAACATAGTACAAACATAGAGAAATGACTTTTATTTTGTTTTTGTATTATCTAAAACTTCAGCCAGCTAATCTTATCAGCTGCATTAGGCAGTAATGTTTGCCCAGAGATTCTCAAACATCAGTGCTGTCTTTACAACTTAACATGGTCATATGACTAAGTTTAGAATCTATTTTTAAACAGTGACGTCTGTTTTAGTCCTTCTTTGTAGCTCAATATATTCTCCCCACACTTACCCATGTTCACTTTGCTTAGAAAGTCCTAGATACTTAAATCCTGCTTCTTTATTGCATTTACTATTTACTCACTTACTCCAGTCATTTTATTTTATTTTATTTTTTATTTTTTTTTAAAGATTTTATTTATTTATTTGACATAGAGATCACAAGTAGGCAGAGAGGCAGGCAGAGAGAGAGGGAAGAGGCTCCCTGCTGAGCAGAGAGCCCGATGCGGGGCTTGATCCCAGGACCCTGAGATCATGACCTTAGCTGAAGGCAAAGGCCTTAACCCACTGAGCCACCCAGGCGCCCCACTCCAGTCATTTTAAAGAAGTAAATGTTCTCCAATGAAGGAGACCTAAATGTATCTTCACTATTTTGTTTCATAGACCCAATTATTATTTCACACTTCCTTCTTTTCTATGATTAATAACAAATATTCCTTCAGTAACCAGAAACATTGACACATGTGGTCTTAAAAGTGGCCTATATTATTTTGAGTCAATAATACTGTTTCCCATGTTTTCTGGAATCCATGATCATGATCTATTTCATTACCACCTTCTTTTCTATGTGATCAACCTACCACCTTCAAGCTACCACATTGTTTTACCTGTTTTTATATGCCTTCCCAATGTCCCAAACCTTCCGTGGTTTGGCGATATTTAGAAATAATCATATTCTACTGATCATTTTATGCCTTCATCAACTTTTCTCAAACTGTTTCCTCAGATTATGGTAACTTGTAAATTTCTGTCTGGTAGCTGCATGTTCATGTGCTCCAGCTGGTGCTTCATTAACACATTATAATTTTGAGAGTGTTTTCTCGTTGATTATCTTTGGGGAATACTATTACATTTTAGTACCATAGTATATTGGTCCTAGCCAATATACTGTGATTGAAAGTAGCAGAAAACAGCTTGATTCAGTTTAAGTGAAACAAAGTAATTTATTAAGCGGAGGCAGGATTGTCTCAAGGACAGGAAGGGGCTGTCACTAGAAACTGGAATATGGGTAAGAACTCAGATCTCTTGGCTTTGCTTTTCCCCTTTTGTGACTATTTCCTTTTTCTCTTCTCCTCATTCTATCCTCTTCTCTTCCTTGCCCTCTCCTTCTCCTCTGTCTCTCTCTCTGTTGGCTTCTTCTATTTCTTTATTCACAGGGCAGAACTTTGCCAAGCCATACCTCCTGAGTTTTTGATTTCTAATTTCAATCATACATAGGACTGCTCCGTGGTTCTCAATTCTGGCTTCAAATTACCAGAAGTATCTGACTTGTCCAACTCAGATCAGGTGACACTTCTGATCCAATTATCCATAGCCAGGAGGGCAGGGTCAATGTACAAATATGGTTGTCAAGGGCTCACCTTATAAAATAGTGACTGGGGCCAAAAAAAAAGAATGGGGCATTATGGGTTGAAAACCCAGAGAGTTATGGTAATACACCACAATATAGCGATTTCTGAATCCCCAATTTTAATTTTTTCCATCATATTCAAATGTCACCATTATTTCTTCAAGTCTCCAGGAAATACTTAGGTTGTGGTGATAGGTCAAAATAAAATCAACCCTGGTTTTCATTAATTTGTAGAAAAGTTATTCACTTCTTAATTTGAAAGTAAATAATTAATAGGAGTTAATATATGTTAAGCATTTAGAATAAGGCCTGACACATGGTAAGCACTCTATAAGTGTTTGCTCTTATTCTTATATTTATTTATTTATTCATTCCGTGTTTCTTCTGTGCCAGAAATTATTCTGAAGGTTGGGGATATAAAGTTGCATAAGACTCTATTTTTTTCTACCTTCAAGGAGTACAGTTTAAAATACATGTAGAAATACGACAATTAAACTTTTGCCCCAAGGGAACCAAGTAAAATACATCAGATGTTATAATTGATGATAGATATGTTATTTGCAATGTAAGATGTGACTAAGCCTTGTAAATGAAACAAGATGTACCTTTGATGTCTCTCACATCATCTTTCTGCATGCTGTTTTCTTTTCATATCCTTCTTCCCCACTCTCAGTACTAATTGTTTATGACTCTAAAGTTGCACACATGGGACTTGTCTTTTGCCAAGCCCTTTAAGATCTGAACCTTTTCAGAAAGCTTCTCTCTTTCCTGTAGATTTTGTGTCTCATTTTCTAATTGCCTGGATAAATCATCAACTAAATAGTCAGAAAAGATATTTTGAATTGTAAAGTGTTGGGGCCCATTGCCCCCTCTCCCACCTACTGGATCTGGTGGGATTTGGGGGGAGAAGAAGAGAGAAGGTGGAAGAGTCTAGGAATAGACCATGTCAGAGAGTTGAAGCCAGAAGCCCAAATGGTGAACTTGAGAGAGGAAAAACTGATGTACATCAAAGCACTCACTGGATCAGTGTGGCACATTGATCAGTCTTACAGAGGACAGCCCCGGAGCGGGAGTTAGATATCCCAAACAACTCAAGCCAAAGTGAATACGGAATGGGGTAGTAGAGTATGACGAGTACAAGGAGGACTGAATATATGCCTGCCCAAGACTGAATTAAAATCCTCTCAATGCTCTTCTGTTTCCTTTTAGAACTGGAAGGCACTTTGCTAAACAAGTGGTTATGCTACCTGAATGTAAACCCTTTCAAAAGGATGAGAAGAAAGCCTATGCTGCAAATCGTTGGTTAAGAGTGGATGGGATAGTTTACAAGGGGGCCTCTGCTCTGGGAAGGGCAAAGTCTATCGACAGGGTGGCTAGAATTCCTTCCTTGCTTCCTAATGCATTACTCGTTAACTACCTGGAACTTTGAATCCATGGTTATTCTCTCCGTGATCCTGTTTTGTGATCTGACTAATCCTTCTCTCTACTTTGTTTTTCATAAATGTTTGTCTTTGGGCTGTTTCCCGAATTCTATATGCTTTCTTTAGAAACTTCTCATAATTTACATACCTCCGTAAAGTGATGATGCCTGTATTTGTACGGCCCTCCCTACACCACGTTCATTTTGGAGTCCTGAGTTGGTGTGACTGCCTGATGTATCTACTGAATATTCCACATGCACCTCAGATAGAACACGTATAAAAATGAATATGTACACTCCTTTCCGACCTTGCATCTTAAGCTAAATCTCAGTCAACTGACCACAAAATATCAAAAGTTCATGTTATACCTTAATGAATACTAACACTGCTATCTAAACCCAACATTAGCAATTTTATATTTCTCCTTTTTCCTCACTACTCATGTATGATAAATAGCCCAGTCTAGAAATTTCCCCTATATATTTCTCAAGTCTGTATCTTATCTCCATTCCTGTTACCTTATTAGTTTCCTTAGATAAGGCCCTAATAATTTATCACCTTAAATTCATGTAATGTTTAATATATATGAATATCTAGCATATATATACGTTACAAAGTATAATAACAAATCAACAACCACAAACCTGTGTCCAAGATAAGAATTAGATTACTGGGGCACCTGGGTGGCTCAGTGGGTTAAAGCCTCTGCCTTCGGCTCAGGTCATGGTCTCAGGGTCCTGGGATCGAGCCCCGCATCGGGCTTTCTGCTCAGCAGGGAGCCTGTTTCCCTTCTCTCTGCCTGCCTCTCTGCGTACTTGTGATCTCTCTCTCTCTCTCTGTCAAATAAATAAATAAAATCTTAAAAAAACCCCCACACACATGAAAATTTAAATCTATTTAAAAAAAATTAGATTACTACCAAATTTTTGAAGTTATCTGTGTTTTTTCCCCCTAATCGCACCCACGTACCTTCATGGAGAGTAACTATTACTCTGAATTGTGTGCTTATCATTTCCAATTTTTAATAGTTTAAAAAATCACCTATATAGCCATAAATGATGTGTTGTTTACTTTTTTTAAAAAAAGATTTTATTTTTTTGACAGAGAGAGAGAGAGAGAGACAGCACAAGCAGGGGGAGTGGGAGAGGGAGAGGGAGAAGCAGACTGCCCCCTGGGCAGGGAGCCCCATGCGGGGCTTGATCCCAGGACCTTGGGATCATGACCTGAGCTGTAGGCAGAGGCTTAGACAACTGAGTCATCCAGATGCCCCTGGGTTGTTTGCTTTTGCTTATTTTGAACTTTACAGTACTTGGCTGTATGTATGTAGTCTTCTACTACTTGGTTTTTCACTCAAAATTATCCTTTTACAATTTGTTCATGTATGTGCAGATCTGGTTCCTTCTTTTTCACTGCTATATAATACTTTATTGCAGAATATGTGAATGCATTTATCATATTCCTGTCTAAGAACATTAGAATTTTTTCTAGATTTCTGCTATTACAAAAACCATTGATATGAACATTCTTATGCATTTAATTTAAGGCTCACATGCAAAAATTTCTTCAGATTATATTGCTTAGGAGAGAAATGGCTTGGGCCTAGAGTGTGAATATATTTAAATGATAGTGCCTGTTATTTTCCAAAATAGTTGTATCAACTTACTGCTATATCTTTGCCAAATCTATTATTCAATTTATTAATTTTTACAAGCGTAGTGCTCTAAATGCTGTATAATTTTTAAAAATTTGCATATTATATAAATGTTAATGATGTTGAATACCTTTTCACATGATGGACTTTTACTTCCCTTTTTTGTGAAATATCATTCTTTTGGTTGCTATTTTTCCATTGGGTTGTTGGTTTTTTCTTTTTGTGTGATTTGTCTTTTTACATTCTTTATTGTGTCCTTTGGTGACCAGTCATTTTTAATTTTAATATGGTGAAGTTCAACAATAATTCTTGTTAGGGTAGTATGTTTTATGTTTTAGTTAGGACATCCTTGACTGTGTTAAGTTTACAAAGACATTTCCCTATATTTTACTTTAGAAATTGTAAGAATTTGGCTCTCACATTTTTTTCATCTATCAGGAATTACCTTTTCTTTATATAGTTTCATCACATAGATAACCATACAGGAACCCAGCGGTGTTTTTTAAAATAATGCATATTTCCCCCAGTGATCTGCAATGGCCCTCTCTCATATAATAACTCTCCTTATGTGTATGGATCTATTTTTGGGCTTTCTCTTCTGTTTCATTAAGTTGTATATCCTGGTATCTTTTGCTTACCATACCTTAGTAATAAGCCCTAATATCTGTTATCCTCTTCTTAAGAAATATTTTGGTTACTCTTGTGTTCTTTGGTGTTCATTTTAGAATTGCCATGTCAATTCCACAAAATACCCCGGCATTTAAATCGCAATTGCATAGGTTATACAGGTCAAGTGCACATACTGTTAGGTTATCAGTTCCTCTTATTCATGATAGAGCTTTCATTAGGTCTCCTTTATCCTGTTCCCATAAAGCTTTATAATTTTCTCCATACAGATCTTGCACATATCTTGAGCCTCTTTAGGTTATTGTTTATCCTATTTTAATAGCTTCCTAACTAGTTTCTGATTTTAATTCCTTAAAACCATCCTTTCTGCAGGCTTTATATTTTTAAATTTAAATCTGTTATATTTATAGGCACCGAAGAATGTGTGATATTTGAAGTTAAGAACCATGAGACCAAAGGCTATCTACACAACAATCCCTCTTTGGGCAAATTGCATATTTTCATGTATATTTGTGGAAGAAAAAGTCTAGAATGAGGAACACAGAGTCAGAAATGTTAAGAATAATGATTTCTAGGTATGGTGATTCAGGATGCTTGTTTAAAAATCACTTATCTGTATTATTTTGTAAGAACACACGACTGGTTTAAGCACCACACAAGTCCACACCATATGCATAAATTACATGTGATAATACATCACACTCTTCATCTTACTTATTCTTCCTCTTCACTAAGAAAGATCAAAACAGTGTTGTCTCATCCTGACCCTGTTCTAATTCTCTTCCGCTCTTTTGCACTGTTGAGTGTCACTCCGTGTAGCATTCGCCTTGCTGGCTCCTGCTTCTTAACTTCTGTCCTCAATCGCTGAAACCTCACACATTAATCATTGAGTCTTTTTTATGTGCCATATTGCACTTAACCAACTCCCTTTTTGCATTCAAAAATAAATGAAGTGTGCAAGAGTTCATATATACAGAATGGTGAAATATGTAACATAAAATTGCATGTGTACCCTCCATTAATCTAAGAAATAAAACATTGCAAGTATAGTTTTAGGTTCTGTGTATATTCTTCTCTGATCATGCCACCTCACTCACCTCCTAGCCCTCCTTGTTACCAGTACACTGAAGGTGATGTTTATTTGCACACTGTTATTTATATCATAGCTAGATTGTATGGGACCCAAATGAAAATATAATATTTGGCTTCATTGATAACTGATATCATATGGTATCTAATTTTCTGCAACTTGCTTTTCTCCCTCAACATTTTGTTTGTTAGGTTATTTCCTGCCGGTACTTATAGTACTTTTGCATAATATTTAAATATACTACATTGAATTCATCTGTTCTCTCCTTGATGGGCTTTTAGATTGCTTTCAGTTTTTTACTTTTACAAATAATAGTACTGGAAACATTCTTGTGCCTGTCACCTTGCGTTCACTTGTAAGAGTTTCTCTAGAGTACATGCCTAAGAATGGAATTTTTGGGTTGTGGATATATACCTTAAACTCTATTTATCTTGTCAAAGTTCCCTCCAAAGCTTTTATACCTATTTACGTTCTCACTGATGGCATGGAAGAGTTCCCAAAGCTCCATGTCCTTTCCAGCTCTTCTTGTCAGATTGTTTGCCATCTGATGGGTGTGAAACAGTGTCTCACTGAGGTTTAGTTCTGCATTTTTCTCAGACTGAGCTTCTTTTCATATATTTATTGGCTATTTGGGTTTTTGCTTACATCTATTTTCTTCTTTTTCTACTATTAACATGTATTACTTTCTTAATAAAAATAACAGTAAAGGAAAAAGGCAACTAGATAATGTTAGCTTCCTCCCCACTCCCAAACTTTCTCCCCGCCACCCCCAAGTCGGTGAGCCTTATCAAACCATCACACCTTCCCTGACCTGTGCTCTGCCTGTTTCATTTGGGCCTTTGTTTATGCATTTCCCACTGCTTGACTGAGCCTCCGAAAACTTTCAAAGTGCCCCTTCTTGGTGCTCCTGTTAGACCCGCTCTTTTAACGTATGAAGCACAATATATTGAAATTACTTACTTTCAGAATTCTTCCATTCTTGTCTTTCCCTCCTCCCTGCAGTGGACTTTCATCTCCTGGCATCAGGGGGCAATTATAACCAGTTTTTGCATTCCCAGAGCTCATCATAGTGCTGGACATGAGTTGAATTTAACTCTGCAGAGAGTTTACTAAGATCCTAGGAGAAAAGCGTGCCGGCCCCAGTTGCTCCTTTGTGGCCCAGCAAGGAATCCGTGAGCAGATGCCATTTAGTGACGCTCCTGAAAAGGGTAATGCTGAATAGTTAAATTATTCATAGAACTAAGACTGGTCTAGGGCAGTGGTTCTCAGACCTGGCTACACATTAAAATCACCTGGGAGCTTTCAAAAATGCTAATGTATGAGTTCCACCTCCAGAGATTCACATTTAATTGGCCATGGGTACACGTTGGAAATAGGTGTTCCAAAAGATTCCCCCAGGTGATTCTAATGTGACCACAGTTAAAAAAATAGCTGTTCTCAGGGCACATGATCAGAACTGGCTACAGGAGAGGCTATTTGGAGCTCCAATAACCAAGGAAGGGTCAGACTGCAGGCTCAGGAAACGCCCAGAGTGGGTGCAGCTTCAGGTGAGGCAGAGGAATCCCGTGCGAGATCCAATCCTGTCTTGGGGAACTGTTGCCACCAGCTGGTCAGAGCTCGCTCACCTGCTATCAGTTGTGGCCAGAAACATAAGCCTGGGGAGACCAACGCACCAAGGTTTCTTTTCCTCCTTTCCATCCTAGGGAATGACACATAGCAATGAGGGCAGACCAGAAATCTAATGCCTTTTCTGGTGGCAGTTTATCCTGAGATCCAGAGACCATCTGGAGGGTTGTTTGAAACAATTAAAAAATAAGAATTTAAATCATAAGTCCACTTTCAGCTGTCCAAAGAAAGTGGGTGAGTTTGGGGAAAGTGAAGTACATTTAATGCGGGTTAAATTTAATGTTTAACACAATTTTTCAATAAATTTGTCTAGTAGTTTACCTATGGTTTATGGTAAAGTTCTTTTCAAAGAAATTCTTTGTTATAGGACCCAGTTTTAAGAACAACAGCAAAGTTAAACATGAAATATTCTATTCTCCAATTTCTCTAGGCCATGTGGTAATCTTCTTGCCTTCACCTGTGTCCTCACCTAACAGAGGGAAGGGGACGGGGTGTGCTCCATGATGAGTAAAACGACAGTCACCTCATGTTCTCCGTATATACTGCTGAGTAAGCACTCCAAAAACGGAATGGCTTAAAACAGCAGTTTGTCATTATCTCTCATGATTCTGTGGGTTGAGTGAGCTCACCTGGGTGGTTCTCATTTGCTGTCTCTTAGTCCTCCGTCGGCTGGAAACTAGGGCTGGAGTCCCTGAAAGCCGGATTGGGCTGGCGGTTCGGAGGGCTCACTCACATGCTCGCAAAAGCGGCTGACTCATGGTCTCTCCAGGAGTCTTCCTACGCATGGTAGCTGAGTTTGCAGAGGGAGTGTCCTAAGTCTAAGTGCACCAAGAGGCAAGAACCGAAGCTGCCAGTACTGTTTAGACTTGGGTTTGGAGTTCTCAGAATGTCACTCTTGCCTCATTGTGTTGGTCAAAACAGTTACAGCATCCACCCAGGTTTGAGAGCAAATAGACTTCCCTCCCTTGATGGCAGAGTGACAAGGTCACATTGCAAGTGAGCAGCTGAGGATCTTGGGAAACATACTCTATCACACAACAGCTCTGTTTGTAAATTTTTATCTCAGTTAATAATTTGACCAAATACATGTCATAGGCTTATGGAAGTGTTCAATATAAATGGTGAAATACACTAAGTGATTTAGACCGTATGTGAATTATAATGCAATGAGTTGCCTTCACGTTGTTATGAAATCAGGAACGATAACTCTTAGGCTTCAGAATTATATCATGGGATCAGTTTTTACAAGTGAATCTCAAATAGTTGTTTCATTTATTTAATGAACTATCTTAGAAATTAATTTCAGTAACATTATTTAAAAAGTTATGCTTATTATTAGCCAGTAAATGTTCAGTATGGTATTTGGCATGTTATGATGGCTGCATTATCTTTTTATGTGGGAATTGGGAAATTTGAAATGTTTGGTGGGAAATTTAATTTAATGCAAATATACTATGTTTTAAAAGATGAACTAGTGAGTGTAAACTGATTTATCCTTGTGTCTTTAGACTCTTATAAAGTGAAGCTACGGAATGGCCTCAAATACATCTTTTTTGGATGAAATATATTTACACATATATATTTTTGGAGATATGTCTTCTTGGTATGTAAGAACAAATCTGTTGGATTTATTAGGCCAATAATTGCTCCAGTAGTCAACTGACTAGTGTTCTGGTATTTGATAATTGATGGGAAGCTACAAAATTCCCACATAACTTTGTGTTGTGATAAGGCTGCAAAATGAAATATGTAATTGTTCAATGGACATTCCTACTCGCCACATTTTTCTGTCGAAAGAAAAAAATAATGTAACTAAACTCTATACTCTTTTTTCTCACACCCTCTCTATTTTGTTAATCCTGATCAGTTGACATTTTTGTCAGTATGAGGGGATGAGAATAGCATTTTGGCTATGAATATATCAAATGAATATGGTTAAGAAATGGCAGTTTATGAGACAAATGGTTATTCTCTGAAGTATTTGGAATAATCTGGTAATTAGGAGTAGATAGGTTAAGAAATCTTTTGCTATATGGCCAAAACAGAGACAAGTTTAAAAACAAATTGATTTGTAAGGTCTAGGTGGGCACTGTAGGAAGTAGGGGGCCAACCGTAAAAACAATGAAATGGGAAATAACTTGGCTTTCACACCCTCTTTCACTCCACTGATTTCTCATTTCTTTCTGTAGCATAAATAAGCTTCAGACCTTAATGAAGAGCTTTCATTGCCATACCATGGATTTTCTTCTGTGGAGCACCTTTGGGAATACCTAAAAGCAAGATGCTGTATAGATGTACATTAGGGCATCACTACTCCTTATTTTCAGAAGCCAAGAGAGAGAAGCAAACATATTAGCAACAGGCAATATCTGAAGAACTAATAAGAAAAACTAATCAAATTAAAAGTTTGATGGAATAATGAATTGGAAGAGATGGACATCTCCCAATCAATTTAAATTGGGCTGAATTAGTTAGAAAAATAGTTATAGTTTTTTAAAAATTCTAACTTTTTGAGGAGAATATCAAAGGGAATTTTGTTCCTTAGTGCATTCAAGGGTATGTAAATACACTAAAAATTTAAATTATTATTGGTTTTAATAATAGTTTGATTGAGATATAGTTCATATATCATATAATTCACCTATTTAAAATTTACAATTAAATGCGTTTTGACATATTCACAAAGTTATGCAACCTTCACTACCACCAACTTTAAAACATTTTCATCATCCTTCCTGCCAAAACTCATACCCATTAGTAGTCACTCCCTTCCCTGAGTCTCCTCTCACAGCCATAGACAACCACTGATCTACCTTCTGTCTTTATAGCTTTGTCTCTTATGGACATTTCCCTTTAACTAGAGTCATACAATACAGCCTTTCAGCACAAATACCATTTCCAAGTTTCATCTATGTTGAAGGATGTGTCAAAACTTCATTCCTCTTGGGTGCCTGGGTGGCTCAGTGGGTTAAAGCCTCTGCCTTCAGCTCAGGTCATGATCTCAGGGTCCTGGGATCAAGCCCCGCATCAGGCTCTCTGCTCAGCAGGGAGCCTGCTTCCCATTCTCTCTCTGCCTACTTGTGATCTCTCTCTCTCTGTCAAATAGATAAATAAAATCTAAAAAAAAAAAAGGAATCATTTAAAAAAAAAAACTTCATTCCTCTTTATTATTGTCAAATAATATTCCATTGTATAGATATACCACATTGTACTTATCCATTCATGAGTTAATGTACATTGTGGTTCTTTCTAGTTTTTGGCCATTATGAATACTGCTGCTATGAACATTCATGTACAAACTTTTGTATGAACATATGTTTTCACTTCTCCTAGGTATGTTCCTAGGAGTGGAACTGCTGGGTCATATAATTATATCAAATCCTATGTTATTATTGTTGTAGGTGGATATAGGAGAGGAAAAAAGTTCAAAGTTGGGAAACTGAGTTAAGGTGGGTGGAAAGAAAATACTTCTAGTGTCAGTGATGTCTGGAGAGGCGTAAATAGTTACACACACGGTGATATATAGAATAAGAGAGATATGTGAAAAGAAATTCTGGAACTCAAAATCTGCTGGCTAAATCTTAACCTCATGGATCAGTAGACAGGTTTTTGGTTTTGTTTGTTTTTTTTTCCTTTGGGAGAATGAGAAAAGTGTGAGAATTGTGTGTCCACACAAGTTTAGGGAAAATGTCAAGGCTCATTTTAAAAATCAATTAAGCTTGTTCATTTACTGATTCATTCTCTCATCTCTATAGTCATGAGCATTTATTATATGGCAAGTCCTTTTCTAGGTGAATGGGATACATCACTGAGCAAAACAGACAAGTATGAAAAAAAACCAAAAAAACAACAGACAAGTATGCCTGCCCTCATGGAGGTTACTTACGTTTTAGCAGAGACTGGAGATAGGTGTTATGCGTGCATTTCCCCAAAATGGTGGGTTGGAAAAACAATAGAGTTTATGCAAAATAGTAAAAACAAAACAAGTAAAAACCTCTAATTAAGTATTTAGTTGTGTATTAAATTAAAATTAAAAGTGCCCCATTTTCTGATGTTCCCCTGCTATTCTGTTTCTCAGCAATATTTCCTTCTTTACATGGTATATGCCTTTACAAGTATAAACCATTAGTTCCTGGTTTTCCGAATATAAAATACCAATATTAAGAGGTCACCAATTATATGAGGTCACCAATTATAAAATGCACCATTCAAATACTAATTATTTTAGCAAAAATATATCAATAAAAGAGACACTACCAGAGTAAATGTCCACACTGATTATAAGACACATTTCAGGGGAAAAACACTTAGATTTTAATAAATGGTATATGTTTAACCTGAATACACTCACATTCTTCACCTTTATTCTATGTAGTGTAGGGAAAACCTGTTCCCTTGCTAGAGTCACTCCAAACTTTCTCTATATTTTATTGTTGATTACCTCAAGCTATCTCAGCCTCCTACGTCTGTTAGTAAAGACATAGAGCTTAGAGCTTACCGGCTACTTTATACTGGAAGCTATGGCTTTCTAATTGTTACTTTAGGCTGCATCTAGGACCTACTGACCTCCTCTAGAAAGCTCTTTTTTTAAAAAATATGCTTGGTTTTCTGGGGCTCAGTGTCCCAACCTGCTCTTAGAAGTCTAGGTAGGTAATTATTACTACTTGTAATGTCGTTTAAGACCCTTTTTGAGGGTGCCTGGATGGCTCTGTCAGTTAAGTGTCTGCCTTTGGCTCAGGTCATGATCCCGGAGTCCTGGGATGGAGTCCTGCATTGGGCTCCCTGCTCAGCAGGGAGTCTGCTTCTCCTTCTATCCCTCTCCCCTGCCCATGATATCTCTCTCTCTCTCTCTCTCTCTCAGATAAATAAATAAGATCTAAAAAAAAAAAAAAAAAGACCCTCCTTTGATTTAAGTTCATTGTATTGGGGCCTAGAAAAAGAAGTCCAAACTGCAGTTAGCTTTTAAAATATGAATTTTCCTAACTTCCAAAAGTGAAGTTTTATATTTACTTAAAAAACCAGAAAATGGAATCATGTAACTTATTCTGCTCCAATTCTATGTGTATTTTGTATAGCAAGATATTATGAGCAATCACCTTATTTATTTTACTAGGCTGTATAGCATTTTATTGTATGAATATATAAAACACTAATAAATAAATACTTAGGTTGTTTCCATTTTGTTATTATTATAATATTGCTACAATGAACATCTTTTACACAAGCATATCTGTAAAGATGTGTGTGTGTATCTCTGAACACTAATGTAAGTGTATCAGTTAGATAAATAAATAAATTTATATCTTAAATAAATTCCTAGAGGTGGATTTGTTCGATCAAAATACAGATATTCAAAATTTTGATATTTTTGCCCAAACTATTTCCCATATAACTCTGATAACAATTCCAAAGTCCTTGGGTGGAAGTCATAGCTGACATTGCTTCTTGCTTCAAAATATTTGTCAGGGACACTGCATAAAGTTGAAAAAATATCTAAATGTACTTTTTTGGAATGGTAGTATATTGATGAAAAAAATCAGGGTGAATGGGGTTACTTTGGTTTAGTGATTTGGGACATCAAAAAAAAGCATTCTATTGGAATTGTTCCCTATGTGTCTGTCTCTAAGCCTAAAGAAATGTTAATGTCATGGAAAAGTATTTGATAGATATGGATAACATCTAAATGGTGATTTGGGGCATGCCAGTAACAATCGTGAGCAAAGATTTACAGGCCGCATTTTAGCCCTATTCCCACTTATTGAACCTATTCTTATTCTATTTGCTGTGATGGTATACTAATATAAAACTTATTACTAATTTCATCTTTTTCTATTTTCAAGTAACTCTCTAAACATGCAGATGATGGCAGAAAATCAGCTTGACACAGATATCTGTGCTTTTGCAGTGCAGCATACTCATCAAGCTGACTACTGAATTATTTCATGATAAGATAATTTTCCTTCAAGTCTTAATACCACAGAGGTCACGTGGTCTGGTAAAATTCATGAGGGAACTGTCACTTTCAGGCTCCTAGTATCAGTCACTCTTCGATCTATATTTGGTTTATGGATTCAGGAATGTGTGATAGCAGTTATTAGCTGCTCTCAGAAAGTTCTCTTGCAAGAGAGATTTATTTCCTGATTAATGATGGAAATGATTCAGTATTAATTTCAGTTTTTGATATCAACAATTTTATGTTAACATCATTCTTGCTATGTTCACCTTTCAAATTACTATGATCATTCTAATGATTAAAAAGCTATTATTTGATTTAGATTCACTCTGCAATTACCAGCTGTAGCATTTCTGACATTTCTTACTAAATTCGGGTACATGAGGTTGTACCTCAACTAACAAAAGATTTTCCTATAGAAGCTTTTTTTTTTTTTTACATGCATTTAGGTAAATTAAAGCATAGAAAACTAGGGAATTAGCATTATTCATAAATGCTATCCTATCTGAATATGATTTTTGATAGGTGCAGTGGAACTTGTTTTTTGCTTTTTACCCGTGAAATTTGGATACCTTATTCAATCTTTTGTTTGTAGTCATAGTTTTCTCAGCATTTGTTTTACAACAATAGCAACTTATCTTTTCCAATATTCTGTTTTCTAAGGTGCATTCTTAGACCATTCAACTTTTATATTCCATGTCACTCATTATAATTAATGAGAATTAGAGCTTTTAATTACAGCATAAGAAAAATATTCTCAACTAGTGCCCATAGAATGTAAAAATTACCTTAAGAGTTCTTCCTTTTGGTCATGTTCTGATGAAGTAAATCAATGAAAGCAGGAAACAATTTTAAAACAAGAACGTACCATATAAGGCTTTATATTCCCTTTTGCTTAGTAAATTCTGTAAATATGAATGACAATGTTTATGAAAACTCTTGAAGTATATCTTTACTTATTGCATTTCATGTTTATATTCTATTGCCAGCCACAACCCCTCCCCTTTTTTTGGCACTACCTTGAAATCATTGCCAACAAAGTATCTCTTTTCTATTGGTCATTTTGTTAGGGTGACGTCAAATTAAAAATGTTTCTTTTGTTCTGGAAATCTGGGGATTGCAAATAATGACTTATGAATATCCTCAGGTGTTTGCACTTTACCAAAATTTTAATATTGGCATTATTTCTTTTGAATTTTCATATTCTTTTAATTCATTAAATAGATTATCTACAGTGAATCTTCATTAAGGGAACATCTGGGTTAACTTTGAGAGTTACTTTTCTTTACATACTGGGTAATCACTGAATTGAGAATCGAAGGTTACTTAATCAAGTTCCTTTGAGGTCAGTCTGAGACTGGTGGTTAGATGCCCTTAAAGAAGTGAGGAACTAGATAAGGAATTGTAACGTCATTGAAATCAGCAGTATAAAGTATGTTTTGGGAAGGTTCTCTAATAGTATTTCTGCATGACAGTAAATGAGCATGCCATCAGTAATTATCCTTGGTTTCACTCAATGAGATCAGTGCCACTGGTTGGTAACCCCTGAAATGTTCTTTGAATATTACCGTGAGAAATCATTACTTGATAGAAACTGGTCTCCATACCGAATCAAAAAACCTTTACTTAAAACAAAACAAAACAAAATCTGTTATGTCAAAGAGAATTTTCCATTCACGGCATTAAAGGAAAGGTCAAACTTTTACTCTGTCTTATTTGAATATACTCTGACTCCCCATATAGATTTAGAAAGAAAGTGAAAATAGCCATTTAGATCACACCATAGAGGATAATTTAGAAAAAATGCTTATTTAGTAAAGACATCTTTAATATTCAGAATTCTCTTTAGAGTTGATTGATTTCCAAGTCCAAATCCAGAAGACATTCTCCATCCTCTTACACTACACTCAGTTTATAGACTCAAAAGAATGGAATTGGAAATGATTGCAAAAGGTTCATAAACTTTAATAGATGACAAGCTGGGTTAGCTACTTAGTGTTAGAGGCAACCCTGAGAATCAGTTTCCAGCTTCTTAGTCAAGTGTTCTATTACAAATGCTGCTTCGACTCTTTCTAACCTTTTCCTCACATAAACTTCCCTGGCTTCTTTCACACAGTCCCCTGAATCTCCCTTTGGTTTTGTTTTTTAGCCATAATCTTCTATCATTAGAAAATACATTTAATGTTAAGTTCCTTATGATGCTAAGCTCATTTTTTCCTTTTTAAAAAACTTTACAAATACTGACAATTAACATAAACTCAAGTATCATCTTTTCTTCCTTTAATCTAAGTGATATTCTAATATTTTATGATTCTGAACTTGCTCTACATTGCCTTTTCTTTTAGAGATCTTGAAATAAATATAGGAATATTATTTAATAATTTTGAGTATAAAATATTTCACTTTTCTCCTTTTCTTTGTAAAATATGTATAATATACTTAATAAACAGTCCCACATGGATGTTTGTGGTAACGAAGACTATGTTACATATATTTTTATTTTATCCCTAGAGTATACTCTGGTTTATAGATTTTACTTTTAATTTTGCTGTTCTCTGGGGACAACAATATGTCACAGATTTTTATTTCTTTTAAATAAGTTGCATTTCCTTCCACCCACATTTTCACTTAGTCCATACTTTGTGCTTTTTCAAGGAAGCACTCCACCTGGAAAGCATTCCTTCTACTTTATAGAAATCCAATTTTCTTGCCAATTGCTGCATTAACCTTTACAGAAGACATACTACCGTGGACTCCTCTGGTGATTCTTTCCTCTGGTCAGCCAGAATTCTCTCAGAATCTATGTGCTCAATTTATACTGTGTTCATTTGTGCAGCTGGTAATGTTGTTTTACACATGTACATTTTCTTTAGATCTGTAGGAACGCCTCATGTGGATTCCATCTCTTCAACTAGATTGTAAACTTCAAGTTGAAGAGTCACATCATTATATTAATTTCTCTGTATCTTTTCTCCATATTCACCCTTCTGTTCCTTGTTTCATTACTCAAAGACATTTGACTTTTCGGTTCACTGAAATGTGACTGGGATTTTCTCATTGTAGATCACTGCAGTTTGTTATCCCAGCAGACAAGGAAGGCCAGTTCCAGATTTGGGATAAATGGCTAAGATTAGAAAGCAACCGTGATGATGAACTAAAATGAATTACGTACAATATCAATCAATAAACATATAGAGACTCTATCATTCCATTTCTCTGATATTCAATAAGATACTACAGATGATGATTTTTTTAAGAAAATATATTTTACATTACAATATATGTTACAAAAGAAACAGTTTCTCTTAGTTTTCCATGTATGGTGTTATTTCATTATACATATTTGGTGTCACTAGTAGTATCACTGCAGAAACAACAAAAAAAGGCAGTTTGCAGTGCTGGCTCATCAGAGCACAGAGAACCTCATCCGCAGCGCCCAGCCTTCGTCTGGGCCATTTCGTGTGGGCGAGGCTGCGAGAAGGTGCTGGCTGCGTTGGCAGGTGTGGCAGGACCAAGTGCCCTCCTCTTTAACATGCTCAGTTTCGTCAGCCTCTCACCAACCACAAAAAAGTTGTCCACTCATTAAAAGAAAAGTTACAGCTGTCGCAAGGCGAATTTTAAATATTTTATGTTTTGTTACATTTTACCACATTGATTTGCTCTTAAAGGCAGTAGTGAATATTCCTAGGTACTATTAAGCCAGTTGTGGTCTATTAAACAGCTTGTGGGTACAGTTGGCCCAGGTTTGAGACTAATTTTTACTGACATCACCAACTGAATGGTAAGATAATAATGAGAGATTTTAAAATTTTCCTAACATGATCTAATGGCATAACCACACTGTTTACTACATTTTGATTTATAAATAATTTTTATGCATTTTGTTAAACAATTAACGGCACATGCTCTATGTTGGAGGATCTATTTGCTTATGTGTGCTTGGAAAACATTAATATTTAAAATTTAGTATTAATGTTCCTAAGGCATGCATTAAATTGGACACTTGTTAATTCCCTAAATAACAGCATAGCAAATATTGAGAATAATTAAAAACTAAATGTACAATCAAGAAAATTATCTTTATATTTTTATTTTGTGTTATCTGACAAAAATGACAAGTAAAAATATTTATGAAGAATAAATCCTTATGGTTATTGATTTTATTTAATTAATTAAAGGGAAATTATTTTAATTAAAACTATTTAAATGCATTGTACTCTACTGCAAAGTTTTTATTTACCTAGCTCATTTGTAACAAACATTCCAAAGAGGTGTATACTGTTTGTATCTTAAAAGATAAATATTTATACATAGGGAGTCTAAAAAGGGGCGTACAAACAAGATAAGATATAAAAATTGTACTTGCCTCTATGATCAGATTTCCTATTAACCATGGTAGGAAAATGTTAGTTAGGGTGTATAGTTAATAAAACTTTCACAGCAAAAACTTAAATAGTTTTTCTTGGTCTTCATAGTCCAGTGTTAATGATGATAACTTTGTTCTAGGTAAAATATAGTTGTTTTTACATTTGAAATATGTATTTTAAAATATTGTAATCTTAATGTATTTTTTTTTATCTTAATGTAGTATTAAAATAAGTTATTTTCCACCTCGGATCTGGGACTTAGGAGTGTATTTGGTGAAATATATCCTAGCATATCTAGAGTAAGATTTCCATAGAGAACCAAATAAATCTTCTGAAAAAATGTCACACTCCCATCTTTGTCTCCACTTTCTTGATTTTCTCTATTGTCTAAAATCCCTATAGAGGAAGTCATTAATGTTGACTGGGTAGATATTCCCGTAATTCCTCTTCCCATGCTGATAAAGCAATCATGCAGAGAGATGTTGGGTGTCCACTGTTTCTCCATCCTTGGTTCTGGTTCTGGTGGAAGGAAAAGTCCTCAATGTATGTAAATGGAAGCTAAATTCATTTTATTTGCAGGTCAGGTGAAAAGGGCCTTTGAATGAAGGCCAATATAAGACAGAGATGACTTTCTGACAGAACTTCTTCATCTGTGCTGTTTGAAAAATATTGCTTTGCAAAAAATTTGTGACACCGATACATGGGCTCCAGAGACCACCTGAAACTCCTCTTTCTCATGAACATTGACTGCCTTTTGATATTTAGAAGGGTATATTCAGTTGTTATAACAGACACCAATTATCTGATTATACTGGTTTTTCTAACAATATGAAATAAATTTCTCAGTCAATAGACTGATTGAATCTAAAATACTATAGTAGTCAATTTTGAATACCGATGATCTGCTTGAACAGTAAATCATCCTCTTTTTATAACAGTATTAAGTTAATGTACTCAATAGTTAGAACAGCTAGTAAAAAACCCCACTAACTGGAACTAAAAAATTACAATACAGTAAGTATGAAGATAGGCAGGGTTTTTTAAAAAGATTTTATTTTAAAAAAAGATTTTATTTATTTGAGAGAGAAAAAGAGAGCACAGGCAGGGGGAGAGGTAGAGAGAGAAAGAGACTCCCTGCTGAGCATGGAGCCCAACACAGGGCTCAATTCCAGGACCCCAAGATCATGGCCTGAGCTGAAATTAAGAATTGGATGCTTAGCTGACTGAGCCACCCAGGCACCCCGGAGGATAAACAGTTTATAACATGAGTCTTTCACATTTTTTTATCTTGGAAAAAACACTTCAGAATTCGCCATTAAAATCTCATGATTAAAGACAAAAAGATTATAGATGGATAACACCACAAAATGATTAAATCCTTCATAGACATGTAGAACAAGTGAAAACTACTGTTTCAATCTGTATTCTACACCTAGATAAACACGTAGAAAAATACACATTTGTTTTAATAGTTAAAAAAAGCCTCAAGAAAGAAAGTTATCTGTGAAAGTTTATAATAACTATTGAGTAAACATAAATAAAGGAATAATTAATAAGTTATTCCTATTTCTTATAAGTACTACTATCTTCACGCTTAAGATATTATCTACAAAATGACCTGCAGCATTGTACTATGTATCAAAAATTTCTTGGAGAAATAAAGAAACAACTACTACAAACCTTATATACTTAAGTGGTATTTGGTATTTGGTTTTGAAGTTTTAACACTTTAGGACAAGATATGTGAGGACCAGAAGAGAGAGAGAGAGAGAAATAGAGTGAGAGATGGAGAGGGAGAGAGAGAGAGAGAGATGAGAGGTACGGGTGGTTAATTTCATTTTTTAATCTTGAGGAATTAATTCCATAATTTCTCTCAACCCTGTCTATTTTGACCACCGTTAAACATGTAAGTGACTCATATACTCTGTCCCCAAAGTTCTATCACCACCCTACTTTGTGCCTTCTATTTTTTAAAATCTTATATTTTCCTGGCTTTCTCACTCTTTTATTCCACCTTAAAATTGCCCAATTCTTACTAAGCCCCACTCAGCTTCTACCCCTGTTCCTCTCAGGGTGTTTTGAAACATTCAATAACCACCTAAAGACCTTGCTTTTTTCACATTTTACAGTATGGCTATTTCAGATTTCACAAAAGAAGAAGTAGTAAGAGAGAGTTTGTTGCTTTCCTCCTTCTAATCCTTGATCCATATTGCTGTTTATAGTAATATTTCTGAGATGCAAAATTACTCCTTTGTGCAGAATTGTCAGTGGCTCCCAATATTCATCGGGATAAAACCTTAGTATAACTTTGGAGACTTTTACATGACCTTGGAGTCATTCACTCAACAAATACTTATTGAGCACCTACTATGTCTAGTCACATCCTAGTGCTTGAGACACACCAGTGAACAGAATAGGGAAAGATCCCTGCCTTCACGGAGATTACATTCTGGTGGTGGGAGAGAGACAGTAAATGATAAATACAACATATAAGTAACTTTTCCAGCATATTAGAAGATGACAGATGTTAGAGTAAAAAAAGGAGGTCAGAACTTCTGGGAGTGGCTGAAGCAGGCTGTGTGTCCGTGGAACAGTCAGGGTCAGCCTTCAGAGTTTTCAGTGCATGTCATTACCACAGGCACCCAATCTTCCCACCATACTTCACTATCTTCCTTTCTGTGACCAGCCTTTGTTTTGTCACTTATTAGCACTTTGGTTTAACACAAAGAGTCCAGTTTTCACAGGAGCCCTTTCTTTGCCCAGCCCATTTCTGCTTTTGATTCCACGTTCTGCTATGGCATCATTCCCTCCTCCTGTCTCCCCCTGCCTACCCCTCTCCTCCCAGATGGAGCTGGTTGTCCCTCTTCTTTATTCATCTATGTCACAGGTTTTTGCAATTACTTATTTGCTTTTATATTTGTGATTATTATTATCATTTGCTGGGTTATGCTATAGCAAGAAAACCCCCTAAATTTTAGTGGTCTATTTCTCATTCTTACATTTTGGTTGCAGCAACTGCAGGAAAAACTGTGGCTCTGATCCATGAGTGCCCTTCATTCCATGAGTAACCTACATTTGGGACAGGCCCTTTTCACAGCAGAAGAGAAAAAGGAACAGTCGAAACGGCAACGCCTCTTCAAACTTCTCAGGTATAGCATACGTTGCATATGCTCACATTCTTGAAATCAGTGGGGTGGAAAAGATTCCCAGAGAGTCCCTGCAAGTCACATGATCATGGTTGGAAGCTAGAATCCTCTTATCGAAGCAGTAATTGCGAGTCATACAATCTACCACACTTGCGTATCTCACGCAGTGGACTCTGTGTACCATGAGTTCAAGTTCTGCGGCTTTCATCACCAAACTTATTTCCTAGTACACCAAAGCAGCTTGACAAAACTCCTTAAGAAGGAAATCAGAAAAAGAGGACGGGAACTAACATTTAGTTAGTGTCATTGTCCCAAGTACCAGCATACTCGATTACTTTCGTGTTCCAGACTAGGCAAATGAGACGTCCATGTAAAATAATTTGTGCATGGCAACAGTTCTGAAACGAGGGATCCAACCTGTGTGACTCTGCAGCTCCTTTCTACTTCACCATCCTGTCCCTGTAGACATCTATAAGCTACAGCTCTTATACAGTGATTTCTTAATATGAAAATAAAGAAAAGAGACAGATACGATAGTGCTGTGAAGGGTGATTCTATTTCTGCACCACATCTTGCATTTCGCCTAATCTTATCATAACTCCCACCATTTTTCTATTTCAGGCATTTGTTACATTCCATTTAGAGTTCCATAATAACCTCTTAATTATTCTCCCTCTCTAGGTTCCATTCTACACCCAAATAATGTTCCCAAATCTTATCTTGTAGCATGTCATTCTTCTGTTTGAAACTGTCTCAAGGTTTCTAATGATCTGTACTACAAACTTGAGTTTGTGCTCTTAACCTACGTGGTCTCACTGTTCTTCTGCAAATCCCTCTGCCGAACTAGTGACGTGTTTAGGATTTCATTTTCACTTTTCCAAATATAAACTCTGCTTTCTCTGCTCATACCACCTGGACTAACCCACCTTTTGCCTTCTTTTATAGAAATGTTTTTCAACTTGAAGTCAACTTGAACCGTTTATTCAATAAATATTGCTCAGGTCCCCACCTGAAAGAGGTCTTTCCCTCCTGTCTCCGTGGTGCTTTGTAGTTGTAAGACAACTGAAGTTATTATGGATGTCGATATGACAACTGTCTTCAGATATGTGAAGGGTGGTCAGCTGGAAGAAGGATAGGCTTCCTGTCTGAAGCTCTACAGGGAAGAACACAGACAAGCGTAGATACAGTATGGGGGAATAGGTTGCAGCAACTTCAGTATCAGCCTCAAGAAAGAGTGAATTCTTTCTTCAAAGGAAGTGTTGAAGCAAAATCTGGATGCTCCTTGATTGTGGATCTTATAGGGTTTATGATTCAAACATCATCGTTCATCTTAGTTTGTGTCCATGGCGTTTTCTCTACTAGACTTGAGTTGTTTAAGAATAAGGACTTTGGTCTTGTTTATATTTGTTCCTCTCTTCATATTTATTGGATTGGCTTTGTTATACAAAAGGACTATGGACACACATACCACTAGTATCACGTGGTATAGCTATAAAATAAATATTAAGAGAAAAACTTGCAAGCAAAAAAGGAACAGAGTGTCTATCATCCTCCAAATTCCCACAACCCCAATAGAGGTGGGTTTTAGATTGGGCCTCGCTTGGCTACATGAACCTAGCTGAAGAGGCTTTAGGGATGGAATGTGTTCTATTCAAGTGTAAATTCCCTGCTAGAGGAATTGGCCTCAGGAATGGAGGAGCCTCTGGATCTCAACCTCTTATACCAACCTATCTTCTCACTGAGCTAATTTCTTGCTAAGTTATCAAAAGGGAGGGACAGATGAACATAGGGGAAGGGAAGAAAAATAAGACAAAAACAGAGAGCGAAGCAAACCATAAGAGACTCTTAACTATAGGGAACAAAATGAGGGTTGCTGGAGGAGAGGTGGGTGGGGGGATAGGGTAACTAGGTGATGGGCGTTAAGAAGGCACTTGAAGTAATGGGTACTGGGTATTGTATGAAATTCATGAATCACTGAATTCTACCTCTGAAATTAATAATAGAGTATTTGTTAATTAAATTGAACTTAAATGAAAATTTTTTTAAAAAGGGAGGGAATGAATCACCAAGACACTCAGATCTGTTTCTTAAGCTTGTAATGCCTTTGCATGAAGACAAATACTCCCCTCCCTAACAGTGGTAATAAAAGAGAAAGAAGGTAAATGGATTTCTACCATTTTCATATATTTATTTGGCACAAGAAAAGAGAGTAGAAAATGGAAAGAAACCTTTGAACTTTTGTATCCAGTTAGAAACTAATAGTTCATGTGCCCAGTGGAAAGTGTATCAATTCATCGTCCACTGTAAGAAATGCAAACCAATGGGGGCACCTGGGTGGCTCAGTCAGTTAAGCGTCTGACTCCTGGTTTTAGGTCAGGTCATGATCTCAAGGTCAAGAAATCAAGCCCCCATTTGGGCCTCATTTCTACATTGTGTGTGGAGCCTGCTTAAAATTCTCTCTCCCCCCTTCCCTCCACTCCTGTGAGCTCTTGTGTGTGTGTTCTCTCTCTCTCTCTCATTAAAAAAAAAAAAAAAGGAAATGCAAACTAATGACTAGCTCATGACTGGGAAAAAGGAAATGTGAAAGACTGGGAAGAAGGGCAGTAACAGAATAGCTGGGGTGATTGAAAGACTGGGCATGGTAGGTGCAGAAACCCAGGCAGGAGTAGAGGAATCCAAACAGAAAGCTAGGAGAGGGCTAGGGGGCAAGAACAGTCTGGTCAGCACTGATCAAGGCTACAACAGGGATGGAGCTTGAAAACATTATGCCAAGTACAAGAAGTCACACACAAGAGGCCACATATTGCATGATTCCATTCATGTGAAATATCCACCATATGTAAATCCATTGAGGCAGAAAGCAGATGAGTTGTCAGGGGCTGGGGAGAGGGAAGAGTGGGGAGTAACTGCTTAAATGGGTATAGGGATGCCTAATGCTGTCAGTGTGATGACTATGTCTTGGAATAAGATAGAGGTAATAGTACAACATTGTGAATGTACTAAATGTGAGGGAGTTGTACACTTTAAAATGGTTAATGGTTAATTTTATGTGAAACTTGCAAGATTTTACCTCAGTTACAAAGAACAACAGACTGGTTAAGACGACTCTGGGAGGAATGGAATTCCAATTGTTCTTTCTTATATTTTTTTGTTCACTTGTCCAAGATTACAGCTTTTTAGTTCAGCCAAATTTAGGTCATATACCTTCTTTTTGTTGTATGGAGGCAATGTAAGAAAGTATCCTCCCCTGAGGCATCCTAGTGGGATGGCCCTAGGATTTCATGGACCACTAAGATTACAGAAAATGAGGAAGATATAGTTTTCCAAAAGTAATAATGATGTTGTTAGGAAGGGGCAGTGGATATTGGGCATACACAATATTCCTAAACTATCCCTATTGGAAGCAAAAAAAAATCTGTAATCAGGCAATAAACAACCTTTGTAAGAATAACTTAAGACGTCTTAAAAGAGCAAACAAGAATCCTCAGACATATTTACTATTATTTTTTTAAAGATTTTATTTAGGGGCGCCTGGGTGGCTCAGTGGGTTAAAGCATCTGCCTTCAGCTCAGGTCATGATCTCAGGGTCCTGGGATCGAGCCCCGCATCGGACTCTCTGCTCAGCGGGGTGCCTGCTTCCTCCTCTCTCTCTGCCTGCCTCTCTGCCTACTTGTGATCTCTCTCTCTCTCTGTCAAATAAATAAATAAAAAAAATCTTTAAAAAAAATAAATAAAGATTTTATTTATTCATTTGAGAGAGAGTGAGAGAGAGAGCACGAGATGGGGGAGCATCAGAGGGAGAAGCAGACTTCCCACTAAACAGGGAGCCCGATATGGGACTCGATCCTGGGACTCTGGGATCATGACCTGAGCTGAAGGTAGTCACTTAACTGACTGAGCCACCCAGGTGCCTCTATTTACTACTATTTTTAGAATTTAACCTTTCCTTAAAAAATACATGTGGTTGCTTTCTACATAAAACAAATGCTTTGGAATATACAAATAGTTAAAACAAAATTCTGTGCCCTTTGAGGGCATATTGTGCAGAATTAAGAGGATTAATAGAGCTGGCCTACAGGCCCTTTGAAGTCAACCGGAATGCAACATGTATTTTGAAAATGGTATGGGAGAAGAGCTATCACAACTAGTTTCTCTGCTTTTCATTAATCAGAGTTCTTAGGGTTTTTTGTGGGATTATGTTTTTGTGAAAAATTGGGAATTTAGATGAAGTTCCTTGAGGTGTTTGACAGGTCTGAAAAGGAATTACTGAGATAAAATAGCAGTAAGTTGACATTTGATTTTTAGAACACAAGGAGTAGAAGGAATGTACTGCAGTTCATGTCTGCGTCTGTTCCTATATCCAATATGTACAGTGTGCAAGATACTTGTTCTCTGTGGCAACTGAGAAGAGTTGCACTGGAGAAAGCACTTAAGTGTTGTGAAAAATTGAATATAATCAGAACAATGTGGCCGTTCGATGTATTAAGGAAAAAGCTTAGCTGGTCAAGATTCTTCTTTTTGATAGTTTTTATCACAATAGGACTTTACCTGAAACATGGATGACCTGTTTTGTATACTTTATACTATAATAAAATACCAGGCAAATATTCATTTAAATAAGAAAGGAATGAACTTCAACACAATTAATTTTTTTTTTAACTGGCATACATGTCAGAAAATGTACAGACTTGGATATAATATAACAAAACAGAGAGATCACTGGGTATAGATTCCAAAGACCTGAATTTGAGTTCTGACTACCAGTCTCTTTGTGAAGCCAGGTGGGCTATTTGAATTCTCTATAACTTAGTTTCCTCCTTTACAGTGATGTTGTGGAGAGTATCAAACAAATGTTGTCTATGATAGATTTCCTTCTTTTATTTGCTGGACTCTTTCTCAAGAGACAGCTTTATTTTCTCACAGTACTGCTCATGGTTTTAATGCTGTTGGAGATAAAATGAGGGACTACAGAAGCTGGTTAATGGCCCAAATTCCCCATTCTAAGAACAATCTTATCTGCAAAATGCTGTCTTTCCATTGGCAAATCACACATTTGTTTCCATGGTAGGGTAGTGTAATCCTGCTACAGGTAAATCAGACTGTGGCTGCCTCTTTCTGCCAATAGTTAGTTCTCACATTCTCTTCACCATACACTTCAGTCACAGTGAGTTTATTTAACATTGCGTCTCAGTTCCAGCTGAGTCATCCTCAGTTACACAGTCCCTGATATGAAAACAAAATAAGAGCCAAAACACAAAAGCAGCAGGAAATCTGTAGGTAGCCAGGTACAACACCAGGATGGTAGATATGGAAGTGGTTAATATTAAATAATAGCAGATGGAGGGTGGTGAGCATTCACTTATTCTATGGGATGGTGAGAAATGGGGTGGGAAATGGCAGGTGTGCAGTAGAGGGAAGGGAAGAACGATGAAGGAGAACAGAGAGACTGGCTGAGGGTGAGGAATGGGAGGACAAAGAGTATCCGTATCTAAGCACAATTGGGTGTACTTAGATTCTATTTTAGATTATATCAAATAACACTTTCCCCGTGTAGTTATTGGGAACTGACATTTAATTAGTGAATGACAAGCATGAAATAGCAAGGTGACATGGAACCACTTAAGAATAAAGTCATCATGATTTCTCTTGCAGTTTATACCCGCAAAAGTATTGTATTGTCCTTTATTAAACCTTCACAATATTACTGTGAGAAAGATAAATAACAAGAACTAGCTATTCACTCTTCCTTGTGGACCAAACAAAAGGAAATTGGTTTAAATTGCAGTCAAGTAAAAACGTCTTGGCTAAAAAGGTATTCCTTAAATGAGTTACCCATTTTAGTCAATAGCTATGGAATTTACCAAGTTTCATTTTTATGACGCATTAGCTTGAAGCCAGGGTAATTACATTGGAAGATCCAGGGCTGAACATACACATAGAAGGCAAAGTTGGCTCTCTACATGGGATGCTTAATACTCTCGTGCCCTCAAATTTTCTCTCAAAGGGCTGTCACATTTCCTGAAATTTTCACATTACTGGCTCCCTGGGAGGAGTCACTGAGGACTGCCGCAATGGAAAAGAGTATATGGATTGCACAATACATTAATTTTAACCATCTACTTTCTTTCACTTAGATAATTTTCTCAAAAACAATTCCCAATTATCTGGAAAAATTCCAAGAAAATGGAAAATGGGACAGATAATTTTCAACAGATTGGAGAAATGATTCAAGAATCATTTAAGACGATGGTTACTGGCAGAAATTCCCTGGTGGTGGCTTGTGAACATGCAAATCCCTAATGAAGGAGGCCAGCCATTGTGACAACAAAAGACCCATCTAGCTATTGATTATTCATTCAGCAAGTATTTATTGGGCCTATATAGTAATGCAATAGGCACTAATCTTGGTTATGGGGCTAGAGAGTTAATAAAACAGACAAAAATTCCTGTCCTCAGGGACCTTAAGGTAGGATTTCTTCCAAAAGGAATGAAAAGAAAAAGACAAAAGTAGTAATTAGTATTATTACTAGAATAGTAATGTATGGCAAGTAGAATATATGGCAAGGCAATAGTCTGGATTTCAGTGATACAAAAGTTTCCAAATTCCATTATGTCTATCATTAACACAGACTTAGGGACCTGGTCCATAGATTTTTATGTAAGTTTTCTAAATAGGAAGAGGATGGAGAAAAAAATCTGTCCCTTTCTAATCCTAGAGAAATGTGACAAAAAAAGAGAGAATGAGAGAATATGATGAACAGATATCTCCCTTTTATGAGTACAGATATCACTGCAAAGAGTAAGGCCTTGCCCAATTGAGACTCTGGGTGGAGGGGCTCTTATACTTTTTTTTGTACCATCCTGGCTGGGGCTCAGCCATAACAGAGTAATTTTGAAGGCACAGCCTGAAATTTTATTTTTCCAATTCACTCTTACCCTTTCCTGTGTATTATAGGCCCCCTGGGTAGCTAAGAGTCTGATTGGCAATTTGCCAAGACTTGGCAATGTGATGTATTTCTGTGAGTGGACCACCTAGGCTGGTACTGAACGGGCCACTCAGCTTAGTGTTTATAGAAGCAATATGAGCAAAAGTGAGGCTGAAACTGCTAGGAGAGCAATCTGCACATTGGAGAAGCCAAAAGAATGGTTCACCATTTTCTTGCTCAGATTTCAGCATGGGAGGACCACAGAGCACCCAGAAACTAGGCAATAAAGGAGCATCACCAGGAACTGGAGGAGCCAGACAACCCCATCAAAGGAATGCCCTACCCCCGCCACCCTTCCCCCACACTCAGATGTCATGTTGGAGAAGAACCTGGGAGGTGGTACAAAGAGTAAGAAATCTGAGAGACTAAAAATTTCCCAGAATTGCTGAATATTACCCAGACATATTTCTATTGTCATATTGGTCTAAGTTTTAAAATGGATGGGACAATTAGTTAATGCTTCTCCCAACAAACAAACCACAGATGGGGCCTCTTGAAGACCAGATTAGCTATAAACAAAAATAAAGAAACTGTATATTCTCTAGGAATTAAATTTTGTAACCCATCTTCATATTTTTATTAAAGTAAGTTAAAATTTATTCTTCCCATATATATGTGCATCTATTAGTGCTTTTCATATTCTTTTACAGAAAATGATATATATATCTGTCTCTGTATTAGCCTGCAAGGGCTTCCCTAAAAGCATACTGTAGACTGGGTGACTTAAACAACAGAAATTTATTTTTGCACAGTTATGGAGGCTGGAAGTCCAAGATCAAGGTGTCAGCAGGGTTGGTTTCTACTGAGAACGCTCTTTTCGGTTTTTAGATGGCTGTTTCTCACTGTATTTTCACATGACGATTTCTCCATGCATGCACACTCCTAGTGCCCCTTGCTCTTCTCATAAGGACACTGATCCTACTGGATTAGGGCTACTCTTATGACCTCATTTAATCTTAACTGCCTCCTTAAAGACCCTATCTCTAAATACAGTCACATTGAGGGTTAGGTCTTCAACATATAAATTTGGAGGGGACATAATTCTGTCCACAGCAGTCTCCATCACTGTATCAGTTATCTGAAAATAGGGACCTTGTCATTATATTCTGAATCCCTAGCATGGTGACTGACAGATAGTATTGCTTAATAAATGATGAGTAGATACAAAGGAAAGTAATACATACACAGTGCAGTATAATGTGGTGAGAAAAGGCACAGACTTTTGAGACTTGTGTTCAACTTCCGGCTACCCTCTTATTCAGACACAGTTTCTAAATATGTAAAGTAGGCATAATAATAACCCCTCTCTTTTTATTTTTTATTTATTTTTTAAAGATTTTATTTGTTTATTTGACAGAGAGAGAGATCACAAGTAGGCAGAGAAGCAGGCAGAGAGAGAGGGGGAAGCAGGCTCCCCGCTGAGCAGAGAGCCCGATGCGGGGCTCGATCCCAGGAACCCTGAGATCATGACCTGAGCCGAAGGCAGAGGCTTTAACCCACTGAGCCACCCAGGCACCCCACCCCTCACTTTTTAATTACTAGAAGATTAAGTGCATGTCTAGTAAATCATACGTGCTCAATAAATGTTAGTTATGATTGTTAACATTTAACTGTTTCATTTGATCAACCTACTTTCATTTGCGTATCAGCTAAAACCAGCACCTCTCCTGTCTAACTAGCAGGATCAGAGCACCCTGGGTTATAATCAAGGGCTGCAGACGTGGCAGTAGAGTGAGCATGTCACAGAGCCATCATCCTGGGCACTTGTTCTCTAGGGATTGTTTCTGTCTGCTTGGGGGTGATATTTTGGCCCTCGTGATGGGTAATATTCTTAGTGTTTTCAGGCAAAGTTAGGCTGAATTAATTTTAGAACTGACCCACTTACATATTTTTAAACTTTAGACTACGGCAGCTGAACAGCTAAGTTGGACAATTTACAAACTGTATTATGGCTTATATGGGGCAGGCTACTCTCGAAATAGGACCAAGAGGCTCAAGAGTCCAAATGAGTGGTTTTTGACAGATTCGAAATATCAATTAAATCCTTAACCCTTGGTTGTCTGCTGGAAGTCTAGCAGTTTAGAGGGAAGTAAAGAAAACATACTATACAGTCTGGTTGTGGAATAAAAAACAAAAAATGAAAAATCAAATCTAGACTATCATAGAATAGTTAAATAAATAGAAGTTTGGGCAAGTTTCCATTATACTGAACTATAATTGCTTGCCAAATTTCTATTTTAATATATGGATTAATTTGGTAAACTTGCAGGCTTTTCATGTGTTCATGAAATGGTATAAGACTCATTCTTCTCCTCAAAACAGTATTTGTGAAATCTTTTACCATTTCCTCCACGAATTTTAAAATAATCCTTTGAATTAAAATTCTCTCCCCTAAACTCCCGATAAGAACTTTCTCTGTGCTCCTCGTATGTAACATTCATCGTTCAGTGTACTCTTCCTCCCCCACCCTGCTGCCTTCCTGAAGTCAAGGGCAGTAACTGATTTATCTCTGTATCTCTTGCAGTGATGTTCAGAGTCCTACACATAGTGGGTGCTGAATAAATATTAACGAAATCCATAGTAACAAGCACCTATTCAGAGCTTACTCCCTGCTTCTTGTTTTCATTCAAGATTCTACCATAACATTTTTCCTACTGAGTTAAACTTGGACCTACAATTTTTCTCAACACAGTGCTCCTGGGAGCTACTATCTGCCAGTTATGCTTGGTATGAGAAACATCTTTGCTATTCTGGCTCTTGAGTGTCTAGCCAGAGATTTTGCCTTGAATTATAGTCATTCATCTAGGGCCTTGTTAAGGATAAATGAAGGGAGGTGTTTTAAAATGAGGTTAAAGCTATCATTTGTAGCTAAAAAATAACTCCTATATTCTATGTGTATTGATAATAGGTCAGGAATAAGATTTTAATGTGGGAAAGATGACCAACTCTTGTCAATAGTTATGACTAGATAAAAGTGTAAGTGTGAAATAATTACTATCAAGTATTCTGAGTTATATTAGGTCAAATCAATTGCTTTGGTAATTAAACATAAGAATAGCCCTGTTTTTGATGTTTTTTATTCAGTTCATTGAAACAACTCCATGTTGCCCTACCATTCCCACTAGAGAAGTTAGTTTATTGACCATTGTTTTAAAGATTATGGAGTTTTCCCTTAATCTTTATTTAGTTTAAATTATTTTAAAAGGGAAAAAAATTATTTTAAAAGGGGTCATCTGGGCGGCACAGTCAGTTAAGTGTCTGAGTCTTGGTTTTATCTTAGGTCATGATCTCAGGACCATGAGAACAAGCCCCATGTCAGGCTCCATGCTCAGCATGGAGTCTGCTTGAGATTCTCTCATTCTTCCTCTCCCTGTACCCCTCCCCTTTCATGCTCTCTCTCTCTCTCAAATAAATGCATCTTTAAAAAAAAGGTAAGTAAATTTTTTTACAAGCATTTGACACTACTGTAAGTTTTCTAAGAGTAGTTATAGACCTTTGCTTCAAAATAATGATTTCACTCTTTTAAAAATTTGGACAATATTTATCTTGCTATTTACTTTTATGTGCATGGAAATCTATTTCTCTTATCTCCACCTCAGGGAAAAAGTTGAGATTATGTGTGCATGCCGAGGGGAGTTATGAACATTTGGCCACACTCAAGGAGATACAGGGGAGGCAGCCTTTCATGATTAGACTCTGTGCTCTCTGTTGATCGGAGTTAAGACTACTCTTACTAAAATTCTTCTAGTCAGTGAGAGCCTGTTTGGGCTTAAGTGGAAAAGGCTGCAGAAATGATCAGCTACTTTCCCCATTATGTGATGCCTTATACATGTAGACTCTAATGCTATTACCCATTTGCTAGTAGCTTTGATACAAGAAAGAAATAAAGACAAAAGATTACATGGTTAAGGAAGAATAATGAAACTGGAATAAATAAATGCTCACAATCAAATCTGAAAGTAGTAGTATAGCTTCAAAGAGCTGCAACTCACATAGAAGGCCTTTATCCATTTTTGTTAGAAGATATATTACAAAACAGAATTATATTAACTACATGTCTACTATCACAAAGAACTACTATATTTAGAAGGAAATTTAAAGATATTAGAATTTCATCTCAGCAACCAAACTAAAGAATAAATTAACTTCACACTAGGATTTATTTATTGGCAAATAGTTTCTTCCTGTCAAAATTCTATCAGGATCTGATTTTCTAAGCCTATTAAAAATAATAGGTAAATCAATAATAATTTAGTGAACTTCTTTCCATTCAAACTCCACATAAAATGAATGAAAACATTCCATTTAACCACTTATTGAAAGAGAAAGTCATAATTTATTGACATAGAATCAATGTCTCTTGTTTTGCCTGTGTCCTGCTTTTTAATCTAAGACAAGAAGATATTACTATGTGAAAATATTCTGGTTTAAGCACATGTATTTTAAAATTAATTGTAAGGCTTTCTATTCAACTAGAGGTAAGTCATAAAAGGGACACTTTATGGCAGCCAACATTTTGCTAATACTGAATACTGTGGTCAAAAAACCTGAAGTCATACAAATGTTCCTCAGTTTTTATCAATACTATTGAATTAATATCTGATTATGGATCACATTTTTATAGCACGTTACTTAACAGCTCTACATAGTTCTAATACCAAGAAAATGCTTCAAGGATGTATTCATAATTACGGCAATTTACTATTTATTATATATTATGTGCGAAACATTTCTAAAATATTTACCAATATAGATTTTATATTTTACCAATATAGATTAAAACCAATAATCACTAATGATTGATGGAGAAAATTGCCTACAACTTTGCACTTACCAATGACAAAACGAAAGTTGTATAATTAAAAAATGGAAGCATAAATGCCATTCAAAACTAAAATCTCTAAAAAAATGCATACAAACCCTTCTCCAGTGCAGGCTATTTTTATTCTTAATGGAGAAATCATGGGATAATAATTCACTTCTTCATTAAACTATCAGTATCCCACATCTTTTATCTCCCTTAAGAAAATAACTGAAAACTAAAATCGCATCCAAAGTTCCCAACTTTGTTTCTGTAACTGTTAAGAAGAAAAAGGAAAGTACTACATTACTTGTAAGCCTAATGAGACATTTTGAGAGTTTTAATTTATACTAGTTGTAAAGTTCTATTTGCTTATTATGCATGATGTTTTTATAATCGTTTAGGTAGGTGAATGAAACGTGTAAAAGGCAGAAAGATACCAAAGGACCAAAGCACTCTCAAACACCAACATTCAACTCCCCTAAGCCTGATGCCTTGCCTTGCTTTTAGTCCCAATTCTATTTTTGGTTCTGTCTTTGTTCTTATGACATATTTCAAACTCCATATGAAGACCTTACAGGGAGTCCATGCGTGGAGCATGCCTGCCACATGCTGGGCAAATAGAACTCCCTGTAATTATCTCTATTTTATAAGGGATGAAACTGAGATGCAGAAAGGTTAAGCCATTTGTGAGAAACCACATATAAGTAAGCATTCTTTGAGATGGAGATAGAAACCTTTAATCAAGAAGAGGTTAAAATGTCACGATTCCAAATCTGAAATAGATGGTCTGAAATGGCAGATTCTTAAGAGAGAATAATTAAAGGAGTTGATGCCTCATTGTCTTTAACGATATTCCTTGCTGTTCCATCAAACCATTGAATAGATAAAAGGTGAGCAATAAGTTTCAAGCTGATCTTTTGTATAGCTAGATAATTTAGACAAAAGCTCATAGGGATGGTGTGCAAAGTAAATTCACCTACCTGGCCTCCAAACTCCAACTTTCAGTAGAGGGTGAATGAGTGATACCTGGACACATGGAGCAGAAGAAAATTACTCTGTAAATTCTGGTTTCCTTTTTGAAATTTGCAGTGTCAGGCCACAGACCATGTATGCTATGTCAATTGTAATAATTTGAGCCTTAAAAATAGAGATTGCTATGCCACTCCTGAATTTTAGACTGGGCAGATAAACTTTATTCATATTCTATTTTAACTCCACCTATGCTCAGAGACTTAACCTGTAATTATATAAGATGGTTAATCCTAATTCTTTCCTACGGTGGCCATAATTTTCAGTGTTTAAAGGGTGAAAGAAAATATCACCTTCCAAGCAGGCTAGCACATATTTTTGATCCCTCTCTCCATGTCTGGGAAAGTTCTGGGTAGGAAACCTTATGAGGCAACTCCCCACCCCCAGTTTAAATTCTGATTACTCTCCTGGGGAAAGGAAATTGGCCATTCCTAAATTTAAAATTTTTGCAACCAGAGGGAAGTAGTGACAGTATGTATTTATCACATCTTCTCTAATGGTTCTAATTCCCTGATACTGGTTTTTAATGGATCATTTCCCTCATATCTTTATATTTTATGTGAAACTATACTTAAAAATGTTCTAATGTTAGTCTACTTGTTCATGGATTCATAAGTCTCTTTTCTTTTGTGCTCTACTGTTCTTTAAGGTTTTTTCAAGTAAGTCTACATAATGCATGATGGGCTTCTTATATAGGGCTTCTTATATAAATAAGTATGATAAGCAACTTCATTTATATGGGACCTTCTATGGTGACTGTTAATACATTAAAACCTGTTCAGTTGTTCTTTTAAAGAGGTTATTCAGAAAGATACAAAGCAGTCTTCTCTAGACTCCAGATAGGCAGTAGAGAAATCACCTTCAATAAGCAGAGAAATGATGATATATCACTGAAATAGGACTCTTTTATCAATTGAGGAATCACCTTTAGACTTTCTTATCATCATGGAATGTGATAAAGATCCCAGGGTGATTGCTTGGAAAAAGAGGATAGCTACTACTCCCTTTTAGGGGACTTGACTGATCCTCAGAGTTAGATTTTATGTACCATCCCAGTCTTACGTATGGATGCAATAAAAATATTTAGAAGAGTGCAGCTGCTTATGTTCAGGACACCTTCAGGAGTGGCAGAGGGACACATTTTAAGCACTTCTTTTAAATACCAAACAAGATCTACTTAAAGAATTTGAGGGGGAAGACCACTGAATTAATTGTAAACCAGCTGACCAAATGCTAGCTTTGCTTTTGCTGTTAGTGCTTTAATAAGAGGTGGAAAAAATTCCCTTCTTCCTTGTAGACATGCTTCTTTTACAATAAAATGTAGCAGAGGGTCTACAGAGCTTCTAGAATCCTTTCCAGCTTATATATGTTCTAGTATACAAATATCTTCTGGTAAGGCTGTGCTCTTGGAGCTGTGGGAGACATGATGCAGTATAAATTCTTGTCCGGCCCTTCAATAGCTAGGTCTCATTTACTTCATCCTATGAAAATAGTACAGAAAATTAAGCTGAAATTTTGAGCCAATCCTGCAATAGTTTGCAAGTAATGGAAGAACCCAATAATGCTGTCTGACCTGAATTTAGTAGTAACTACAATACTGTATCTTCACGGTCTGTTTCTTGGGCATGCGGATTGCCTGTTAAGAGTGAAACGCCATTCACTATAGCAGTCTAGTATGGTTCAGCCAGATGTATATGTGATGTACACAAATTACCTAAATAATATGTGGAAAGCTATCAACTAAAATTTTTAAAATTAAAGGAAAATCACAGATTGATAAACTTTTAAGGAAGTAGAAGGATGAACACTAATTATTGTATCCTAAAAAATTTGTCTAATTCACAATGGAGAAGTTAAGTCACACTTTCTGTGATAAATTGTGGTCCCCTTGGAGGCAAGGGCACTTTCTTATCCATCCTGGCACAGGGTAAGAGTATTAATAAATATTTACTGAAGTGAACCTTATAAAATGGAAGTTTGGGAAGTCAATCGATAGTGCCTGTCCCAACACACACATTTACTCACACAATGAACAAACAGGCACAATTCAACACACAAGTTTAAGCACATTGCAATGAACTTCATGGGGCACAAGAGTCAGAATTAGCAAATTAAAAAGGACCTTGGGGATCATCTAATTGTTTTATGATACTGAAATTTTATTTTAATGAGGGAACATGACTAGAAATCACATTCTCATTCTGTGGGAGCTAGGGATGTGAAAGAATTTATATTTAACCTTTCTGAGGGAATTACCAAATTAAAAGAAGTTTAAATTCCAAAAGTGTAGAAAGAATAGTATCAGATCCTTCCTATCCCTGCCTGTTTACCCTTTAGGTCTCTAGGAACTTTTTATGTTCTTTTGGGTTATTTTGGTATGGTTTGGGTGAATGTTTTTCAGATGGGCTGATGGGATTTGGGGGTGGGAGACAGAAGGATTGGGAGTTGACATCTCCAATGGAAAAAGATACAACAATTACAACTCTTCTTTCTCTTCTGTGGTTATTCAAGTGCAAAGTGAACACCGTAAGTTACTATCTTTGAAACGACGTTACACAGGCAGAAAGAGAAGAAAGTATTTATTACAAAAGCAATAATATCTAATGAATTTGTGCTTTGGAAAATGTAATATTTTACACAAATTTAAAGCAATATCTTTTTTTTTCCATTTCAGTGTATGCTATTGTGAACTGAACACCTGCTATTTGCTAGGCACTATGCTTGACCTTTAAAAAAGATATATCTCATTTATTATTCATAATATTAGTTATTATTTGTGCTTTACACATATATAAAGAAAATGAGGATCTTTTAGAAAAGTCAAATACTTGTCCAAGGTCACATGACTGACAATGTATGAACCATATTTTAAATAGAATTCAATAGACTCAAGTGGTCTTTTTATAATGTGCTTTCTTCCCAGTGGATTTTATTGAATTGAATTTACTGTAAAGTGCTGAGTAGATGAAGGTAGTAGTTTTGGGACTGATTCCATCCCTTACCTACTAGCTGTGATGAAAGAATTTGATTCCATTTAACTTAAGCTCAAAAACCAGAAAACTCATCAGTGGTGTGAGAAGTCACAATAGTGGTTACCTTTGAGAAGTAGCTATTGGGAATGGATAGGAGATGGATTTCTGGCTGGAGCACTAGTAATCTATTTTTTCAGACTAGTTGGTGGTTAAATGGCTAAGTTCACTTTGGAAAAAATTCAGTTAGCTGTACACGAACGATTTGTGAACTTCTCTGCATGAATGTAATACTTTAAAAGTTTCGCTTCAGTTGACATAATTTTTATGAAGATTTTGATTAGCACAGTAAGTGTTTATGAGAATATCAAATGCTGCTTCCAAAATAAAAATAAAAATAAAAACCAAAAACTAATGTAAGTTATATTGTAGCACAAAATGACAAAGAACTCTTTATTAGTTTTTTTCAAAAGTGGAATGTGCTGCCTTATGAAGCAGTGAGTTTGCTATTGCTAAATTTAAGATAAAGATAGAAACATTCCTATTAATAAATCTTAGAAGGGAGTCTTTAAAGGGTGGAGGTGGACAGAATGACTTCCAGGGAACTTTCCTACTCTAGGAGATACAATTTTAACCTTACAATGAACAAACATAAGCTTCCAAATGTGTTTTACCAAATAGCTTTCCAAACACTGATCATCAGTAAGCAAATCATTTACACTTTCAAGCTGATTCCACCTGGAAGAACATATATTTCTCACTTCCTTACATATTTGACAACTCTTTGTTTTAGGATTTAAAAATATAGATGACTAAGCTACTGGGTTAAGCAAGAGATTATGTCTAGATTTCTTTTTTATTCTTAAGAAAAATCTAAAAATATCCAAAACAGTTGACTGCTCTATTGGTAAAAGATGATTTGCCGTAAGAAAAATTTAAAATGATGCTAAATGTATTTATTCACTATACTGGGACTGCCTTATGAAAAATTAAGCAAGTTCTATTTATTTCTCACCTATATAGTAAGATTAGCTATGCGTAATGTGTGTATGTGTTTATATAAACATCATTATATATTTTTCATATTACATAGCAAAGAGATTTTTATAATGGGTACTGATTCAGTTTGTGCTGAACTTGAGGTGCATGAAAGGGACAGAGTGGCACATACTCGTAATTCACAGGACCACGTGCAGATATCAATCATTCTTAAAACTTTGGTTCAGAGACCAAGGAAGTAAATTTTGCATAATCAACACAGCTAAATGTAGACATGCAAAATTTAACATATAATTTTAGAGAATTTTCAGATCCTTTGTTTTCTACCCACTTACCCTGCAATGTCGATATACCACAGGTTCCAAGCTCCTAGATTCATAAACTGGTATGTACAGTTGAGACAACTACAGCTAAGTAATGCTGACAGTGTTGCTGGTTTTGTTATAATATTAAACACTATTAGGCACTGTAACCAGCATGACAAATTCAGCTTAAGATTCTGTAAGTTGTTACCAAGGTATTAAGTATTCATCTTTACCCAAAACTATGCCAAGCATTGCATAAAGCAAATATGCATCTTTGGAACTTTGGGAGAAATCTATAGTTAATGCTAAATTTTTGCCTGTATTAAGTAACCCAAATGGCAGAAGCCCCATAAAGGTCAATTAAAAATTTATTAAGGTATTACTAGATTATACTTGTCTTTGAGAAGCTTTTAATATATTTTCCTTCTAGGACTAATGCTGGATTCATCCACACCCCAAGGTAAGAATCCAGTTGACCACTTAGATTTCAGTGTTCTTTTTTTTTTTTTAAAGATTTTATTTATTTATTTGAGAGAAAGAGAAAGTGAGAGAGAGCATGAGAGGAGAAAAGGTCAGAGGGAGAAGCAGACTCCCCGCGGAGCCAGGAGCCTGATGAGGGACTCCGGAATCATGAACTGAGCTGAAGGCAGTCGCTCAACCAACTGAGCCACCCAGGCCCCCTAGATTTCAGTGTTCTTATATGTAAAATGAAGGGTTTAGCCTTGATGCTTGCTTGCTTAGCAAACTTTGAACCCTAGATTTAACTCTGTATTTATACGTTTTTATTCAATCAAAGGAGTTTAAAGTACATTATTTAATCCATATAAAATAAGCACTTGGTGCTTGAATATTAGTTTTTCTTTTGTAAATTAAGCTAAAGAATGAGGATGCTGCTTTTGGTGACAAAAATCTTCTACTATAACATGATCAATTACCTACACTGACTCATTAATCACTCCATGGGACAAATGACATACACCTTTAAAAATTTATCTTTACCTGGAAAAATTTCCACTTTTGCCAGGTATCCTCTATTGGTAGATATATACCTTTGCAGAGGATTTTTTCCAGTAATTGGCATCTGATGAGCCAACCTGTGTCTCAAACTATGTTTGAAGCAGTGTCCTTTAACTAATAGTCCTTTAAAATACTAAGTATCAATATTAGTTATAAAAAGATCATATAATTCATTTTTATAACTTAGATCAGTAATTCCCAAATAGGAGTACAGCAGAGTCTCTGAGGGAGAGAGAGGACAGTGTAAGATACTATATTTACCAAAGGCAGCAAAGGTTAAAAAAGGTTGAGTGACTCTGTCATAAAGAAAAATTATTTGGACACTCTGGAGATCTTTCATCAAATGGAAAAAAGAAAGTTCACAAAAGTTAATTGATTTAAAAAAATAAACTGGGTCTAGAACGAATGAATTTTAATGATTATTTTTCAAAAAAATTATTACTTTGTTAATTTTGAATTCTAAAGCTAAAAATTGGTGAATGTATGTGATAATATGGAGAACACTGGACTCAAAGCAAGAGAGAGCTGAGTTCAAGTCCCAGCTCAGTTACTAAATGATGGGGCCATCATTGTTTCAGATTTGTTTTCTTATGTGAAAGTGAGGGGACCAGCCTAAATGATTGCTAACTGCCTTAAAGTTCTGCTGCTCTATAAATCTACTAAATTTTTATGTCATTTTTTATAGAAGTATTTTCTAGACTCTATACCAAAAAAAAAAAAAAAAAACCAACAAACCCACAGGGGTGCCTTGGTGGCTCAGTTGGTTAAGCGTCTGACTCTTGATTTTGGCTCAGGTCATGATCTCAGGGTAGTGAGACAGAGCCCTGCATTGGCTCAGTGTGGAGCCTGCTTAAGATTCTCTCTCTCCTTCTCCATCTGCCTCCCGGCCACTCCTACTTGTGGGCATGTTCTCTCTCTCTCTCTCTCTCAAAACAAACAAAAAAAACCCCCCAAAACCAACAAACAACAAAAGGAAACAAAAAAACCCAAGACAAACCACATAATACTTTAGGGAAGATAGCTATGATTCTTTCTAACTAGAACCTAAGTCCCTGACTCCTTGATGCTATAGCCAAAAGACTCGCAGATCGTGCATCTTCACCGATCTTTACTAGAATCATTTGTGCAGTATCATCAACCTGGAAGTTCTACTCAGTAGAGCCGATGGTGCACCTAAGCCTGCGTACTTTGAACATCTCTCAGTGATTTTGATATGTATTTTTGGTTAAAAGTCACTCTTCTGGGTTCTCTTCTGACAAAATATTTCTTGAGTTTAGGTTGCCAAGACTTATGCGAACAAGGGAAACAAATCTGATGTTATAATTAATCTCAAAAAAGATTATTTCTTTCTTAGCCATCTGTGGATAAACTCAATATTTCTTATTTATGACTTCCACTGGATCAGTTTATGAATGCTAGATATTTTAACTTTTCTTGCTGTGGCAATAAAATATCAGGTAATAGGAACTCAGTTGGCATTGAGATAGAATATGTATTAAGCAAGAGGAACACATATGCATATTTTAAATTATATGTTTAAACATAATGTATAAGCATATAACAATAACCAAATAATAAACTTTTAATCTCTGATATCTTTGCTCCTCCAAATCCACTTGCCACTTTTTTTCACCCTTCTCCATCCTGCTCTCTATACCAGGAGGCTGACCCGAATGAATTGTTATATATAGTCCCTGTAGCCTCTGGCCAATGTGTAACCCTGGTAGGACATCACAGGAAAGAAGAAGAGTGAGTTCAGTGTATTTTTGCTCCTGGATCTCTTCTGGCAAGGTCATATTTGGTTGGCTGTGTCCCTTGAATAAAGATCACTGATCCTCTTCAGCCAGTAGGGAGCTCATGGCACTCTTTGCTTTTGGGTTCAGATAATTATCCCTTTCCTCATTCCTTGAAGGATGGTTAACAACGCTGATGTGCCTGGCCCCTAGTTTATTGCACTAGTCCTTATGGCTTTTTTGCATTTATACTTTATAAATAGACCCTTGTAAATAAGCCCTTCTGGGAGGAATTATCTTATTTTGAGCATGACACTGATTTCCCATTTACTGGGATCCTGACTGATACAGTCTTTTACGTTAAAGTTACCTATGAGAATCTTTGATTAACACAAAGAAGTGGAATATGTGAAAACTTGAGCTGTAGTTTGTTCAGGAAAAGAAAAGGCCTAGTTCTGTAAAAAAAAAAAAAAAAAAAGTATGCCTGAGCAATTGAAGAAGAGTATGGTACAAGTCATTTTAAAATTGAAGTAGTGGTGAATATGAGAAAATGGGATGTTGATGTGATCTATAATATGGAAAAGAAGCAAGGTGATGTGAATTTTAACCGAATGCAAACACCAAGTCACAAGGCTGAAACCAGTATTGTTTCTTTACATGCTCCAGAGACACTGAATCTGTGATACTGTATTCATCTGGGGGCAGTTCATTAACAGAATAATACAGGTAAGCTGGAAGGAGGCCATAGAGGAGTAGCAAAATGATAAAAAGCGCTGGAGGACTGACATGTGAGAAGAGATTAAAAAGACGAAATCACTGGGCTTTAGCTAAGTGGTGACTAAGGGGGAATATTCAACTGTCTACAATTATGCAACGGTTATAAACTGCAAAAGAGAGGCAGTGATTACTACAAATCAAGGGAGTAGGGCTGTGTAAAGACACGAATTAAGAAGAGAAAGCTTTAGTTCAAGTAACAGGACCATTTTCTAATGTAGAGCTGTTTTATGTCTTATAAAGTTAAATGTTACCTGCTAGAGTCTTTGAAAAAAAATCAAATTAAAGATCATTACTTAATATTATATATGTGGACTCTCTACAGTCTATTATCTACCTATTGATGTGTCTTAGAAATCAGCCTTTCCTCCCAAGCATATTTAGAAATAAAAATAATGCCTGCCACTGTTACTGTTGGTTTTGTGCTAGACTTTTAATATGCAGCTCATTGAATTGTTAATATTGCCTTTTAACAATGAAAGAAAATGAGGGTTAAAAATTTTGAGAATTCTGAACATCACCCAGCTAGTAAGTGGCAGAGACAGAATACAACCCCAGGGATCTTTAGCTCTATGACTCAGCTCATAACACATGAATAGTTAGATTACTTTGGTACATCATTGTATCTGTAAATTTTCATTCTTCTATTATTTACATGGCTGTATGGATTATTGACTAATTCTATAAGGCATTTTGTTACTAATTTCCTTGAATACCTAGTGATATATTTTATGTACCTTGGGATGTGGTTACTCAAGGCTCACGGTCATTAACTTTGCAAGGGATAGCCATTTTCCTTTCTTGAACAATACATGAGGTCACCACTCATTCTTGTTATATGGATAAGGTAAAGCCCAAAAAATTTCATTTCCTTATTTTAGACTCCATTCATTTTTAATTTTAAATAATAATTTCCCTAGCCATGATTTTATGCAATTCAAATTGTGCAGTAAGTTATAATATATTTACAAAATTTTAATTTTAAAGAAATGCTGTTAAGCAGCTCTCTTTTTAAAAAAAATTAATCACCTTTCATGATTTAATTAATTGAGTGAAGAAAAGGAATCTACCTTCCCCTATGACCTTCAAACTCTATGATGAGAGTTAACCATTGCCAACAATTTCTTCTGTGTCTTTCCAGGAATTTTCTAGGCACATATCTGTGCACATTTTCTTTTCTCACTTAGCCATTTATCTTGCTTATCTTTCTGTATTAACATTTAAATTATTAAATTAATTAATTAATTTAATTAATTTCTGTATTAACATTATCTTTCTGTAAAACATTTATCTTTCTGTATTAACATTTAGCCTTTTTAATGACTATAAAACATTTTATTGTATGGGTGTCACATTATTTATCCAGTTTCCTATGGGTGGATTTTTGAATAGTTTCTAAAGTTTTTAAAATAATCAATTCTATTATGAAAATATACCTATATTATCTTTTTATACTTATACTGACATGGTACATTTCTAGCTGGAATATTTCAGGGTCAAAGCATATTTATGTTTAAAATTTTTTATAGGTATTTACCTGATTGTCATCTCCCCAGTGGATTTTACATTAACACAAAAAATATGGTGGTCTAAATAGGCGGCTCACACTTTAAAACTCACATCAAACTCCAAGATGTCATGGTATTAACTTCTGTTTTGTGGGCATAAAATGGCAGTTTGCCAAAGATGAACATTTTATTCTACATAAATATTTCACTCCTGGGCCAGGCCTACCATTGCCCATCTATATTTTCAAGTCAATAACACATTACTTGTGTATATTTTTCCATAAGTTAATTAAAAGAAACTTACTAATGTTTAAAATAACATATTTGACTAATTATTTGTTCTAGGCCTTGGCTTAGGCCATTTCTTCCACCTGGAAAATCCACCTCACTCCAGCCCTGCGTGTCTATATCCTACCTACCCTTCATGGTTTATTTCAAAGATACCTTCTTCATCTAAATCGTGTTTCCTCAAGACTCCCAGAACCTCTATTTAACACTTTTATAGTTCACATTTTACATTGTCAGTCCCTGTTAAATAGTAGCTATCATTATTATTAGGCAGTGGATTTCCCCTGCTCTATAAATGTTTTCTAAACATTTATGTTTAGAAATGCTCTAAAAATCTTTTCTTCTGTCTGTCCTTGTCTGCTTCAATGGATTGATTTAGCTCAAAACTACATATTAGTATTGGATACTACTTTTATTTTCTTTTAAAATAAGGGGTCCATGTTTTTATTTTTAAGATCAACTGGTTAAAACAATTTTTTAAAATTCTAAATAGAGTTTTGGATTTTTCAACACAGCAAAAAACGATTTAAAATGTCTTTTTGGAACTCACCTCAGACACATGCAGCTTTAAAAACTGAGAGTTAAATCTGAAACATACTGGTGAGAGTAACATGGATGCTATCATATTAAAGGCCTTTGGAGGCAAGCTAGCATAGTTTACACGCCATTGGACCTATTTATAGAGCTGACTCCTTTCTGCAATGTCAACTGTAACATAATACTTATTTTAAGCCTCAGTATCTCAAATATCAGCCTCTACTAGTTGTACAGTCCTCCCTTATTTGATATCAGAGAGCCCAATGGAGCCTTCTGAAGAACCTAGTCAGATTAGCAAAGATAACTTTTTAGAAGTTCCTAATTTATCTGATTCTCTTTCTGAAGATGAGGAAGTTAAAGCTACTTTCAAACCTGGCTTCTCTCCTCAACCTAGTAGACGAGGTTCTGATTCTTCTGAAGATATATACCTGGACACTCCATCTTCAGGTACAAGAAGAGTTTCATTTGCCGACACCTTTGGATTCAATCTTGTGTCTGTCAAAGAGTTTGATTGCTGGGATTTACCGAGTGTTTCAACTGGTTTTGACTTAAGGAAGGACATTTTTCACACAGAAGAATATGTTTTGTCTCCACTATTTGATTTGCCTTCTTCAAAAGAAGATCTTATGCAGCAACTTCAAGTACAGAAAGCAATACTGGAGTCAACTGAGTATCCTCCTGGGTCTACAAGTATGAAGGGCATTATTCGAGTTTTGAATATTTCTTTTGAGAAGTTAGTATATGTGAGAATGTCCTTGGATGACTGGCAGACACATTATGACATTTTAGCAGAATATGTCCCAAATTCATGTGATGGTGAAACTGACCAGTTCTCCTTTAAGATATTATTGGTTCCCCCTTATCAAAAAGATGGCAGTAAAGTTGAGTTTTGTATACGTTATGAAACTTCTGTTGGTACATTTTGGTCAAATAATAATGGCACAAATTATATATTGATTTGTCAAAAGAAAGACCAAGAGCCAGAACCTGTAAAACCACGGGAAGAAGTTCCTAACCGACAAATAAAAGGCTGTTTAAAGGTAAAATCAAGGTGAGGATCTATCTTACATTCTTTACTCTTCATAATCTTAAAGTCTTTTTCTGTCATTCTTTATTTCATGTGTTGTAAGAAATAGACATTGTTTAAAAATATACGGCTCATTATACATAAAACAATGGTGCTAGGCTTTAACAAGGTCAGTGCTATTCAAATAATAGCACCATGTTAGCTCTCCTCCAAATGCAAGGAAAAGTATGGGTATAATGTAGTAGATGGGGCAGGAGGGGAGCACAATGTGCAGACTGCTTGCCTAATGACTAATGAATTGTTAAGTTCGAACCATGGAATCTAGATTTTTAACATGTAAAACTTCACTTTGACATTTATAGTATATTTATTTTCAGTGGGTTTAAAGGTCTATGCTGTATTTCAAAATACTTCTGATTAATATGAAACTGTGTTTCAAAATGCTCTTAGTGCTCAGAAATTCATAAGTTTCCCCCCAAACTTCTTAATGATCGAGTGATATAGGGCTGTTTGGAGTACATGTTAAGGTAAATCGTAAGAGCTATGACTTTAACGACAAACCAAGAGAAAGACAAAAGTATGAGTAATGTATAAATTACACATAAAATTCTATAATTACAACCAAATATAACATTATAGAACACAAAGTAGTATAAGATAGTAAAAGCAAGTGGAGCAGAATTTTAAAAAATGACCCAAATAGAAATAAGTATATTCAGCTTTATAGATTAGAGATTTGGGATATGATTCCTCATTAGTAACCCTGCTCTCCTGTTAATATAAAAAAGAAAAAAGAAAACTGCATTCAGCCTTTTCTATTGTAGAGTTGGCTAATTTCCATGACACTGGGTTAGCCGATAAAACATCCAGGAGGAGATAGATCTCTTCTGCTTCTCAAAATGTCTCAGTGGGAAAGCCCACATTGCTCCATAAGTCACAGGCAAAGGTTGGATTGTCCTCTGGGTGGTCCATCCTAACTGTTACTAGACCTAAAGATTCTAGCAACTACACCAGAAATACTGTAATATGATGTAGAGGGAACTGTATTAGGAATCAAGAAACCAAGATTCTAAGTGGAATTTAATAAAAACATAAGGAATGACATTGGAAAGATTTTAGCCTCTTTATGCTTTAATGCCTTGATCTATTATAGGAGAGTAAATAGTAACTACTAAGTGTGTTAGTCTAATGCATTAATGAACTAAATATAACATAGGTGGAAGCAATTCAATCATATAAAATATTTCTATTTTCATTACACTTTAAAGTCATTTGAGGGGGCATGGGTGGCTCAGAGTAAAGCCTCTGCCTTCGGCTCAGGTCATGATCTCAGGGTCCTGGGATCAAGCCCCGCATGGGGCTCTCTGCTCAGCGGGGAGCCTGCTTCCCTCTCTCTCTCTGCCTGCCTCTCTGCCTACTTGTAATCTCTCTCTGTCTGTCAAATAAATAAATAAAATCTTTAAAAAATAAAAAAAGTCATTTGAAAGATTGGGTTACTCAACTTTGTGAATTTTGCCAACTTTTAGTCCAAATAAAACTTTCTCAGATTTTAACTGATGCTATTAAGAGAATAATATAACCATAATCTCTACCTGTGCTAAAATAATAACTTAGATGTTTACAAAATTACTCAGCAACATGTTAGCTATATAGACAAAATAAACTCAACATTATTTAACAAACTAACTTATATATGCAAACATACACAATAAATATTTTACAAAAGAGATCATCATCAGTGAATATCTATTAAACATGCTGCAACTTATTCTTTCTGTTAGAGAAAAGCAAAATTTAGAAAAGTCACAGCCTTATTGTCAAAGAGCTAATAGAAGTAGTGTTTAACTCAGAGGATTTTTCTGAAGTTAAAGACGCAGCTTTAAAATTACAAGCAATACATACTGAACTATGGTAAAAACAGGGGATTCCTTTGATAGGCCAAAGTTGACTTGATACCAAGAACAAAAATGAGCAATGATAGGCCTCATCTTCTACCCCACTCATGATATTATTGGAACTTCTTCTAGTCTAAGATATGTATAACTATATATATCCATATACACATTTGTATTCAGAACAGTAATCACTGGATTCATAGTGGACACCATTCAAGTTTTAATATTGCTTTGGGGAAAAACCTGAGAAGAACTAAACCACAAAATGGTCCGAAGGCCTGTAAAGTTTCCTAATGAGTTATAAAAATGGAAAAAATCTCTCTCCTTCAAAACCACAAATACATTTTCTGCAGTTCTATAACTTAAAAATGACCAACATAATTCAAACCACATTTTGAAAAAAGCATTTGCCTCTGGAGAAGGCCTTTTGTGCTGAGTTTCAGTCCAACATGAATTTTTACATCTGATTTATATACCACTCAAAATGGAGTGTATAAAGGAAATCCTGACAGATCCTTAGAACAGCATGTGCTGTAATAGAATATTTATACAGCTTTTCCATGATATAATTTATATGCAATGGGGTTTCAAATATTCCTAAAACTCACACAAGAGAGCATTATCAAATTTCTAAATGAATATTGCAGTTGGATTTCATTGTGAAGAATTTAGGGAAAAATAGCACACCTTATTAGTGTTATTTTACAAAACGTGTACTTGGCTAAAATAAAAGTGAACTAATACTTATTTGATCAAAAAATTACAGCTTTTAAATATCCTCCTCCCTCCAAAGAGTTACATAATTTAAATGGGTCTTTTTTGAATGTTTCTGCACTTCCTCCATAGCTTAATTTGGAGGTCTCTTCTTCCAACAGATAAATACAGAAGAGAAATTTATGTGGATTTTTGCTTCATACATGCAAGTAATTAACCATAGTGTGTTATAACTCAGAGTTAAGGTGAAAATAAGCAGTCCTAATGAAGACAGTAACATCTAACTTAAATTCCTCTTAATACCAAAGTTAATTTGCTATCAGGGTTCTGGAGATTGTATCTTCTGAAAGTGTCAATAATTCCTTCTAATAAGTACAGAATGAACTGTGAGAACACATTTAGTGAGGTAAGATTTCCGTTATGTCAATCACTCTAGGCACTACGCTTCTTCTATGGAGATTTTTTTCAGGTCAGAGTTTATAAATCTCTACATTGAAATGGTTGTCTATTTTCTTTTATGTTTGCTAATCCATCCACTTTGACAGAAAGAAATATCTAAAGGGAGAAGAAAGCAGAGTTTGTTACTTGTAGGCATGTGACTGAGAGTGACCCAGAGGTATTTAATTGCACCAAAAGGCACACATCATGAGATACTTGATAAGTGTCACCACGTACATGGCACAGGTGTATATACTAGCAAACAAACTAATCAGATTTCTGATCCTCATCCCATGGGTTTTTTTCAAAACAATTGACCAAAAGAAATAAATGACATTGATACAAATTACCTTAAATGTACATGGATAAATTAGCTAAAAATAGCATTCAGAAGCAGTTAAAATTATGGGCTTCAGAGTTAAACATATTTGGCTTTGAGTCCAAGCTCCACCATGCTAGCTGTATGACTTTAGGCAAGTTAAGCTTGGTTTCTTCATCTGTCAGTTGGGAATAGCAATAGTACTATCTTATAGGGTTGGTTGAGATTTCTGTGAAATAATACATATAAACTTTTGGCAGTGTCTGGAACATAGTAAATTATCAGTAAATGTTAACCAGTGTAAAAAAGACAAAGCTAACTTTAGCTTTAGATGGGTCTCAAAAACCCTAGAATGGCTCAACCTGCCCCAAAGTCTCTTTCCTCTTTCTTTCCAAGGTTCCTAAGTTTTTAGCATTGGAGAGCCACCTCTTGGTCTCTTGCAGGACTTTAATCATTTAGCAAAACTAATTAAATTCTATCTTTTCTTGCGATGTGTGTCACCTTATATATCTGAAACTTCTTAAAACTGGTTATCTTAATGACTATTAAATATTCTACATTTACTACATTATAAAATGGAGGACCAGATGGAAAGGGATAAAAAGGCATGAAGTTTGGCATTGAACAGACTTGTGTATTAATCCCAGTAAAATATATACTTATAGCTATGTGACTGTGGACATACTATTTTACTTCTCAGCACCTCAGTTTATTCATCTTTAAAATAGGGATAATGATGTCTGATATTGTGATGATTCAGTTAACATAAAATTAGATATTCTTAAAGCTTTTAGTGCAGTGCTGGGCACATATAAAGTAGTCATCAAAAGCCACCTATAATTGCCATCATCATTATCAAACCTTGTTCAGCTAACCAATTTCTGATTCTTGGACTTGCATTATTTTTCCAGATATCATAGTCTACCTTGTTCAGGTCCCAAAACTCATTCAACAAGTGTTTATTTAGGACCTGTGTGTTGTTAGGCACCAGTATCCATGAAAAACATGGCTGGAAACATGACCCTGTGAAGATGAGGAGAGGTCCCAAGGAAAAAGTCCTCGTAGGGACTGAGAGCAGAGAAAGGGACAGAGAAAGACATCAACTCCAATTCTTTGGGTATACAATGGAAGCCACGGATAAAAATTAAAATAAGGACCATTTACATTATGTTTCAGGTTTTCTAGAATATGTGATGTATAACTGATCTCGTGCATGGGCTAGGGGAGTGACCTTTTTTTCCCTCACCAGCTGCTAAATGTATGTTCCTAACCGTTGGGTACACAGACTGACTTCATCTGGTTTTGTATTTTATTAAGTGAAATCAGTTTATTATTTTAAGTAAAGAAATGGCATGATATAGGTGTTGGATGGTATTTATAACTTGGCCAGGTGAATGCAAATAAATTCCTGAAAGCCTTCAATGCCAAAGGAGAAAATTGATCAGTCTTCAATTTTTGTACCTGAGAAATAGAACCAGGTACATTCAAGAAAGGAAAAGAGAGAAATACATTCTAAAGTATGATTTTAAGATTACAGAGAGTTTGCCTTTCAGGGTGGTAAAAAATCACTAAAATGAGGCCAAGAAAAGCACTGGAAAATGGAGCATAAGATATGGTAATGTTGCATGTTCCAGTCAGAGCCATTGGATTGTGAGACTTCCTTAATTTACACTTACAGTATAATCTGGGATCCTGGAAATAGTCCAAAGAGGTGTAAATAGACCCATGAGGCCTTTAGGACTTAATGTATTCCATAACTAACTTGTTGTGAGTCCGTACTAATTGTGGAAGCCAGGTCTGCTTAAGGGGGGGGACCTCTGGCAAGGCCATATGGAAACATAAAACACAGCTGCACAGGACCTGTCAAGAGGACCGTTTGGAAGCTGCCAGCTGGTTGACAGCAAGGAGCCAAGTAGCTTAGTTTCCTTGGAGATCTACCAGGGCTTTGTGGCTTCCTGGTTTTCTATAAATCCATACCCCTACAAGCCTAGACTCCTTGGCGTAGTTGTGTAACCTTTTCTAAGAGAAGGGAAACAAGAGGGTCTCATCATTCAGCGTGTTTCTCAAGCTCTAGCTGAAGGGAATCACTATGGATGCCATTTCTTCCATGGATCCTCTGGATCTCCATGAGCTTTAACTTCCCACCCGAAGCCCATCTGCAAGCCTGTAAAAATTATCATTATTATTTATTGTTATTTTTAGATTTTATTTATTTATTTGACAGAGAGAAAGAGCATACCAGCAGGGGAGCAGCAGAGATAGAGGGAGAAGTAGGCTCCCCGCTGAGCAGGAAAGCCCAATGTGGGACTCAAACCCAGGACCCTGGGATCATGACCTGAGCCAAAGGCAGACACTTTATAGACTGAGCCACCAGGCACCCCAATTGTAAAAATTTCTTATTTTTAAGAAATGTGCCCAAGCACTCTGAGGCAGTAAGGCTTTAGGCAAAAAAAAAAAAGAAAAAAAAAGATTATGAATTGGGACACTTAGTTTTTCAATTTCTTCCAGTTTTGCTGACTGTGACTCTTGTCCCTCTTCTAAGTTTTTACCCCCAAACCTAAAGAGGAATAATGCTAAGTGACCTCAGGAGCAGACACCTGACGTGGGCCTGACTGCTTAGTAACCTGGTAGACTTAAAAGATCTTCTATGCTCTGACACTTCATTTTGAAACTGTGCCTGAAATTTTTATACATGTACACACACACACACACACACACACACACACACACACACTCCTCTTCCTTAAATGCAGACACATTTAGGATGGCAGGGGCTATCTTTATCTTACATCTGATGAAGGTTGGTTGCACATAGAGGCTTTAAGTTTGGATTGAGCCAATGGAAATGAATAATTTTAGAGCAGAGAGTACTATGGGATACACCCAGGTTTGAGTACAGTTTGTAGTAAGGGTTCCATAGAAGTATGATGACTCTGGGGGTCTGGAGTATGTGTGAGTGTGTGTGTGTGTGTGTGTGTGTGTGTGTGTGTGTGTGTGTGTGTAGGGGAAAAGATGGATTCCATAAACAATAAGGCATAATGGAAACAGCATACCCTTTAAACTGGGGCAGATTTGGGCTCTCGGTCTAACTAATTACTAACTGTGTGAACCCGGATAAATTATATTTTGTATCCTCTTTACAAAGTCCAAAATAGGGTTAATAATTTCTACTTGGCAGAGGTGCTATGAGAACTACATTAAATAACATAGATAAGCATCTGTTCCAGTTGCTGATACTTCATAATTACTCAAAATGGCATTGGTGATAAATATTGCTTTTAAAAATCTTCTATATGACTAGTCCTACACTCAAAATTAATGGAGGAATGCTTTATTTCCACATTATCATTTCTGCGGCCAGGACCCAGGCTAAAAAGTTTCAAAATTAGTTGTAGATTCAACAAGCTTTGGGGCACTAACCAGAGAAACTAACTAATATTTATGCCATTGCTGCTGTGGGGAAAATAATTCCCAAATTCCAGCAATTTCTGGGTTACAAAAAATTTTGGAACATTGCCTGTTCATAAGTTGAACACTACTTTTTTAAAAAAATGAACTACAACATGTTTCTTAAGAGTTCTTAAAATAGTTCTTTTGAACTAAATAAATGAGATAGCCACATACAACTTCACTTTATCATCACTTTATACCTAGAAGATGAAATTGAATTTTATGTAACTCTTTTCCTCTAAGAAAATATATTATACACCAGTGCATTTCAGTCATTCCTTTGTTTTAAAGGATTCTCTGGACTCTAACACTATATAAAAAAAAAAAAAGCTCTTCAGGACATATATCTCTAATCTTGTCAGGTTTTCATTCTGCTTCTCTAATAGTTTTACTTGGATAAATGGCATGGTAGTGTTATTATCTATTATATAAGTAATAACTGGTTTTGGAGCCTTAACTAATCATATCATCCTGCTGTTTAAAGATTTTATGACAAAATAGAAATTCCTAAATTGTACTGTTATATGGCATTGTTTGGTGACAGAGATCAGTTGTACACTAAACAAAGGTGTCTTAGGTAATTTTACTACTTCTTTCCTCTCAAGTGAGGGGGATCCGAAAATGGTCTGTCTGTATTGCACTTAAGTGCTAGTCAAGTCCCAAAGACAAATGAATGCTAATATCATAAGACAATGACTACTCTATGTGTGGTTGTGGACTTGAATTTTATTTACCCGTTTACTTACCAAAAGATAAAATATCCCCCAAACTTATATTTGTAAAGCATGCCAAATAGTAGATTCTTTTCCTAATTATGTGAAACAGATTTTATAACCCATTTAGCACTGATGGTATTCTGATTTGTTTTACAGATTTAAGCCATGATACAAATCAAATAGACTAACTCTGTAAGAAAAACCCCAAGCTTATTTACATTCTTGAAAATTACTGTGATGTCTTCACACAATTACAAATCACAAAAAATTGTGCAGGTAAATGTCAGCTTCATAAGCCATATAAGGAAATTAAGCTGGGAAAAATACATTTTACTAGTACCTCCTTTTGAGGATAAGTACTTAGAGAAGACTTTATAATGTATTGTTATAACTTAAATCTTCTGGATATTTGCCAATAGAAAAATTACACAGATTTTAATAATCACATTCAGATTCAGTGAAAAAATGTAATCTTCACACATATTCTAGTGGGTGTATAAGACTATTGTGTTTGGTGTAAATAAAGTCCAATCATTGTTTCCAGTGTTAATACAACAATTGATTTCTGAATCATTTTCAATAAATCATATTGTTGTAGAAAATACCATTTAATGCTGTTTTTTGCTTTGAGGCAGAATTATTCTAAAAACTACCTAAGCCAAATGGTTATATATTCTCTTCTGAATCATCTTCTGGGAAGATTGTGTTCTTCAGTAATGTATTCTATCAGGAATTCTAGGTCTTTTATGTAGCCATTCATATTGTTCTGTCTTTAATCTTGGCATTTGTTTACTCTGATTCTCAGTTGAATTAAATGTTGGAGTCCCTATCCTTACAAAGTTAAACAGAATCATATTGTTTCTGTGATTGGTTCTATTTTTCAGGTCGACTAGCCTAATAACTATAGATTTTTGCCCTGAGGTCCTAACTAGTAAACTAATAAGCTAATTTGTATTATTTTAATGCAAAAGTGAGAGAAGAAAAAACTCATCGCTAACTAGATTCTCTGAATGGGGAATGACATGACTATTACAAGGACTGTGCACTGAGGGCACTAACATTCCAGGGGCTGCAGGGAATAGCAGACTAGCTAAAGAGCTCTCCCAATCCTGCCATCATTAGCTTTGAGTTCTGAGTACTGGAGGGATTGTTGTTACTACTGTACTTCCTATGGGGGCCTGGGAAGAGAAGTTACAAAATTCAAAATATTTGAGAATATTACTCAGTTTATTTCTCAAAAAAGATACCTATTAGCATTTTTAAAACCCTCTTAGACAAATAATGAATAATTTAGAATAGCTATGTACACTATTTTCTAGATACCTAATTTTTAATGAAATTTCACTCAAGAACGTTAATTGTATGAAACAGTGAAAGAAATCTCAAATAAATTTGTAAAAATCAAATGTAATATAGACCAGCTGAAACTTAAATTGGTTCTAAGTATATCGTTTTGTAGAAAGGTAAAGGTAGTAACTACAAGCAGAATTCACCTGAATATACATTAAATTTCTTGAACCTTTGTGTGTGTGAGGATACAGTTTTAACTAAAAGCTATTTGTTCTAATCAATTAATATGTGCAGAGAACTGGGACAGCCTAGCCAGTTTATAATTTATTTAGTAAATTGAACTTAGGGAGCAGTTAAGTAATACTGCCCATTTACATTTGAATTATTCTTAATGCATTGACTTTTTGTGTGGAAAAACTACACACACACATCTGTATACACGAGCTTTTTACTTAAACCTTATCTTGTTTGTGTGTTTGTATGTGCGTGTGATATATATAAGAAAGGCATTCTTCAGATAGTTCATATGTTTTCTAATATTTTCTATTTTCTGTATTAATAATATCTCATTTAAAGCTAACTTTGGCAAACCAAGTTTTTAGGCAATACTAATTATAGGGACATTCGACACATTTGTTTACAAATCTCATTAAACTCATGTATTTCAACAAGACTCCTAGTCCTATTCCTGATTTATCCATATTATGGGATTGCCTTTGTCCTTATATTGCTTTGTTATTCTTCCTTTAAATTACAATTACAATATTTCTGGCAATATTTTTTCATGGAGTAGTTACTTCAAGGGTACAAAATAAAACAGCTTTCCTTAAATGAAAGGGTTGCTGTTTACCATGTTTGCATCTGATGCAATTTATCTATAGGCAAAGAAATTAACATTTAACAAAAGACTTCCTGTTTATCAGCTATTCGTATATCTGGAAGGAAGAGGACTTCCATCATATTGGCCCTCTATATCTGTTTAGTCAAAATGTTTATGAAGGTGCTATTTATAGTGGTGGCCTTTCCCTGCACTTTAAAAAACCTATGTGTGTGTCATCTTCCCAATTGACTGCAAGTTCCTTGAGGCCAGGAATGATGTATTTGTCTAAACGTTATTCCCCACTGTAACTAATAAAAGGATTTGCATATTAAAAACTCTCAAAATTAATATTAAAGGCAACTGGTTTTCTCATTGATAACCCTGAGGCCTAGTAAAATCCAAAAGCACCTTCTGAATAATTGAAGAATTAATTATACTTGTTACAGTTTTAATGATGAGTTCTTTTATTGCTTTCATAATCTTTAAAAATCAGATGTCTTCTGGATATCTCCATCTGGATATCCAGGTGGCAAATTAATTCCTTTAATGTCTCACACCAAAATTACATCTGTCCTCAAATCCTAACTCTTCTTCCTTTATTCTATATTTTGTTTAAAATCATAGTCATGTTCCCTGCGATGCAAATAAAAAACTTCAGTGTAATAACTGATTTCTCTTTTGCTGGTTCTTATTAATTCTATACCCATATTATATTCTATAGCCATGAAATAATGATTGTTCATTGGATCAAAAATAAAAATTACTTTAAAAATTAAAAATAGGATAAAATATAAAAAGACTATATTTACATATCATAAAAACAGACAAAAAGGAAACTTGTCTCTGCAATAACCATGTATTTGTTGTCTAAATTGACTCAAAATTAAATATAGAAATGAACACGTTAACCATTATAATGTCTTATAGACAATCTAAATTTAGATGGTTACTTTCAGTTATCAAGGTATCAACAAGAGATCATATTGAGAAATAAATTAACATAGCCTATTATGGGATACTCTCATTATTGTCTTTCCCTCTATCTTAAGTCTTCTAAAGAGCCATTTCATGGAGTCACCATAATACTACTTTGAAGTAACGTCAAGTAATCTTAACATCTCAAATAGAATAAATATTCACTGGTTAGCCTTTGGCTTTCTACATACCACAGCCGAGACCAGTGGAACCAGAGCCAGAAAAACATAATAGGCTGAATAATGAAAGACCAAAGGCAGATATTGTATGTCTACTGATCAGAACAGTCATTCATCCTTCCTTCTTGCCAGGGCCAGGATCACAGCCAATATTTGTAGTAGTGCTACTGCTGCTCATATGGTGCTCTCTGATTCTGACACCTGTGGATTCTGCGCCTGCCTGCTGTCCTATCTGCTTTTCTTTACCTTAATGTCTTCCCTTGACTGGGCCTTTTGCCTCTACCAGATTCCTCCTGTGTACCTAAACCTAAACTTTATTAAGTCATACAGTACTGTCTGCTCTGTCTTGGGATTTCATTCTTGGTCTTCCCCTCCAGGAAACAAAAAACAAGTATTTAAGAGGAGTAATGCAATGTGTTTAAATGTTTAACCTTAAAACTTATAAAAAGGTAGTGTGATGGATCTGCTACACTCTAATGAATATTATTTACAATTTTTTTGGATATAATTTTAGATTTAAAGAAGAATTGCAGGAAGACTATGAAGACTTCCCATATTCCTGTACACTTATGTTTTAAAACTGTATAACAGAGGGGTCCAGTTACATTGATTCTTAGAGGCAAGAGCTTTAACTTTTGAAAAATTTAAGCAATGGTAACTTTCTAGTTTGCAGCTAATTGTTGATTTTGCAGGATATAAAATACGTTAAAATATCTTGTGAAAATATTAAACTCAAACTGAAGTAGCTGTCATCAGACATTATAATGTTTTAATTTTTTAAAAAATTTTAAAACTTTGAAAATTGTATTATTTTTCTTTTTATGGCAGTAAGAAGTAGAAAACAAACATATTTTAGGAAATTAGCATAAATAATTATATTTCTTATGGCAAAAATAATATGCTCCCCTATACGGATATAGCAATTAGTTCTTACATTACCACCCTCAACTAACATCTCATAGTTTTCATTAAAAGTTTTACTATAATTTTCCTAATATTCTAAAGAACTTTAGTGTGTAAAACGTAAGGTCACAACCCAAAGTAAAAATATATTATTGAGGTAGGTCATGTATAGCATTTGTAAATAGTTGGTTTTTTTTCACTTTCTAAGAAGTTTTTAAATGAAGTTGGCTGGAAATAAAGTTTTACCATTTAAATTTGTTGTTTTCCAATTAATTTTTAATATATAAGTATAGATGGGTTCCCAATGAAAATGTTATTTGTGAGACTGAATTAAACGTTTTCTTGGTAAGATTTAGCTGTTGAGAAATTGGGGGGTTATTTTTTTTTTTTAGTACAATAGTATGAGCTTGTCTGTGGTTAATTGTAACCTCTAAGGAAATTAATTTTTTGGAAATCCTTTTTAAAATTATGTTGGCATGATTATAAAGGTCAATTGTGTGTCTGTCTTTATTTCTCCAATTCCTAGGGAATTCCTTGACCACTTATGGTATGAAATTCTTTTTATTCGTCTAATTTTGTACTTAAGAATCTGTAACATTAGTTAGAACTTGGCTGTAAAACTAGGTGGGACTTTCATGTCATGTATGGACTATACCTCATTGACGACTTTAATTCTATATTTACTACTTTAATAAGTTACCTTGTTCTTCTATTTAGAAACTTCTAATTATATAAGCTTAAGGAATACATGTTTTAAATCTATCATTTCTTAAGTGATATAAAGTTATTTCCCACTAGCTCACCTTTATACATTGTAGTAAGCAATACCAGCCCCATTTGATATAAGAAATTTAGGCAAAGGGGATATATTTGATCAAGTCCAGAAAATATTTAAGAGGAGCAACTGGGTTTGTGATTTAAATTCTCCAATCTCCTGTGGCTCTGAACCATAATGCCTCAATAAGACACTTATTCATAAAGAAATAATAGGGTTTTTATTTTATGTAGAACACTTCAAGGTAGCCTCTGTCTTCAAGCATGAATTTGGTTAAGGAATAATATTTATATACATGAAAAGTTAGCTATCAACATAATGTGTGCCAAACAGAAGGACACATACTCAGAGAAAATCGTAGGAGATACAGAGCAATAGGCATTCAAGAAAGGACTGTTCTGCTGGCTGCCCTCATTAGGAAAAGCATCACAGAGGACCTGAACTGAACCTTGAAATGGCAAAACTTGGGTAGGTGGAGAAGGAGCAGGGGAGTATTTACAGAGTGTAAAAAATATGTGGGGAAATGGCAGTGCAAAGGACAACTTGGGGATTTTGTTAGTCAATCAGATTGCCTAGAACAGACAGAACTGTGAAAGTCAAACTTGAAAAACAAAGAACTGTACACTCTTGCTAGGCTGAAAATTTTAACTTTAGTCTCCCTGTTCAAGGATAAAATAGTATTTTAGTTATATTAATTCGGAAAGTATTCAGAGTAAATTAATGAAAAGTATGAACTAGGTTGCTCTATAAGAAACGGGATTGATGTAATTGCAAATGTTGAGCATAATTTCCCCAATGTTTCTCTCCTAACACGCTTTCCACTAATCATGTTTTATGAAAGATTTTTTATTGCCTTGAAAAACTACTTATGGCACTTATGAACACCATTGTACTTCTGGTTGTCTTTTGGGAGTTGGGAGTCTCATGGTTTAGAAAACTTTTCTATGTTTTTAATCATTTTTTACTTACTGTCTTTTTCTGTATTTGGAATGGTTAAATACAGGTTTCATTCTTTTATTTATTTATTTTTATTAAAGCTTTTTTTTTTTTTAAAGATTTTATTTATTTATTTGACAGAGAGAGAGACAGTGAGAGAGGGACACAAGCAGGGGGAGTGGGAGAGGTAGAAGCAGGCTTCCTGCTGAGCAGGGAGCCCAATGCAAGGCTCGATCCCAGGACCTTGGGATCATGACCTGAGCCGAGGGCAGATGCTTAAAGACTGAGCCACCCAGGCGCCTCTACAGATTTTATTCTTTTCTCATTATCAATATTAGTTATTTAATTTTGCAATAGGTCATCTCAAATATAAAAAGGTATGTATGATGGCACACATTTTTAGGTATTCCTATACCTATTTCATGAGTGATTCATTTTACTGCTCTAGTCATGTTCAGGGAAAATTTCTTTTTGTAACTAGTTGATCCAATTCTTCCTTTAAAATCTAAGGTTTATGTTTTAACTTAGTGAGAAAGATTAGTCCAGGCATCGCAATGTTTATCCTCATGGATGGGTACATGGAAATTATACTAGTATGTTTCCTTCTATAATACCAATAACCTCAAGATTGAGAAAGTATGGGTCTTAGTTAACTTGAAAGAAAAAAATCAAGGTATCAGTAGCAACGTTCTCACTGTGCTCTTTAGCTTGTGCACTGACAGAGAATAAACAAACAAACAAAAACCACGAGTGACTGGAGAAATGAATAAAATGTCTTCATGCATTCAAGAAGTGTTATTGAGTATATACTGTGTGCCGAGTACTGTTCTAAACACTGGGGATACATTAGTGAAAAAATGACAATCTCTTTCCTTGGTTAGCTGATATTCTAATGGGAGGGAAAACTAATAAGTAATTAACTTAAAGAATAAGTAAGTTATGTCAGAAAATGTCAAATGCAATTGAGAGTATAAAATGCAATACCAGATAAGAAGGATGAATAGAGATTGAACATCACTGAGAAAATGACAGTTGATCAGAGACATGAAGAGAGTTAGTCATGAAGACATCTGGGGGAACAGGGTTCCATGCTGAACAAAGTCACAAGGGCAACACTTGAAGCAATTCCAAGTGATGGACCTTTCCCCTCTGTTTGCATTAGGTTCTCATGCTCCTTATGTTTCCTATAGACTCTTGGGCATACCAGTCACTAACTAGCCATATGGTCTCATGCAGGAAAGGCATGAAAACCATTTCTCTTTGACACCAAACTGTTTAGGATCCCTTTCTCCATTCTCTGGCTTTCCAGAGTTTCATTTTCTATCTTTCTATGTCCATCTTTTCCACTGGCTCACCGCCTTGCAATTTCGTTTTAGTGAAGATGGAGTTGTGCTACAGTTAATCAAAGAAGGAATTCAACATTTGAGTTACTGGAGTTAAAAAGCACTAAATAATTGTACCTATCATTATTTTTATTCAATTATTCTGATTATCCTGACTATAGACTCTTAGTATTATACATATGGAATAAGCTTATGTAAATTGAGACATGTAAAAAGAAATTTTTTTCATAAAATCGACTCTATATACATATAAATGAAGCAAACTGTTGTAAAATGTTGATCCTCAAAGATAGCAAGTGCTTTCACTTACATACCAAATCAGGAAAAAAGAAGACCAGAGTATATGTAGTTGTGGTATTTTTATATGAAACATTCTCCTACACATGACAAACTCCAAACACATTAAGCTATCAGCATAACCCACAAACTTACATTTAAACTATTATATTGCAAGTTCTGCCTTTTTCAGTGACTGTCATCTCATTTCTATTATTTTTGCCTCAAGACTCTAATTGTTTCTTTTATAGGATATAACCGACAAGTGTCCTTGGCAATACATTTTATGGTGCTTGCATTTGCAATAATTGTTTGGACAATTTGCCACATAGTACAACTGGAAAACGTTTTACTAGTTCAGGTCTAAATCTTTACAAACACTACCAGTTTTATAATGAGCAATATAGCTGTTAAAGTAGAAATGATGACTGTCTCTTACCCTAAATAGCATGGAGGTTTCTTTTCAGTTAAAAAAAAATAAGTAAATTTAAATGCACTGGAAGTATGGGTGGGTAATCCCCAAGATGAATAAAAATTAATTGTTTTATAGACTTAACAGTAGCGGAAGTACAATTTGCGTAAAATTTACATTAATGCTAGCCTATTTCATTATGTATACCCTCTTCTCTCCCCTCCCCATGGAAACTGTTAATAGCAGAGTATTTTTACTGAAGGACTTAATTTCACACTAACCATACCTTCATAGAGTAAAAGCCAGTGTAGAATAGTAGCATAAACCAATGTTTCTCAAGCTTGACTGCAAACAGGAAAAGGACAAATAAGGCACCCATATGCAGGCTCTACTACAAAGACTAACTGAATTGGTCTGGGGCAGGCATCAGGCATAGGTATTTTTTAAAAAGCTCCCCAGATGATTCTGATGTGCCCCAGGATTGAGAATAACTGGTGTAAACAAAAAGACCTAAACACAGGTGTTCTGAATTATAATTATTTTGTATCATATAGTTTCAGTACGTATCAAAAGAGTAATACTATTTAAACAAAAAGAAAGTAAATTGAAATGAAATCACGCTTTTGTAGGTATGGTGAGAGAGTTAAGCAAGAGTAGGAACATTAAGGATAAAGTTAATTGCCATTTAGAATAAAGTCAACCTTTAGAGTTTTCTTTTAAAACAGTTTTTCTTCTTGAAAAAAATGTATATTTTATGATTTGGAAAATCAAGCTTTTAAATACAATCTGCAACCAGATTGCAGGAACTGACCTCCTTCCAGTCTGATGTCTCTTTACAAGCCCACACATGTGCACAGCTGCTACTGCCTTCCTGGGCTCCCTCCCTTCCTTGAGTTCGGGGTAGTGCTCCTAATATTTTTTGCTGTATGACCCCATGCTTCCCCAGTTGTGAATGGTACAATTGTGATTTTTAAACTGCTGGTTTGTATTTATAGTTCTTTAGACTGTAAACTTTATGAGGGCAGAGTTTGTTTAATCTTGGCTTGTGCTCATGGTTTAACTTCTAGCATACTGCCTAGCAAATATTAAATATTTGTTGAACGAATACACACAGAGTTTTGTCTAACATTCTGAATTAGCATGATGTCCAATAGAAGGACTGAGTCCTTTAAGCCCACTTGATAGAAGTATTCTTCAGAGTGTTGACTGCAAAGTCTGTTGTTGCCTTGTTAAGAGTGTGGCAGAGATCCTCATCTTTGGCAATGTAGCTGGGTCTCAGCAGAATCTGGCTTTTGTACCAGACTCCTTCTGCAACCCCAGTCTGTGGCCCCACGTCTTTAGTCAAAAGGCTCCTTGCCTTTTGGTTCATATCTGGTTCTCAACTAATCCTTCCCAAGTACCATATTGCTCTTGTATTGATCTCCAACCATACTTTTATCTTATTGAGTCCTTCTCACTTTATCTACTTGGGATTTCCTGGAATAAACTTTGCTCTATTTAATCAGGGATCTAAAGGCTTTCAACTGGGATAGTAATCTTGGCACAGATGAGTTCCTCCCAGCTTACTCTATCTCTTCCAGCTGTAGGCTCCAGAGAAAAATAGCATGTTTATACTGTGAGCTTCCTAAATCAGTTGGACTTCTTTCCTCGAATCTACATGTTCATTTGCAGCATTTCTGAATCTGCTTACATCTACTTCAGTGTAGAACCTGGGTAGGACCATTAACTATTGGACGTTTTCTAGCATTTAGTATTTGAAATTAACATTAGAAGATTGTGAAGTATAATTAGGTGCTTGTGATAATTATATTAATAAAGATTATTTTTGTTAAAAATATTGTCTCCTATTTAAAGAGATTTAATCAAACAAAGTCTATGTAGGGGGCACCTGGGTGGCTCAGTAGGTTAAGCATCTGACTTCAGCTCAGGTCATGATCTCGGGGTCCTGGGATCGAGCTCTGAATCAGGCTCCCTGCTCAGCTGTGGGTCCGCTTGCCCCTCTCCCTCTGCTCCTCCCCCTGCTGTGCTCTCTCTCTCTCCCTCTCCCCCTCTTTCTCTCTTTCTCAAATAAATAAATAAAGTCGTAAAAAAAAAAGACAACCCACACAGTGGAGAAAATATTTACAAATCATATATCAGTAAGTGATATATCCAAAGAATTCTTACAACTTAACAATAAAAAGAGAAGTCAATTTTAAAATAAGCTAAGCATTTGAATAGATGTTTCTCTAAAGAAGCTATTTTAATGACCTATAAGCACATAAAACAATACTCAACATCATTAGGAATATGCAAATCAAAACCACAATGAGGCATCACTTCACACCCACTAGAATGATTATGATCAATAAAAGGTAATAACAAATGTTGGTGAGAACTTGAAGAAATTAGAACCCTCATGCACTAATGGTGGGATTATAAAAAGGTGCAGCCACTTTCTAGGAAAATAGTATGATAATTTCCCAATATGTGAAATATGGAATTACCATAGCCCAGCAATTTCACACCTAGGTTTCTACCCAAGGTCCACACAAATGTAAATGTTTATAGAAGTACTATCCACAAACAGGAAAAGGTGGACTAATCCAAATGCCCAACAACTGGTGAATGAATAAACAAAGCGTGTTATATCTATTTAATGGAATACTATTAAGCAATAAAAAGAAAGTACTGATACATGCTACAACATTGATGAGCCTCAAAACATTATGCTCTGTGGAAGAAGCCAGACATGGAAAGACACATATTGCATAATTCCACTTGTATGAAATGTCCAGATTAGGCAAATATACAGAGACAGGAAGATTAGTGTCTCTAAGGCTGGGGGTGAGAAATGAAGAGTGATTCTAAGGGACATTAGGTTTCTTTTTGGGGTACTGGAAATGTTTTAAGATTAGGTTTTGGTGATGGCTGCATGATTCTAAAAATACACTAAATATGCTAAAAACTATTGTATTGTACACTTAAAGTGGGTGAGTTTTATGGCATATATGTTATAATTCGATAAAACTGTTAGCTTTAAAAAACATTACTGATTTTGCATGCAGATATGGATTTTATGATAATAGACTTCTGTAGATCTACTGCAGAGTTGAGGGCTAATGGAAATTAGAAATAGAGTCTGTTTCTCCTGAAATTTAGCAGAGAAGTTATTGTGTTTCATTTATTTTTATTTTTTAAAAGATTTTATTTATTTATTTGACAGAGAGAGAGAGAGAGATCTTAAGTAGGCAGAGAGGCAGGCAGAGAGAGAGGAGGAAGCAGGCTCCTGGCTGAGCAGAGAGCCCGATGCGGGGCTTGATCCCAGGACCCTGAGATCATGACCTGAGCGGAAGGCAGAGGCTTAATCCACAGAGCCACCCAGGTGCCCCGGTTATTGTGTTTTAGACAAGGTTAGAATAATAGAGTGGCAAGAAAATGAATATAGGTAGTATATAAAGTCCCACGTGAAAGGGTATGTTAAAATGTAGTTTCTATACATGAAATGTGGATAAACTTCAAAGGATACCGGAGTACCTCTCCATGAATGCTGTAGCTAATTCTGCTGTAGGAATAAAGAATATGTTTGATCCCCTCTTTATGGTATGGTAATTTAAAGATGGAACAGCTTTCACTCAATAACATTTTTCTTCTTGTTTCAATAGGAAATGAGGATATTAACTTCGACTTTGTGCAAAGTTCAAAGTGCCAACATAATAATAACAGCTAATACTTACTGATTGCTTGCTGTATGCCAGACATTGAGTGGCTTAAATCCATTTCTTCATTTAATGTATTACATTGGTATGAATACTTACTCTTCCTACTTTGTTTAATTAAACTTTTTTTTCTTGTGCCTTCTCTCGGGCTTTTCTCGACTCTCTTTTTCTCTTTCCCCTCCCACCTTCAGTATAAATGATACTATTCATGTTTCAGAGTCTCATTTCTTAAAAACAACCACTTTGTTCAAATTGCCCTGCCTTTAGCCAAAACTGATTTGACATTGGAGAAATATATAAAATCAGATTTATGCTGAATTTTTACTGATTTATTCAAAATGTTCAAGGGGTTTGTATATGTGAACCTGCATTAAATCTTAGAAACGTGGGCTAATGGGGAGGAGGAGGTCTTTGAATGTGAAGTGGTAGTTCCACAGGAGTATGGAATCTTTTGTGAAGAGATCTGCAAGAGGATGGGAAAAAGAAAACAGTTCACAAAAGGTGTGGGTGAAGGGTGGCAAAGAAGACATGTAATGCAAAATGTGGACATTTGTGAGGGATGCCTCAGTGCATTGCATTAATAATTTGCATATTAAGAAGTCACGAGTCTTCGCGTTAATGAATCCCTAACTAGTCTCTGACACAATAGACTGAACCGTCCCTGGAGGAGTCATTATGGCCTATCATGTCAATGAGCCGCATATTAATGACTCTCTTACATGCTCATCAACAGGTAGCCTAATAGGCTCCCATTGAGTTCTTTTTCATTTGCTTTTTAAATGTATCCTCTCCTCCCTTCCTTTTGTAACACTATTGTGAAGAATTGACAAAAAGGTGCATTAAGATGATTTTAATGTGTGACGTAAGTTCACAAAAGCATTAAATTCAGAAATAATGCTTTAAGTCTTACTCCTCTGCCTAGAAAACTTCTCAAATGCAGTTAAATACAAATCCAGTTGGATAATAGGGTTCTTATTTGGATTTTAACATAAACCATCCAACCCAATTTACCATATTTCTCTTTTCCCTGATATATCAATTTATGCTGTCATTAGCATAAGTAGAATAGCTAGTTTGGAAATATGTTTGTGAAACTGAATTGCTTAAACATGGAAATGAATTAGAACTGATTTCATATCATAAACACTCATTAGAACTAAAACAGTAGCTAATATATAGAAAATTAAAAATAAAGAGGAAATAGCAGACATATATTAATTTCAAAGCAATAAAGAAATGAGCTAAAAATGACTTTATAACTTTTAAATTTAACAATTCAAGGTAGTCGCAGGAAGGCACTATTTTAATTTTTCTAACTTGCTTTGGTACTGCTTGAGTTTCGCTCGTCCCAATTATTATATTTAAGATATCTGGTGCTTTTTTACAAACATAAAATCTATGATCTCCTATAAAAAATACTGAAGAATTGTTCTTCCAATATTTCTACTGAATTACACACCATCTTGCCTGATTTACTTTCCAGATGAAGGAAGGAGTATTGACACATGCTTGAAATTCTTTGTCAAGAGACAGGAATGGGTAGAAGCTGGGGGAAAAAGTTGGAGAAGTTTCTTACCGCTTTGTTCCCCATTAAAAAAAATAACAAACAACCACTTGTAAACATTGCTATTTTGAGGAACAATTGAGGGCAAAGATGCTCAGGTAAGCAGCTACAATTTGGTACTCTGACCTCATACCTGTCACCCTCCACTTGGCAAAAATTCTTTCTGAGAGGTGTCACTTCTTGAATGATTTGATTTCAAAGTCTGGAAGTCTCATGCTCCTTTGTGTTGAGTCTGCCTCCTAAGCCTTCCAAACATACACTAGATATATCAATTTACTTTTTAAATATTTTTTTCTTAAGACAGTTTCAAAACAATTATGTAACACAAATGCTAAAGAACTTGTATGTCAAACCTCAGTATTTAACAACCATATAGCTTAGCAATACTTAATTTAGATTCCACAAAGAAAACTTGTTTAATCAGAGTTTCTGTAATTGCAATTAGCTGGCTTAGTAGTAGTAACTCTGTGATAGTGACAGAGTTTTTTTACACAACCACAGATAAATCAACATCATTATGAAAAAAAGAATGCCTGCAACTTAGTATCCTTAGGAAAAAAATACACATGACAATACTCTGATAATTTTTGGAAGACGGAGATGGTATAAAACTCTTAGCAGCTACTTTGCAGGGGAACTCTGGAGAATAAGGATGTCAGACTTCTGAAGTAGCAGGACTCTCTGCTGAACAATCACTAGTTTCTCGTCACCCGCCTCCATGGGTGACAATTACTTCCTTTAATAACTCAAGTAAAATAAGGCCTTTGGGCCAATAAGTTTAAGAACTTTTTCTGATAGCCCTCTGTTATGTATTCTTTAGTTTTTCCAACACTCACTGCTTAAAAACATTCACATTTCTCTCTCAGTGGAATATAACCGGCAGGTTGTGGCAGAGTCATCCCTTGAGCCAGGTTTACCTATAAGTCTTCTTCACTTAAAATTAATGGATTCTGCTTATAATTATATCTCCTCCCAAAGCAACCTACAATTTTGGTTCACACTAGGACCTCCAAGAGGATACTTAATTCTTCACTGGATGCTCACAATGTAGTACCTCTTTAGAAAATACACATAGCCACAAAATGGCACACGCTGCCCAGATTCAATCACAGAACTAAATCTAAATAGTCTTTTTTTTTTTTGTCCTGATTCCTATGAGGTGAGGTGAGCAAGAAAAAATAGCACCCAGCACTTTGACATGGCAAGGCGGATTTGAATGGGCAATGCTTAGTAGGCAACCAAGTCACAAAATGAAGAAACTTTGGAAAAGAAACTTACCAAAGGATTCTTCAACAAACGTATATTTTCAGTTATTGAAATTTCCTTTATTGAGAAGGCATAGTACCATTGTTTTCAGTACGTTTTCAAGATCAAGCACCAAGCCAATGGGCAATGCTCTAATTGAGAAATAGAAAAGACTGTTAGAAATGTAATAATTCAGCTTTATGGAAAACAGGAAAATGACTCAATAAAACCATCTGGTCCCTAATGTCATGGCATGTACTCAGTTTCTTGAATGCTTGAGCTGTTCACTAGAGTTTATTGAAGGGGCTTGTGGTTTGCCATGGCTTATGATTACATTTTATAAGTAATAACTTATATGATAGGTATTATCCAATACATTTGTTTATCTAATCAGTTGTGATTTGCGTAATGTTCTGTTATTTGAAAAGTTTTACCTGGACATAAGTAAAATGTGGAAGTAAATGATTCTGTAATCTTTACTACAAATAATACAGGATTAGCTCACAAACTGTGCAGGTAGGACTTCTATCAATTTGAACTGATAATATTGACCATAAGATTTTACCAAGAGTTTATTCTTTACTGTACTGAAATTTTAATTTAGCAGCTATTTCTACTGATTCTTCTAGCATTTTATTTTTTAAAAAAAGAGTTTAAGAAATTTCCAAACTAAACATTTCAAATTATATTCATAGATACTCCTATTATTTATATAAATATAGAACTCTAAAACTGGAAGGCATGTTATTTAATAGCAAAACTGAGAAGAGCAAGTTCATTCCAATTTGAGCAATGAAAGGGTTGATGGGTAGTGGCCGCCTGGCTGTGTGGAGAAGGTTCATAGAGTTGAATCTGGTCTCAGCAAGAAAATCCCTTGATCTGTTATCAGTGCTTGCCATGGGTGCTAGAAAGCCAGCATGAGGGTATTGTATTTGATATTCCTAATCTAAGTCAGAACCTTCACTTTGAAGATAAGGAATGTGATGCCCAAAAAACCATGTTCTTTACCATATTAGCTATTAGTCTCTAGATTCAGCATTGAAGGAAAGATAAAGCCATTTAAAAATGTTGATGTTTTTTCTTTGAGATTATTTCTTGCTTTTTTCAATCCCTGTTAATAATGCAAAGCTGTCTTCATTTTATTGTCCTTTCTTTATCATCAAGGAACTGAATGTAATTTGTTTTTTCAATCTAAATTTCTTCTGCATCATGCCTTTAAATTTTTTTCCTCAGATACTTCTGCTCACAATTAGAAATTTATCTCTTTAATTCTCTGTCTTTTGATCAAATATTTTGCTTCTGGTTTTGGTTTTACTCCTGATCAAGAACAAGACTACTGGTATTGTAACACCAAAGGAACAGATACTAAGCTCTAGTAGTTAATGTATTATCAATATTACCTTACCTTTCGTTAAATACAAGCTTTTGTTTTCCTCCATCCTCTAATTCAGAAGTGGCTAAAAAAAAAGTCAGAATACTAGAAGGTGAATTTTCAGGAAAATATCACCATAAAATTATGAAAATAAGTAGTATACAATATGTAATTATTATTCTAGGAATAAATTTATAAATTATTATTCTAGGATAAATTTATTAAACACTTCCATGTATTGAGAACTATGCTAAATTATTGCCCTGTAAAAGAGGAGACAATATTTTGGGGAAACTTGAGGCATAGAGAGGTTATCATGTCTGAGGTCACATGGCTAGTAAGTGGCTTAGTAAGTGGTAAATAACAGGAAAGAATGAGATTTACACCCAGGTCTTTCTGCTCTTTTTCACTCTGGATTGACCCTAGAACTTTAACATGGTAACCAAGAAACTTGAATACAGTTCTAGTTTAGCTACTAGTTAGTGTGTGTGACTTCTGCCATATTGTTTAACTAGGCTTCAGTTTCTGACACTAGAACTTTAACATGGTAACCAAGAAACTCAAGTTTTGAGTGGTTAACTGCTGACTCAGAAACACAAATTATTGTTTTTCTGTTCACTTATTAGGTTGCAAATACATTTCAATTCCTACCTTATCAATGTTTCATCATTTTATTCTAAGGCACATAAACTGGTCTATTTTTCAATGTATTTTCAATGTATTTTCTGGGTATATGTGATAAACAATTATTTTCCTTTGTGCATAGAACTGCAGCCCTCCTTACATAATCGGATGTGAATTGCTGAACACTCAGAGACATAAGGAGGCACTTCCTGTATACCTTCCTGGATTCTTGGAGTGTTTTCCTATAGCCCTGAGAGGAACGAGCATTTAGATCAGATGTTTTCAAACACTTGAGCATCTCTGAGCTTCAACTAAAAAATGCAGATTCCTACTCCCCACTCCAGACATGCTGATTCAGATCTGGTTTTGGGCCTCCAAAGCAGCATTTGTTTTTTTTGTTTTTTTTTTTTTAAGACTTTATTTATTTGACAGAGAGAGACACAGCGAGAGAGGGAACACAAGCTGGGGGAAGTGGGAGAGGGAGAAGCAGGCTCCACAAGCAGGGGGAAGTGGGAGAGGGAGAAGCACGCTCCCCGCCAAAAAGGGAGCCCGATGCAGGGCTCGATCCCGGGTCCCTGGGACCATGACCTGAGCTGGAGGCAGATGCCCAACCACTGAGCCACCCAGGCACCTCCAAAGCAGCATTTGTAATGAGTACCAGGTTATTTTCACATAGAAGGTCAGTGAACCACATTAAAGTTTGTGCCTCTTCAGCTGGCCGACCACCAACCAATACCCTGGGTTTCAATCTTTCATTCTTCTTGAATTGTATCTTAAATTTCTTGACATGTTTAGAATAACTTTTTTACTGATAAGGCATTTGTACATGATGCTTTAAGCTTAGAATTGTTGCTCCCCTCTTCCCTAACAAGTGTTATTTCTTGTTTAGTTTTCAAGTTAAAGGCCAAATCCTCCTGGGCACTTTTCCTACCCCATACTACTGCCCACTTAGCACAGATTGCATTGCTGGGTTATTGCTTTATTTAGTTGTCTGCCTTCCCCACCAGTGGTTTGTGAGCCCTTTGACAGCAGGGACTCTGTCTTATTCATTGTGATGATCTAGTACAATACTTGGAAATTTGTGAGCACTCAAATATTTGTTAAATGATGACTGATTGAATTAATTAATATGGATTGCTATGTATTTTAAGTTACTATTATATTTCATATGGATCATTATCGATTGGAAACCATTGGTTTTTTTATATATTCAAAACATATTTTTTATCTACTTGCGGCCATCACATAAAATTTCAATGTTATGTCCTATTTCTTTGAAGTGGGGGAAAGTCTCAATTGTAAAGATGATGGAAGCCTTTGTGCAATGATATTATGAGAGGAAAAAACAATAAAATCTGGGCTTTTTGATTCAATAAACACTAGTTTTCATTTCCCATTTGGTAAAAAGCCCAAAGGCCTTCTAAGCCTAACGCATTTCCTCAATGGAACTCATTGCTTTCCTTTACCCTTGTTTCTCCTCCTGAATTCTCTCAGGTGATGCTAGTTCCATCCTTTTAAATTCTCAAACTAGAAGCCTCTGCATTAGCCTTTATTTCTCTCCACTCTTAAGTGTTTTCTAAATAGTAGGAAAGCATGTTACAAAGTCATAGCAAACTAACAAGGAGTAGGGGAACAAGGTTTGGGACCAGGAGGGTCAACTAAAGCAGAGAAATTACTCTCCCGACTGCCTATCAGTGAAGGAAGGGGCAGTGTGCATGGCTATACCCAATAGACTCAGTCCACTGAGATACATCACATCTTTATTGGAGTTTACAAATCTGGCCTCATATCAAAATCACCTTGGGAGTTTCTCAGATCTATAATTCTCCATTCCTTCCTCACCTCCATGTGTAGGTCTATTAATTTAAAACTTACAGAGATCAGATCTGGTGCTTCTGATATGAAAGGCAATTTGAAGGGCGCATGGGTGGCTCAGTGGGTTAAAGCCTCTGCCTTTGGCTCAGGTCATGATCTCAGGGTCCTGGGATCAAGCCCCGCATCGGGCTCTCTGCTCAGCAGGGAGCCTGCTTCC
>CM052887.1:62178565-62289368 GCA_028534135.1 Potos flavus | reverse complement strand
CTGTTGTATGTAAGTGTTGAATCACTAAATTGTACACCTGAAATTAATATTACACTGTATGTTAATTGATTGGAATTTAAATAAAAACTTACTAAAAAAAAAACCCTAATCAAACTAACTCTAGTTCTGTTCCTCGGCATTCTTTCCCTCCAATATAATCTAAACCGTCTGATCATCTCATTGTTTCTGAATGTCTCTGTCTTGTGCGCGTTCTTACTCTTAAATCTTTTACCACTCGTTACTGCATCTGGAATGACCTTGCCATTCTACTGTAATTGCCAAACTCCTATTTTCCTCAATAATTCAGTAACTCAAAATGTTAATTCCTTTGTAAAAAATTCCATGATTCCCCAACAGAGTACTTTCCTTGTTTCTGTCCTTTTTTTTTTTCTTAGAGAATACGTATCATATTCCATAATTTATTATAATACTTATCACTTATTACAATGATTATAATTGCCTGTTGATGTGTCCATTTCCATCATTACATTTTAGCTTCCTAAAAGTAAGACGTTATAGTTTATTCATCTTTGATTTCCCAGTGTTTATTATTAAGTTATGAGAGTGGGTGATCAAAATATCTTCTAGAAGAATGAATGACTCTTCTTATGATTAAATAATACAGAAGACTATATTATATGATTTAAGATGCACTGGAAATAAACTTTCTCCACAAAATACATTTCTTTTTGACTTTTTAATTTCTAAGTTTATAAGATTTTAAAATGTTGTTTATATTTGAAGTCATAATTAAAAACGTCCTGAGCTTTGGAAGAGGTGAAACTTTCAGCATTATAAGACAAAGAGGTAAAGGGAAGGGAAGAGTAGAAAGGATGCTGTGCATTTGTTCAACAGCATTTGTTATGCCACTAGTATGGGTCAGGCACTGTGTTAGCCACTGAGAATACAAATAAATAAGAAACTTCTTTGCTTACAAGGGCTCAGGTAACATAAAAGGGAGACTAGAAATATTCAATAGTGCTTTTCATTTCTATGACAATTATGCATAGTTCTGGGCCTTACCATCAACCATAAAGTGCTTTGTTTTTTTCCTTAATTCTACTAAAGTTGTTTTAATTATAGTCTTTAGATGTAATTGGTCATATGACTGGCACTTTGAATTTCAGAGTGGGATTTTATCTAAAGACATCCTCTAATCTAAGCCAGAGAGCAACTCATTTGTCTTAATAAATCATCTGAAATTAGAATTTAACTAGATATTTTAAATAATGTAATAAGCACTTGCAAAACTATCCTCGAAACAACAACCAACTTCTAATCACTTCCTTTCCTCATCCCTTACCTCAACTTGTCCCACCTGATGTAACCATAATCTTGAAAATCAAGCTTTCTTTTTTATATATCTTTTTAGTATAGTCTGTTTTCCTTGATATATATACATATATATATATATATTCAAATTATTTTAGTAGTTTTAGCCTATAAAAAAAGAATATCCTCTGATGTAATATTTTGGGACTATTCATTTAATGTTATATTACTAAGACTTATCCATATTGTTGTATATCTCTGTGGTTTATTGATTTTGAGTGCTATATAATATTCCTTTTTATGTTATGCCATAGTTTTGTGTCTCTCTTCTGTTGGTGGGCATTTGGAATGTTTCAAGTTTGTGTACTTGATAGCAATTTTTATTAATTAAATGGATATTAAAATAGTATCTCCTTGTGGTCTTGATTTACATTTCTCTGTTCTCGAACAATACTCCCTTATCCCTTTCGGTGCTTACTGGCTATATGTAGTTTCTCTTCAGTGAAATGTCTGTCCCTCTCCCCTGATTCTATGAAAATATTTGGGCTTTCTTGTTGATTTGTAGGAGTTCTTTATACATTCTTGATGCTTTTTTGTGTTGATTTTACGTAACACATGCATTTTATCCTAGTTTGTAATTTATATTTTTCTCTTATAAATCTGTCTTTTAATGAAAAAGCTTTAAATTTCAGTATAAACTGACAATCTTTTTTTATAGTCATTTTTTTCCCCTTCTTATTTAAGAAAACATTTCCAACTCTGAGTCTCTAAGATATTCACACGTATTTTCTATTAAGAATTTCAAGGCTTTGGGGTGCCTTGGTGGCAGAGCTGGTTAAGCAACAGACTCTTGGTTTTGGCTCAGGTCATGATATTATGGTAGTGAGAATGAGCCCCCTGTTGGGCTCCATGCTCAATGTGGAGTCTCCTTGAGGATTTCTCTCCCTTTTCCTCTACCCCTCCTCCTGCTCATCCTTTCTCTCCCTCTCTCTAAAGAATTGATACTAACCATTCTTCTGATAACTAGGTCAGTGACAATTGTAACTTAATGACAATTCCATGGTTCAAAATGGCATTCCATCAAAGTAAAATATGTTAAATAGATACCAGAAGTATACAGGAGTAAAAATAAATCTCTACTGGTCAATTTAATCAAACTGGTTGTATAAATTTTACATTTCAACAGAGCACTGGCAAAAAGAATATTTTGGCTTTATATACTTAAATCAGATGTTAGATTTTTTTTCTGAATGAAGGAAATATTTTGTTATAGAGGATACGCAGACTTCCAATTTTATCTGAACTTCTGGGTTCATTGGATATTAGTTGCATTACTGCCAATGTTTTTGTTGGTTCTAAGTAAGTATGATTTACTATATTGCTTAACTTATTCATAGGGACAAATTTAAATCTCAGATTTTTTTTGGTTGTTGTTTAAAACAAGATATCAAAAGAATAAATGACTTTAAAATTCAAATTATTTATATTTCAACATTCCTTACTGGAACACTTCTGTGTTATTTTTCAAAGATGGTAATAGGTAATTTAAATTTCAAGGCTAAATTTCTTGAACAACTTGGCTTATATTTGTTCATTATACCTATTTAGGAAACCAGACTTTTCATGAACATGCACAATGTTTACAGAGAGAGGTATATCTAATTTAGAGTGTGCTATATAATAAAAGCTGTGTTTTGGGAAAATCACATCATGAGTTCTCTTACTATTTTTTAATATAGAATTATAGAAATACAGAATACAATTAAATCATCTAGATTCTTTTTATATTTTGCAAAAGTATGGTTCCAGGTGGCTAAATTATTTTAGGATACTATTAGTCTAACAAGCAGAAATAAAAGCAATATGAACACTTCTGCTGTATATGGGTCCTGCTGGAGAAGTTAATGTAAGGCTATAAACATTGGTCTTGCACAGTATTCGCCACAAACATTAAAATTAAAATGCATGTATATATCTGAAAAATTAAATAAATAAATAAATATTTTTAAAAAAAGAATTTCAAGGTTTTTGACGTTTCAGATCTTAATCCATCTGGAGTTGATTTCTGAATATATGTTGTGCTGATTTCATCTTTTCTCATAGAAGCAGCTATTTTCCCTATCTCCATTTATTGAATAATCTCTTATTATCTGCTATGTTATATACCATGTTTGCCATATACCCAAATTCTAGATATGTGCAAATTTGTCACTATGTTCTCAATCCTTGTCTGTCTCCATATCACCATAACTGTCTTAAGTAATTAAAACTTCATAAGATCTCTTGAAATCAGGTAGAGCAGGTTTCTCCTCACAGCTCCTTTTCAGAAATATTTCATCTGTCTTCAGTACTTTAGTTTTCTCTTTAAGATCATATTTTAAAGTTTTGTAAAAAAAACTGTTGTGGATATTAAAAATATTTTATTTATTTATTTGAGAGAGAGAGAGCAAGCAAGAGAGCCCAAGCACAGGGAGAGGCAGAGAGAGAGGGAGAAGCAGTCTTCCTGCTGAGTAGGGAGCCTGATGTGGGGTTCCATCCTAGGACCCCAAGATCATGACCTGAGCCAAAGGCAGATGCTTAGCATACTGAGCCACCCAGGCACCCAAAAACTGTTGTGGAATTTTGATTAGAATTGGGTTGAATCTTAGATCAATTTGGGAGAGAATTAATACTTTAATATATCTTCTTCCTATCTATGAACATGGTATGTATCTCAATTTTTCTAGGTTTTTAGTATTTCTTGATACAACTTTATTCTTTTCCTTGTAGGAGTCTTACACACCTTCTATTAGTTTTCTTCATAGATTTTGGTATAATATTTAAATTTCATGTATTTCAGCTTCTCTTTCTTGTATTTATCCCTGAATCTAAGATTTGTCTCCTATTTTATGTATTTACATGTTTTATAAGACATCAATATAACAATACACAGTTTAGTACCTAATTTTTTGTCCCTCAAATTAGTTAAAAGCAGGTTTATTTTCTTTTGATGTAATCATTTTTTAAAAATTGACGTAACTCAGAGAATTAAATTAGAAAAATGATTGATTGCATTTTGGTTAGTCAAAAACAGAAGACTTTAAATGGCTATGATTTTCCCTCTACAAATGAGATTTTCAATACTTATGGAGATAAAGAGGAAGCAAGAACAACTAAATGATGTGCAATGGTTTATATATTTTTAAGCCCCTATATATCATGTATTTGGAGAAGGAAAAAATGCATCAGCTTGCAGTTAGATTCCACAAAAATAAATCTTTGTATAATTATTGGCCTCATTAAACAATACAGATTTATAGATTCAGTATCAATTATGTAACTACTATATTTTTCCAATGATGTTATATTTATGTAGAAACATTATTTTCTTTCATGGACCCACTGGAAAATACCAAATACTTTTGATAAAGTAAAATTAAAATTATAAATTTTAATTTATAAAAGTAAAATTATAAATATATACAAAACTGAATTACCTTCTTGTGTAGTCCAGATGGAAGAATTTGCAGTTTTCTCATGATTTGTTGAAAAAAGGTTGGCTTTCCTGGGATTTGGAGCAACATTATCCATGCAATGAAGAGTAGACTCTATTACACAACTTTATCAGCCATTGCCAACTCTCTAGATGCATTTTATTGAAGAAAAAAAGTCATTGAGAAAATTCATTATAAGAAAATTCAGCTGAGACAGTACAAGAAAATGTGGACACTAGCCCAATCATTTCCCATAGATTGACTTGTGACATAACTATACACAAAGTGAGCTTTTTCACTAACATTTTTCTTGTTGAGTGTCATGGACAAATCTAAATTCTAACAATGCCACAAATACACCTACAAATAGAGTACATTTGAAAGAAAAATGTATTTATCTTCCTTAATCACCGTGCAGAAAATTATCATAAAGGAAGTATAACCCAAATCATTTTCAAGAAAGAAAATACATGCTTTCATATGAGCAATCTTAAGTCTTGGTTGTAAAATTAGCCTGTGGCAATACAGACATAAAGTCTTTGAACTGAGTATAAATTTAGCTGCCTTTCAGTTTTTAGTTTGTTTTTTTCTCCTTTCCTGGAGAGTTAATGTTATCTCCACCCAACTGAAAGAATTTTGAATAAAATGCAACACAAAAAAATTAATAATTGGAACATTAAAAAGCAATTTCCACGACCACAAATGGACTGTCAGTTCATAAAACTTTATCATTTAAACCAAGAGAAAAATGTTCTCACTTGCAAAGATTAAATTCATGCATGATGGAATAATCAGCATTTACATATATTTTTACTTTAGTTATGTAAGTTTTAAATATAGGCAACACAATCTTATTTAGAAATATAGCATTGTGGAAATTATTTTAAAATTTTTCTACTACTAGTAAATTACGACTGAATTATTCTAAGAGATCAATTTTATTTAAAAAGCATAACAAGTAATGCAAGAAAATATGAAAGGTTATATAATATTTATTTGGCTTGTTATATGTTTGAATTTTCCCCTGTACAAAAATACTTAGAAGAGGTAGTCTCAGAAAACATTTATAACATTCTGTTTTAAATTTGACAGTAAAGAAGAATCATTAGCAACATCAGATGAGAATAACTTTGAGAATTCAAAGATTACAGGTAACATTTTTTATTTGATTTTTTAAATCTGTGTCTTTCGTTAAAGCCTACAATGATAACAATCTTACACAGATACAATTGTGTTAACTTTGCAGATACCTATATCCCAACAATTGTTTGTTCTCATGAGGACAAGGAAGACTTGGAAACCAGTAATCAAAATGTAAAAGATATAAACAAAGAACATGATGAACATAATGAAAAAGAATTAGAGTTGATGGTAAGTGTTCTGGTTGCCACGGTATTACAGACGATGAATCCATTTATTCTTCAAAGATGCTGCAATGCCTGCCTTTCAATAGTTTCAACTAATATAATTTGCAAATGTGAAAGCACAGTCTATTCTGTCCTTGCATCTCTAGCTTGATCAACAAGGCACTTTGATTTCAGTATGTTGCTTCTGGTCTCTGCAGTGGTAAATTAATGATGTTCATTTCTTATCTCTTCACCAGCGGCTCTGAGTAATAGTTTGTAGGAATTATAGAAGAAGTAGCACTATCCTGATGTGCATTTCTAATCTTTGTGACAAGTGTACACTTAGCATAAACTCGTCTGTAAAATGAGAGGGCTGGACTAGATGATTGTTAGAGTCTGTCCAGCTTTTCAAGTCTGAATCCTGCATTTAACAGCATTTTTTTAAAAACTTACTTCCATCTTTGTGAGAATCTCACAGTTCTATATCATTGGGAAGTATTAAATTACCAAATGAGGAGAAAATAGCCTGTGCTATATTTTTTAAACAGGAAACAAATTCAGTACTGTACAATTTAGTATTAAATTTGTTATCATAAATTTCACACTTGGTGAACATTCAATCTATTTGGAATTTTTGGGGGGATGGTTTAGATAGCATTTTTATCACAAAGGAAGAAATGGGAGTAAATGAGTCACATAATGCAATTTATCTTTTACTGTATTTGGTTGGAGCTCATATCGTTAGGATACATGGATTCATAATCATCCAAGATTAAAATGACATTTGCCTCTTCAAGTGTCAGTGCTGAAACAGAAAAGAAATAGAGCTCATCTCTTTCCCCACATTTTCCACCTTTTCTATAGTGATATGGAAACTGCATCACTAAAGTATGCAATTTACTTTGCTCCAACTTTAAGAAACTACAAAGTTGTCACCCATTGTGAGAATTCTCACCAGCTGAAAGTTAACATCGCCATTTTTTTTTTCAAACCACAGAATATAATGAAAGGGCCCTGAAAAATCACATGCTTCACCAATACACCTCATTACAATGAGCAGGCTCAAATATAAAAGTTTGTTTAGAAGTTACTGAGATTGTACATCCAATAAATGAACAGGGAGCTGTAATTTAGATGCTAATTTGCTCCATGCTGACGTTAATGCATAAAACAATGAAGCTCTATAATAGATGGAAATACAACCAAATCTGTGGAACCCACAGGCATTGGCTTACAAGACAGCTGTGCAGTTGACAAGTAACATGAGCCTTATGTGAGAAGAAGAGGAAAACGTAAGATTTGCATATAATTATTGAGATCATGCAAATGTCAGTTATGAGGAGGAAAAAAAAAAAACACAGGCATCTCACTGTTAAATCTTGACAGTTGGCATCACTGAAGAGCTCAAATACATTTGAGTACCAGTTGGCAGAGGGTCATTAAAACAGAATTTGCAGAGACATTAACTCCCTCACTTTTCTTTGAGTGACGTTTTGCTATTAATAGTTTGCAGAGGCTTTGCAGAAAACATATTAATAAGAGAAACTGTAATAGGGGCACCTACAGCAAGTGTAAATGCAGCAAGGGGCATCCAGGAAGCTGCTCTCTAATTGATTAGCATGGAGCTATCAATGTGTATATCCTAAGTGAGGAGAAAGTGCAATGACAAGCAAGAATAGTTGAATAATACAATGTGATATTTGGAAGCTGGGAAGGAGAGTGATTAATTTTGGTCCCTTTTCTTATTAATCTCATTCGCAAGTCATAGCCTAAAAGGATCCCCCCAAAACATCCGGCTTTCAGAATTTATACAAAATCCACAAATGAAATGAATCAAGGAAATCTACCAGTTAATTGCTAGCCCCACTAATGAAATCTATCTAATTCATTTTGTATATTTAAAATCATTTGATCATTATCTGTTTTGTTTTGTTTTTTATCCCTTAAGATAAATCAATGCTTAATAAGAAGTACTGCTGCCAGAGATGAAAAGAATACATTTGCAATAGATCCGGTCAATTTTCCAAATAAAGCTGAGAGGTTAGAGAAGAAGCAAATCCATGGTGAAGTATACCCTGACTTGTTTAAAAGGTCTTTGTCTCCAAGTTCATCAGCAGAAAGCTCCTTAAAGGGAGATTTTTACTGCAATAAAAAATATTCCTCAGAAAATAAGTGTAGACATCAACCTTCAGAGGAAATTACTTCAGATATAGGAGAAATCAGGCCACCATTTGGAGGTACTAGTAGTAATGAACTAGTGCAATTACATATTGGCAGCAAAGAAGTACTGGATGATAATGCTAATCCAGCCAAAGGGAGAGGCAGAGTGCAAATATCTTGTCCCTCCTCAGATCAACTAGTTGCAGATAACCTTAATAAAAAACATGAAGGAAGAGCTGAGAAAACTGAAATAAAAGATTGGGAATGTTTAAGAAGAGATTTCCATTTGGATTTCCATTCAGAAGAATCAATGGAAAAAGGATCTTCCAAGAAAGATTATGACAATGGTAAGACTGAGGAGGAGGAGCAAAGAATACATTTAGGTGTTAATGTAAAACAAAGCAAAAATTTTCATTCAATCTTACATGACCAAGAAAGGAAGATGGGCCACTCTGAAATTAGTACAGAAGGGACAGGAGCTAGCAATAAAGACCTAACTGTTCTGCTGAGTAAAGATACCACAATTCCCAACCAGGCAATCACAGCAGATATATTTCATTCACCAAGGATAAGTCTAAGTTGGGAAAAAGCTGTGTTAACAACTCCAGAATGTGATCTCTTAACTAGTGAAGGCACTACTTTAGGAGGGATGCATGGTCAAGTTTGTTCACCAAGAAGTGGAAATGTTTTGAGGAATGATTGTCTTTTCCAAGTTGAAGAAGAAAAATCAGATTGGATTAATCCTGAAGATCAGAATAAGAATGCACAAAAGAAACAAAGTTGGAATGTTCTAGAAAGTCAGAGAAAAGCAAGAGAGAGTAGGACAAATAGAACAGAACAGATCAAAGAACAAGCAGATTGTGAAGACATGTGGGGAAAAAGAGATAATACAAGGAGTTTGAAAGCTACTCCTATGGAAGAATTGTTTACCTGCCAAGAAACAGTGAGCTGTGAACTGTCTTCTCTAGCTGATCATGGTGTTACTGAGAAAGCAGAAGCAGGTACAGCTTATATAATTAAGACAACATCAGAAAGTGCTCTAGAAAGCATGTCTGCTAGAGAAAAAGCAGTAATTGCTAAGCTACCTCAAGAGACAGCACGAAGTGACAGGCCCATCGAGGTAAAGGAAACAGCATTTGATCCACATGAAGGGGGAAATGATGATTCACATTATACCCTTTGCCAACGAGATACAGGAGGTGTAATCTATGACAACGATTTTGAAAAGGAATCACGTTTAGGTATTTGTAATGTACATGTAGATGAAATGGAGAAAGAAGAAACCATGTCTATGTACAATCCCGGGAAGACACATGACAGGAAGAAATGTGGCATTGGAAATATCACATCTGTAGAAGAATCCTTACAGGTCATTACAGGCAATCAAAAAGCAGCATCAGAACTGGATTCACATTTGGGAATGTTACCAAAAGACAAAAAGACATTTCCAAAAAATAGAGATCATAAACAGGTCCAAGAATTAAAGAAAACAGATAGAGATGCTCTTATTCATTCTGCTTTAAACTCAGACACTAACAGAGCTTCTCAGAATGGCTCTCACGTTTCTAATCACCATGCTAAAGCCTCAGTGCCATCTCATGAACAGGCAATTGCTGTAGAAAATATAATTACTACCATGACTCTCCAATCTATTTCTACTAAATCAGAATATAATTGTAATCCAACAAGTGAAATCCAGGGTGTTGAGAAGCACCTTCATCTTGGGTCTATGCCTGAAGAAGTTTCCAAAAGTTCAGGAACAGAGACTTCAGGTAGTAGCAGAGAAAGATTTAAAAGCCAGATTTTTCAACAAGGAGAATGCGATGTGGAAAAATCTCTACGGTCAATGATTTTTGTCAGCAAAGCTGTTGAGAATGTGGAAGAGGCAAGGCATGAAAATGAAGGATTAGCCTCTGGACAATCACTGTGCTCTTCAGGTGACAAGGAATCTGAGAGCTCTACTTCTGCTGATCTCCCTGCCCTGGAAGGTCAAACTGAAAACAGCGAATCTCTGCTTTCGAAATATACCAACTCTAAAGTACCGTATGTCCTTTTGTTTCTGATATTTCTTGTAACCATCTACCAATATGACTTAATGATTGGCCTGGCATTCTACCTTTTTTCATTGTACTGGCTATCCTGGGAAGGGGGGAGACAAAAAGAGTCTGTCAAAAAGAAGTAACCTCACCACTATTATTATTTTCTCATAAAAGAGAAGCTTTTTAGCCCAAAACATTTGGATTGGTGAAAGAGACTATTCATTGTTCAAAGAGCCAGTGCAGTTTTTCTCTTGAAGGATCATTTAAAAAGGAATGCGTATGAAGTTTGCTCCTTCATATAAGTAATTATTCTATATAGGACCATTATGTTTGGATCATTAAATACCTATATGAATATGAGATCTGAAGCACGTCAAGTTGAAATTAGGTACAGCTGTTGCTCCTTAGCAGGCTATGAAGTTGCAATGCTTCACGTCTCTTCACTACTTAAAGTGCCATTTCTTGCATTCATTTCTTTTGCAGTAAAGCTTCATTTTTTTCCCCCTAGGGTATTTTTCCTTCTACGGTTTTTTAAAAAATAGATAAAACATGAACAATGGCAGAGGACCTTTTTTTTTGGTCTTTTGGTATTGACCATGAAATTTGCATTTATCCCTGTATCATTTATCAGCACATTTTGATAGATCAAATCTATCAACTTTGATTTCATATTTTTAAGAACAACACTCATGTATGTTGCAATCCATAAACTTAAAGAAAGACCTTGTTTGCTTGAATAATACTTTATACACAGATATCTTTTACCTCCTTTATACCTACAAAGTTAGAGGACTCATAAGCCAAATCTGACAAAGACTGAAACAATTGGGAGATGATCTCTCAACCTACAAAATTTTGTGGGTGGCTTGTCTATAGGCAACGTTTTTCTCTTATAAGAAGAGAAAGTATAACATAGCTGAACAATTTTAATGTCAAATATTCAGTTGAAATTTTAAATTAAAAATTCCACAAGCATCGCTTCAGAATGAACTTGTACTTATAAATCATCAAGTATTAAATGATAATAATAATTAAAAAAAATTTCCAAACGAACTATTTTACTTGGTAGTATTTTTTGTCTTCAAACAAATTTTTAATCTTTTTTGTTATAAGACAATGAATTATTTTCCAAGTGCATATAGAAACGAACTAATCATTGGTGATTGTTATATAATCATCAGGTTGTTAGAAGATAATTCATGTTTTTAGTGGGCAAACAAGTAGATCTGGAAATCTACTCAGGGAAAAATGAATATCCTGTATAGCAGTGACTTTAGCTGCTATATTATCTACGGCTAAGTATGTGAAATAATGGAACTAATCATTTTGTTCACATAGTGGGAATGCAAAGATTTTTATATAAGATTTCAACAACCATTTATTAAATGACTGCTAGATGCAAAAATCCTGTGCTCTGGTCTATGGCACAGTACTTCCTTTGATACCCTGAATAGCTAGTTTTCAGGGAGGAGGCATAGGTATGTAGTTTGATACTTTTGACTTTGCCAGGAATATGGAAGAGAGTAACACTGAGGGAGTCCATTTGGATTATTTCTTTTTCATAGGAACTTCCTTCGTAGAGCATGTAACACGATCTTCAGAGAGAAAAGATAATCTATTTATCTGTAAAGGTAAATTGAATGAGTAAAACTTGCATATATCATCCCATACTTCTAAGAAACATGCATTTATGGGAATAAAAAATGAGAACAAAGCATTTAAACTGACTTTCATGTGGTAGTAAATGATTTCCCTAATTTTCATTAGGTACACAACTATTTCCAAATCCCTAATTGTATGCTTGTCTCAAGTCCCATTGAAAGTGAATGCTTGACTTTAAGTTTTTAGTTGAACAAATACAAACATCCTGAAGTGGAACTTAGGGCAAATATTTGATTGTTTGAGAAAGCACATTTTCATTAAATACAAGTGGAATATTGTAGGGCCATACCTAGAATATTATCTCTAAAATTGCTATCCTGATAATTTTGTTGACAGGTCTAAATTACAGTGGAGTTAAGGTTAGTATTTCTTCAGATCTTAATGGCTTGGTTTTTGCATTCTACCTTTAAGAGTTTCGGTCAACATGCCATATCTTATTAATGCAAAGAACACTACATTACTTTATTAACACAGGTGCCCGAACTATAATTATTCCCTTATACATAAAAGAATGAAATTTTTTTATCTCTTTTACTTAACTTTTGGTAACATTAACTTACTAAACCTTCTCATTGCATATTTGTAATATGACAATAGAAGTTTCAAAGAATTTAAAAAATTTAATTGTGTATTTCTCTGCATGCAGTGAAGAAATAATGGGTGATTTAACTGACTTTCAAAACATTTCTTATGAAGACTTTGAAATAAAGTCATAAGAACTTAGGAAACTATTGCTAGGTGGAAAGGTAGATTTTTGCAACCCATTTTGATCACAGCATTATGATGAGCAAGAGAAATGGATCTCAGAAAGAACTGGGAGCCCCTGGTTAATAAAGATTCGACTGTGACTCATCATGACAAGGTAATCTTTATAAGTATAGATGCCTTCACTGTGTCCCCCTCAAGTATGGGTTAAGGGCGAAAGAGGGTGTGGCATAAAAATAAGCAGAGAACTGCATTACACATCTGCCTCCTATAGTGCCTAAGAAATGTGATATAATAACTATCACCTTTTATTTTGCTAAGCTTCTGACTATTAGAAACAAAATTCTGAAAATTAATTGGCAAGTATAGGTAGTAAAATCAACTATCTTAAAAAAATCACATCTGTATGTCATCGATATCCCAATAGATTTTCCACATAAATGGAAATGAGTTAGTGAAAGAACTCGCCTTGCAACATTCAAGAACGTTGGGTTAATGCAGTTATGCTTCCCTGCTGAGTTCTAATATTTCGATAATGAAATAGTGATTGTCACCATTTTGTGAGAGAAACAGGATCATCTTTTACTTGTTATTTTAAACCAGTCTACTGGGTAAATGGAAAACTTAAAAATATCCAGACCAAATTTGGGGATATAAACTACTTTATTTTTCCCAAATAGCATTCACGTCACTTTCTTGATAATTTTTTTCAGTCATGAATGTTATTTCACATCATCAGGCCTGTTGCCTTTTGTACTAGGCTTACTTTTGCATATAAATAAATCAAAAAAGCACACAAAGCAAAACAAGAACAAGCTAACAGGAGAACTAGTAAGGACGCAGGCGGGAGGACTGTCATCCCCAGGGCCAGTTCATCCACTGATTCCTGTTACCAGGATCTCTGCCCTTTCTTTCAAACTTTCACTGAATGAATACAGAAACTGAACTATGCAATAAACACTGTCTTTTGTTCTTTGAATCCCGCCTCAGCCAGTTCTTGTGGAACTGAGGAATAGGGTCAAACTTGATTCTACAAGACGGTATGAAAAGAAACTTGGGAGGCCATGCTCTTCCAGTGTCTTCACAGTTGTACACGTATATGACGAGAACAGCTAAGAAAGTTACTTCTATTTATTTAATTAAATTAAGTTGCCTATTCTTTTCTATTTTCAGAAACAGTTCATAATAAAAATCAAAGCAACATAATCTAATTTTCATCTTTTAAAAATAGATTTGGTCATTAATCTAATACATTTCCAAAACTTTATCCGTACCTCCTTAAACAGCAAATTAAATTTTTACTAGCCTAGCTTTGAATAATCACGTTTTCATGAAATGTCATCACTGTAGTATGCTAAAGACTTATTAAACAAACAACTCTTTAAAAAAAGTTCAGCATTTTTGTTTTGTGTCATTTCTATATTTGTTAAATACATATATATTACCTTCACTTTTATTTCTTTAACTTAAGTAGGCTCTACATGCAGCATGGAGCCCAACACGGGGGCTCCAACTCATGACCCTGAAATCAAGACCTGAGCTGAAATCAAGAGCTGGACACTCAACTGACTGAGCCACCCAGGCACCACACCTTCATTTTTCAATGTGAAACGATATATTATGTAAAAATTTAAGGAAAAATTCCCTAAGTTTCCCCCCAATATATCCAATTCTCTATATTCATGATAATAAAGAGTGGTATGGGTAAATCAATAGTGGATTACAGAGAACTCATTTTTATTTGGCTGAGATGCCGCCACAATCTGATTTTGCAACACATTTCATTCAATGTCTAATCAAGTTCCTGGTCTTGGTTTAGTGCATCATTCTTATCACCCCACCTGAACCATGAGGTCTTATTTCTCACTGCTCTCTGCCTTAAGTCCTCTGTCAGTCAAGCAAGTCATATTGTCCCTAGAACATGCCATGCACATCTGTTCCTCTGTGGCTGCACATGTACACCCCTTTGTCTAGGGCACTTTCAGATATTTTTACTCTTCCTATCCAACTCTGCACATTTTTTCTATGTACACCTCAAGCCCCTATTCTTTTGAAGTCTCCTCCTAGTTCAGTTTGTGGGATATCTTTGCTTTCAGATCTCTTTTGACACTCATCTTCCTGCATGCAATGGGCATTTGAGTAATTATCCTAACTGGACTGCCTGCTTGTTCAGGACAGGGACAATAGTTTCTTCTTCCCTTCCATCACCTCACAAGGAATCCTCAGTCAGTACTTGTGGATAGAATTGAATTGCTATCAAGTGATGTCTCCTTCCTATCTTGTTTCTAAAATGTAGACAAGATACTCTGAGGTCTGATTTTAAAATGAGTAAACTTAGTCAAAACAAAGTTAGGATGGTTTAGTAAACTACCAAAGACCACATAGAAAGGGGCAAAGAGAATAACAAGACAGAGTAATATAGTGGGTTTGAGATGTGGGAAAGAGAGAAACAATCCTTTCTCTCCGTTTCTCCTAAAAATTAAATTGATTTTCTATATTTATGAATTCTTCTTAGCATAGGAAACATTCCCTTCATTCTATTTCATGGGGAATAATATACAGATGGTATACTAAAAGAATAATAATACATACCTTAATTCACTGAAGTGCAAATTGATAGAACAAGACCTGCTTTCAGATAAAGTAGTGCAGTAGTTTAAAAACCAACAAACATCACGAGGTATAAAGTGTAAGAAACTCAATCTTCTCAACTGCTGCCATGCCCTTTGAAAATGGCTGATCTCTCAATTTCACACCTGTTCTGCATGTCAACTTTTTGGGTTAAGCAAATAGCACAACCAGCAAAAAGTCACTGGATTTTTTTTAAAAGAAAACATTTGCCTTATTAACATATGGAAGAGTATGTATATACATATTCACACTCACACTAGCACACAGACACATGCACACATGCACATACATGGGTATTCCAACATCTGACAAATAACAGTAATGGCAGTGAACATAGTCTACTAATATGATGTGTAGTAATGTAGATGATATAACATATAAAAGATTTATTCTTTCCTTGAAGACACTCACTTTATATATTTGATATGAAATTAAAATGGTAACACAAAAATATGCCTATTTTGCAGCAGAGTCTAAAGGAAAGGAGTATATGGAGCATTTATGAAAATATCACACATTTAAATCATGTTTATACATACATTATGATATTAATATCATGCTTTCTATACATCAAATGACTCTTCCCAATTAATCCATGAATTTTGAGAAATTCAATTGTCATTTTCATTATGCATGTAAAACCCCCAGGTTCAAGTCAAAAAGTTCTGACTCCTACCTAAGGAAGGAATAAAGGTTAAGGAAAAGATAATTTATTTCCCACCTTCACAGACATAAGTGGAAATATTTTAAATACATTTCTATTCTTTGCAAGTTGAAAGGGAAGTAAAGGTAAGATATTATAAATGTCCTTCATACAAAGTCCCTCATTTCATCATCTTTAATATTTGGGGTAAATCCTATAGATTTCATTTTTAATGAGTTATTTTCTCCCATGTGAATTATTTGGGTTACCTCGGCTTATCCCCATCCTTAAACCAGTATTTAATTTACGTGCAACATATTGATTTTTCATTATGTGAATGAAAAATCATTCTTGCTCAGTCCAGTTAGTCTGGATATTTGAGTATAATATCTACATCTATAGCTCTATTGATCTATGCATGTGAGGTTCATCTTTAATAACAATAGTAGTAATAATAACACTTATTATAGTTATCATAATAGGAGTTATTATAACAATAAAGCAATAGCCAGCTCTCAAGCATTTGCACTGTTTTAAGCCCTTTATGTGCAAAAACTCATTTATGTTTACAACTGTATGAGAGAAGTACATACTATTACCTTCCCATTTTACAGATAGAAATGCATGCACTGAGAATCTAGTTTTTCCAAGGTCACACAGCTAGTAAGTGGCAAAATCTAGATTCAGACTCCAGTAGACTTTCTCCAGAGTTGACCCTCTTAACAATTGTATTGTGTTGCTCCTTCAATTCAGATATACCAAGTTATGATATGAATCACAGTTATATACTAACATGCTACATGGTGTTTAATCGTATACACAAACATTACATGTAATACATCATCTTTTCCACAGATAATCCTATCTTTATTAATGCTCCTAAAAAAAAAGTTCCTAAAACTATTCTGTTCTTTTCAATTTATTCAGATGACCTCAATTAAAAAAATATACACACCGATTCCCTTCCAGGCCGCAAGAGATTCACCAGTCCCAGGTCTTAACCTAGTCTGAGTGAGGCAAAGGAGATGGAGACATAAACCAGCAATTGCAATCTTGTGACCAGTTCAATAATAGAGGTAAGATGTAGGAACAAAAGTGGTACAAAGGAAGGACTGTTTGGTCCTGTAAACACTTCATTTCTTAAATTTCAGGGATTTGCCATCTTTTTAACACTATAATTTTAGGCATCAAGGAAATCACAATAAGACCCTCCAAATGCCTCATTACAATTAAGTTTTACAATTTTAATAACTACAGCGAAGATACATCTTGATGTGAATGGTATAGTGCTTATTTTTGCCTGATGTCTCACTCTAATTATTATAGTACTATTTTCTTTTTCTTTTTTTTTTTTTTTAAGATTTTTATTTATTTATTTGACAGAGAGAGAGAGAGAGATCACAAGTAGGCAGAGAGTCAGGCAGAGAGAGAGGGGGAAGCAGGCTCCCTGCTGAGCAGAGAGTCCAACGTGAGGCTGGATCCCAGGACCCTGAAATCATGAGCTGAGCCAAAGGCAGAGGCTTTAACCCACTGAGCCACCCAGGCGCCCCTATATTCACTTTCAAAAGTTATATGATTTGACTGAAAAATAACAAGGTCTGCCTAAAAATCCAATAAAAAATGCTAGCCAGTAGGTAAAAATCACTCTGTGTCACATGAATAAAAGGGGAAGCTTCAAATAGGAATACCTCCATAACCTACAGACAAAATTCTTGTCCTTAGGGTTGTCAAATATAATTCAGATATACCAGCCCCTGGTCAACGTAGGTAAAGAAGTGCAACATTTTTTTTGCTGATTCGGTAATGCTGAGGACAATGATTAAAAAACAAAAGCAGGGACTTATTTAAAGAATGCACTGGTCAAAAACCATTGGAAAGAAGTCATTTGCATTACTGACACAAGATTATTATAACATTGTGAAACTAGACATTATAGCCTGTACCTTGTTCAGAAGGCTCAGGACATGATAACTCTATTATACATGATAGCCAAAGTGGAATTATCAGGATAAAAAATCTTTTATCAAAACGTTTTATCAAAAAACCTATTATCAAGATAATAAGCCTTTGCAAAAGCTACGGTGGCCACTGTATGTTACTCAAAATTATAATAGTCTATGTTGTTGGAAGCTATATTATGATTATACATTCTTCTCATTATCTGTAAGAGGAAGAAAAATTTTTTGGAAAGAAATTAGATCATATTACTGGCATTTAACAAACATGAAGTAAGCAATAACATTATAATAATAGCCAAAATAAGTTAAATATAAACAAATGACCTAAGATATTCAGTGAGAGACACTTTAAGACAGAACCAGTGTCCTTCCATCTAGTTTTGGTCTTTGCAATAACCTTAACTTTTGACCTCATTTCAAAACAGGTATGCTGTGCTAGGACTGTGAATAGCAATGGATTCAAACGGAAGCATTTCTTTCACTTCTGCTTAAGAGATGTGTATATGCAATACTACCCAAAGAACTACTGTCATAATTTAAGACCACAAAATATGTTCTTGCTGAATGAATGGCAAAAGGCTAGCATAGTTGCCTTAAAAGCCTTTAGCTGTGACTTTACTGACTTCAACCCAACCTTACCCACACAAGACATGGAGGAGCAGGTTTTGAATACTGGTCTTTCTATATATACTCTTTCCTTATTTAAAAAAAATATCACTGGGGTCACGTTTATGTATCTATAAAGCTGTCTATTGTCGAAGGTGTAGAGATCCTAGTATTTTATAAAGTCGGGCATCATTTTTTAAATTGTTAAAGCTAAAGGAAATTTGATAATAGTCAATCTCATTCACTCAAAATTCTTTGTCTGAAAATAACCAAAACCCCCTGAAGTAGTTTAAGAGGAAAAAAAAAAAAAGAACATATCATAAGGAAATAAAACAACTACTCCAGGGCTAGAGTGAAAACAGGCATCAATAGGAACAAGAAAAGCCATCAAAAATGGAGTTTGTCTTGGCTTTTATGTTTTCCCATCTTTTTTTTTTTTTCCCCCATGTCCACTTCATTTTTCTGTCTTGGTCAGTGGATTTTCTCTTTTGACTTACTCTTCCAGATATATGGTTCCTAAAATAGAATTCTCCAATAGCAGTATTACAACCTAATTATAAATGTCCAAAAGTTAACTGGTTAGAGTTTTCTGGATGTCAGTTCTAAACTCCTAGAAGAGAAAAATTCATTTGGCTCCAGCTGAATAAAATGTTCATTCCAGATGGAATCCATTGTATCCCAGTAACTGGAGGCAGAGAGTAATGAGGACTTCCTATAAAGGAAATGTTCCCAAGTTCTCAAGGGTAGGTAGGGATTTGTAATGTGTATCTATTAATGCACCAATTCTCATATTTTTGTGGATATATTTTTGCCTCTCTTTTTCCTTTTGTAGATCTATAAGGCCCCAATTTCTTTTTTTTCCTAAGTTTTTATTTAAATTCCAGTTAGTTAACTTATAGTGTAATATTAGTTTCAGGTGTAGATTTTAGTGATTCATCACTTACATACAATGCCCAGTACTCATCACAAGTGCCCTCCTTTAAGGCCTTAATTTCTATAGATTTATAGTAGATCTTGATATCAGGTAGGGGCAAAGTAGATTTTTATATTGATGAGGTAAATTTCCTATACTTTGTTCTTTAAAATTCTACAATTCTTGGTCCTTTGCTTTTCCATCTGAATTATAGGATCAGCTTATCAAATTTCATGGAAAATTGTTTTTAATGGAATTTTTTTCTGTGTACATTAGAGAAGAATTGACATTTTAAAAATATTGAGTCCTTCTATAAGAAGTTTATTTTTGTTTTCAACTATGATTTATAATATTCTCCATGAATACACTGCCCATTTACTATTAGATTTATTCTGATATACTTTATGGAGTTTGGTGCTATTGTGAATGAATTATTTTTTTCCTATTATATTTCTTTTGGGAAATTATTACTATATTGTAAGACTTGATTTTTATGTGTCACTTATTCAATTACTTTGGCAAACTCTCTCACCAGTTCTACTAGTTATTAGTTTGATATTTTGTTAGTTATGCCAGTAGTATATAAGAACATTATTGATTTTTGCATATTCTTTAAGCATTTTGCAAAAAGTCTCACATTAGTACAACTAGTTTGTATTATTTTTAATTCTTTTCCTTGTTTTTTTTGAGGTGAATGGATACCTCATTTATTTTTAATCCTTTTTCTTAAAAAAAGTTCATATAATACTATAAAAGCTAACATTTTTAACTGAATTGAACTGATTTTGAGATAATTATCTATATCTCAAAACATGTATGTGTGTGTATATATGTATATATATATAATATTTTTAAATTTTCCATTCACTTCTAATTATTTTCTGTTACCCATAATTCCCACTGTAATTTAACACATGAATGTGTTATTTAACAGGACATTTAATTTTTTTTTGATCTCTGATTATTGGTGTCAAATTACATTAGACTACTATCATAGAATATGATTTATTGTCAATTATTTGAAATATTGAAATATGATAACACTTCCTTTGTAATCTACTACATTATCAATTTAATTATTATTCTATGTTTGCATTCATTTTTTGGGTATAGAATTTTGTATATATTTATTTGGTTGAGTTTTCTAAGTTTGCTGTTCATAACCACATGCCAACCAATATTTAGTCTGCTTCAACTAGCATTCCATGAAATCTTCTACTAACATTATGGAGGTATCCATTTATTCTTGTAATTATGCCTGTTTTGCTTTAAATATTTCAAGACTCTTAGTTCTTAGTTGCGAATAAGCTCATTATTATTAATATTTCTTAAGTGAATTTTTCTCTTTCTTTTTGTCCATGATATCTTTATTAATATTTTGCCTTAAATTCTATACCATCTTATATTAATATTGCTGTACTAGTTTTCTTATGGTTAGTATTCACATCACTTTATCTCATACCTCTTGCTAGCAACTTGTGGCTGTATTAAAAAAAAAATCCAATCTGTAATCTGTCTTAATAGGCGAGTTTGAGCCATTCACAGTATTTTAATTAACTAATATATTTTAATTTATTTGTACCATGCTGTTTTGAGTTTATATTTTATAGTTTTTATCTCTTTGTTCCCTATATTGCATTCTTAATGAATTCCTTAAATTATTCTTCCAATTCACTGGTTTTCTCTTCTGCTTAATGTAGAAATTATTTTTTCAAATTTTAATAACCATGATTTTTATTTAAATGTGTAGAATTTGTTCTCTTTCATGCTTAGCCATTTTCATTTTTCTTCTTTTTAAAAAATAATTCATTGCCCTTTAAAAATAGAAGTATTCTTCCATTTATCAATTTGAGTATCATAAATGTAGATATTCAAAGTCTTTATCAGAATAGTTCATAAAATTAATTTAGTTTGGAGTGAGTGTGCCAATTCTTGATTTGATTAGCTGTATTTGGTATTTGATTCCTTCATGTGCTTTAGAATTTTTGTTTATAAGCTCACTTCACTTTCTGAATTTATTTCTCCCTGTCTCGATCCTAATTTGTGGTTGTTTTCACCTGGCTTCTTGATCCTCACATGCAGAACAACCTAATCATATCATCAGGTTTGGGGGCTTTTGTGCTGTGGGGACAATAGAAACATTGCAGATTCTGTCAACTGCAAAGTCAGTTGGTTGTTCCTGTGCTATTCTTAGCAGGGAGGCTATGTATTTATTCTTCTTAGACTTGCAGCTTGTTAAGGTTGCATTCCAGGTTTCAGTCTGTGTTTTCTCATGAGAATATTGAATATTATCAAATGTTTGTATTTATTCCAGTATTGTATGTGTCACATCCTAGGAAATAGCAGGAGTGGGAACTGGAGGGAGAAAAATTTAGTCCTGCATATTAGCTGAAAAGGGTCTTAAAGGGAGAGGAAAAATACGTTTAATGTCTGTCTCTATTTAATAATGTCCATTTAGGATTATCTCACAGTAATATAGTGAGATAGTTTACTCCTAAGTTTACTCCTAAGAAAGGCTTTGTTTAAAAGGCTTGATTGATCAATGCTAGTTTTAACAATATCAACAGATATTGGTTGAGTACATTGTCTTTTATTCTCTTTGATGAGTGCTAAAAATTTAAGTAATAAGAATTTAGAATTTTATGTCTGTACTGCAATTAAAATAAAAAATTAATAAAATTTAAAATAAAAAAGAAGTTAGAATTAGATCAAAGATGCTGTGGAATTGATTTTTCAAATATTTATGATATATCTATAAAATATACTACCACATATCCTTTTATGGAATTCAAAATATGTAGAACTTACATTTGAACATCATTATGTTAAAGAGAAAGAAATGATTTGTTATTAGGGGTTCCTAGGCCTTTGCTCAAATGCTTATTTCATGTAATCCAAGGATTCCCTAGGGCTTGAAAGGTCTATGGCTAAATGCATAATGGAAGCAAACGTCCTTTGTCATGAAATCCAGGTACGTGCATTTGAAGTAGTTGATATTATTTTATCATTTCCTCACACTTGTAGCAGAAAAACTGAAAAGTAGCCTGGGTAAGGGATCACAATTCCACTGAGAAACCTGAGAAGGAACTCAGCTTTTGGATTTCTAGGCATTTTCTTTTCCATTTCATTTTATATCACACTCTCCCTTTCTTTCTTCCTAATCTTTGCCACTATGATGCTAATCTTTGCTGCCTTAAGATGATCTCAGATATATATATACACACACAAACACACACCATCTTGCAAGATTTTAGGACTGAGTCAAAGCACGTTAGTGTTTGCTATGATCCCACTAAAGTATGATCCTACTAAAATATAAAATTATATCTAATACTAAAATATAGAAATAATACCTAATATTGTATAGATTAGTCTCATTAAATAACTAGAGAAAAGAAAAAGTTATTTTAGTGCTGAAAACCAATTAGCCAGTGACTGATTTAGACTTCTATTATGTTTCAGTTTCAAAAGGCATGACCAACACACAGCAACATCAAAATACATTGCGACCACTCCTCTGGTTATTTATGTCACCCTTCTGAACCTCATCATGGCCTATGGCTGACCTAACAAGCTATCAAGTCCTGACAGGTGTAAAATCCCTTTCATCTTATTCAGGGAAAATACCTACCTTATGTTTACTTTTCATTATAGGAAAATACATCTTTATGTATTACCTCATCAAAAACATGCTTTAATATAACCTAGAAAATTGAGTATGGTTTGTCAGATACCTAAACAATTCTTGTATGGGAAAAGATTGAATTAAATTGGGATTTTACTAGCATATTGAGTAAACACTTCATCTTTGATATGTTAACGCTACCTGGGGACCTTGAGAGGTTTTTGCCTTCCAATTTATAAATTAGAATTCTGCTGTAGTTGTGACCAAGTATAGAGTTTTTAAGTATTCCTACTCGGGACTTTCAAAGTATTCAAAGTATTTTCAAAGTATTTTTACATGTTTAGGTGAGTCAGTGGAAAGATTAGATCCAAAACACAAGAGATTAATCATTTTTCCATTATCATGAGAAAAAGTTGGTAACTCCATAGCTATTTCTCACATTATTGCTAACCATAGCTGACCATAACTATTTCCTGAAGCTAACAGATGTTATAGTTAGATGCTGTGGAAAATTAGGAGTGTACCACACTGTGAAAGAATAATCCTGATGACATTGGGAATGACATTGAGAGAGTTGGCTCACGGGCAGGTCCTTAAAGCCAGAATAGTATTTCGATAGGAGGTGAGAAAGTAAGAAGTGTTTTACCCAAGATAGTTGAGTTACTTTAACTCACCAAATACTTAGAACAAACTATAATAAGTAGAGTTAACTACTAATCAGCACTGCTGTGTGTTAGGCACTACCCTAAACATTTAACACAAATTATCTAACTTAATCTATTTAAAAACCTGAGATAAACACTATTAATATTTTCACTTTAAAGATGAAGCTCTGAGGCACAGAGAGATCCCTCAGCCAGTAAGTGGTAGAATCAGGATTTGATCCAGAGCAGCTGACTCCAGAACCTAAAAACAAAGATCTTGGAGTGGACTGCCTGGCTTCAAATGTAGAGGAACCTGGACTGGATCCTGGCGGAAAAACCAAGCGGCATTTGGAGACTAAGAAGGGAGAGAGAGATTTATTCACCGGTGAGACTCAGAGAACACCCTTCTCCAAAGATCTGAGCCCCGAGCACAAGCAGGGAGGGTAATTTATATCCTCCTACTCGCACATATTTGGCATTCTGGCGCGCGAGGGGAACAGGGTAGGAGAGAAGAACCGGAAGGGCTCTGAGACAAGGACTGGAGTTCCCTTGCCAGTTTGGTCAGTCGGCTTAAAGTACAGTTTTTCCCCATCACAAATTCTTTTTTTTTTCCCCCAAATACTTTATAGTTTATTTTTTCAGTGTTACAAGATTCATTGTTTATGTACCACACCCAGTATTCCATGCAATACGTGCCCTCCTCAATACCCACCAGGCTCGCCCATCCCCCCACCCCCTCCCCCATCAAAAATTCTGATTCCATCTACAGTACTTAGGCTACTGCCTGCTACCGGGTTAAGTGCCTAATAACAGTCATCTATTTTAATTATGTTTATTGTTATTACTAATAAATTGCTATGCCATTGCTACTTCTCTGTGGTTATATGTGAGTTGTTCAATGTACTGCAGATAATACAAATATGCTAGATTGAAGGTCTCAGTCTTCAGTGAACTTTCAGATTTTTAGGAGCAATAGATATATACCCCAGAGGTATAATAGGCTTAGTATGGTAGAGATTAATTCCAAATAGAGGAGATTAAGGAAGGCCCCAGAGGTGGTTTTTGAGCAGAATATAGGATGGGTAAGCTTGCAGTTGAAGAGATAAGAGGCAAGGCATTACCGGGTGAAAGGACAGTATGCACAAAAGGCAGAGTGTTTTAAAAACGTTCAGAGTGTTTTTGGAGAATAGCTTGATTTGTACTTAGCTTGCATAGAGGAAGGGAAAGGCAGTGAGAAAAACAGGCATCTTAGGTTTAGATTTCATGGAGCCCTGAAGAAGTCTTTAAATAAGTCAGTGAGAGATCAAAGGTATTTCTGGAAGATTATTTAGGGAGCAGGGCATAAAGTTGAAGGCAGGAGGACAGAGGTATTACTATGGGTATGAAAACCAATTCAGGCTTGTTGCCATTGTTCATTTCACCTTTATTATTCTAAAGGCACACTCTATCATTAATTTTTATGTGTGTCGCTGGAGAAGTCCCTTACTATTGTGATCCTCTGTTTCCTCATCTATAAAATAAGGATATGATTACCAGCTTCTAGAAGTCATGGACGCTCTGTGCTTGACTTTGTGCTTAAAACTGTCACAAATAATTTTTGTTCATGATGATGGTTGACAGATATGAATATCTTTATTTTTAATATTTTCATTCATTTGGTACATAATTCTATATTTTGATCATTATTTTTTACCTTATTTGCATTTCTTCTCAACTAATGGTAAGTTGAAAGCCCACATTTTATATTTCTGTATCTAAATAAAAATTAGTATATCATATAGGCTCAAAAAATATTTACTTATTTAATTCATTAATACCAATATGAAGTTCTCTGTCTTTATGGTCCTTTTCCAGTGAGTTTTAAAGTTTACCAGATTTAGTTTTCATACAAATTTGATATATAAAATTAAAACGATGATTTGTTTTCCTATCACTGCTATGTAAACTAAAATAATATATTTTTATTGTGTGTATTTTTGTATCTTCTCTCCAAAACCAGAATACATACCACACAAAAGAGTGGAAGAGGACTTTTTTCTCAAAATAATAATACAAATCCATACAGTATGGGACAGTTATACAACGATTATTTTGAGGATTTTGAAAAGTCTAAATATATACTCCATGTAAAGAGAGCTGACCTCAAGTTAAATGGCTTCTGCTTGGAACTTTTGTTGTGACTTTCACATATATTTTCACATTGCTCTTTGACTACAGTAAAACATAGATCCCTTGATATTTGAAGACTGAATGTCCCCTAGATACCGTAAGATGCTACAGCAAACAAAGTCCTGTTGATCTGAGAAGCCACTAGAAGTAAATCTTAAAACTAATTATGGCTCTCCTGCTGAGAGTTTCTTTAAAGAGCCACTTTCCAATTTCTATCAAACATTTGCAGTTCTAGTACAAATACATTTATTTTTTTTTCAGAATTCACTTGCATTTCAACTTCAAGACAGTGTTTGTCTTTCATTGTGAAATAGGGAAAGGTTATAAAGAAATTTCCAAGGAATTAAAAATTAACTCTTAAAATCCTATTTTAATTTTGCAAGAACTTGATGGATTCAGTTCTAACAATCATAGAATTACACAACTATTTTCTAGATTTGGGATGATGTCATTGCCAATTTTGGCTTTGAATTAAAAAAAATCAGTTTCTTAAAAATAAACTCTCTGAATTGATTTTATTGCCAATATAAACCTTAGTGGAAAATTACCAAACTTCCTTTATTCTTTTGGTCACATTCGTTTGTTCCCCACAAAAAACAAACACAGCAGCAATGAATTCCCTCTACTGTTCTCTGACCAACACAGCAGAGGTATTATTGCCTGTGGATGATACACTCTCCCCAGTTACGGGTTGCATGGAGTTTTCTACATTTAAGGTGTCTCCCTGGCAGCAGCATTTTTGTTCTAGAAAAGGAAATGGATTGGATTTAGTCTAATTTGTCTCTAAACTCCGTATCTTCACATTTGTTCAAAGAGAAGAATCAGATCAATAATAAGTCTAATTGGGCTATTTGCACCAATTAAATAAAAACTTGTTATTTAAAGATTAATTATTTGATACTTAGGCAAGTAATCATATATAAAAGAATTAGTTATATGAATACAAAAATTGAATTTGCATTAGATTATCAAATGCTAAGGTTTACTGTCACCATATTAACTAAATAATTCATGCAAAGCATCTCTTATAGTCTCTATTATATTAACAACCTGAATGGAATGAAGGCTACTATTTAGAATTTACTAACATACCTAAAAAATGTTTAAAGTTAGTTTCATTAACTAGGTTTACATAATACATTTTTCTTATGACAATCATATCTCTTATGATATTCAAGGATATATCCCTTTAATAAATTTTAAACGAATGACTCACTTTTTTTCTTGGTTCACTGTCATTTGATTGAACCCCACAGTTATATCCAATAAGAAGTAAGGTAAAAATGAAGTTTCTGTCAACTATTTTCCACTAGCAAACATAGTGACTCACCTTCCAAATAAAAGCCTATCAACATGAAAGTTTCCCAAGGGTATATTCTAGGTCATAATCTTTATGTTAATGAATTCCTTACTGAATAGTAAATCGTAAGAATATATTACCTTATTCCTATAATACATTACCTGTCAGCAGGTAATTACCCATCAAAACCTAAACAGAGAGGAAGAGTGCCCTGTGACAGCAGTGACCCCTACAGGTAAAATTAAAGAAAAGACATATACTATAATTGGGCAAAAGATTCCCACTGCGTATTAGAATGTAGCTAGCTAATGCCAAAGCGTAACATTTATCAGTAACTCCCAATGAGACTTGTTATTATTTTCTAATTGCCATCAGAAATTTTGTAGTTTGTAGAATAAATCAAGAATATATTTTAATATTTTAGCTATTATTCAACAAATTTACCTCATACATATTACCTAGAGTTTCTGGGAAAACTCTGTCCAGCTAGGGCCTTTAAAAAGGTATTTGAAGTTATTTGATTAAGGAGCTAGAAGAGATCACAAATGGCTATCTGTTTTACAGCTTGCCTCATCATTAGTTTCAATAACCAGCTAAATGAGTGCTTAGGATGTACGCAGTATTGCACATGGTGTCTCAGGAACTCCCAGTGAGATAAGTAACATTATAGGAAAAGATAGTTGAGTGGCACTAAGTGGCAAAGTTGAGAAACATGCCCCCAAACCCCTGTTCTTGGACATTATATTACAGGGTGAAGCTAATGTTTAGGAAAGTTCACAATACGAATATGTATACTTCAATCTCAATTTAACGGCATATATTTAATGCCTACTCATTTGTTTAATATGTATGGAGTGCTTATTTAATATATCATTATGGGCTGGGTCCTGAAGAGATAATGAAAAATAGCCAACAATTAGCATGGGGAATTTTTTTAAAAGAACAATGTCTCACATTAATGGTTTAAACAAATGCAATTTTAATACTCTGATGGTAATAAACAGAGTAGCCACCAATTCAACCATTTCATATATATAATTGAATCATTATTTGTAGCACTTATATCAACATTATAATTCCCCAGAAACCTATGAGAGGTATGAATAATTTTTATAGCCAAACATTTTTCGTGATCTCTTATATTGTTTTTCAAAAGGGATAGAGAGTTACATTTTTTTAAAAAATTTGTGCTTTGGAATTCAGTATTAAGTTTATCTCAGTTTTTTTTTTTTTTTAAGATTTTATTTATTTATTTTGAGAGAGAGAGAGAGGGAGCAAATGCAAGCAGGGGGAGGGGCAGAGGGAGAAAGAGAATCACAACCAGACTCCATGCTGAGTGTGGAGCCCAAAGTGGGGCTTGATCTCATGACTCTGAGATAATCCCCTGAGCTGAAATCATGAGCTGGATGTTTAACAGACTAAGTCACCCAGGTGCCCCTATCTTTGTCTGTTATGTTCCCAACTAACCTATGTAAAATGTGAGGCACGAACAGGAGAATGATGACTTTTGCTACTCTTAGAATATAGTGATGGAGGTGTATTATGGTCAAATACTGTCATTATTATTATTTTGAGAGAGAGAGTGCACATGTGCATGTGCGGGGGAAGGGCTGAGGGAGAGGGAGAGAGAGAATCTTAAGCAGGCTCCATGCCCAGCACAGAGACTGACGTGGGGCTCAATCTCATGACCCTAAGATCATGACTTGAGCTGAAATGAAGAGTTGGATGCCTAACCAAATGAGCCACTCAGGCACCCCAAAATATTGTCTTTAAAAGAGCTTTCAATTAGCTATAAAATTCCTGAAATCTTAACTTTGTTAGTCAAACACATAACAAAAAGCAAAAATAAAAGCAGAACATCCCATACCTTGATATTTCTTTGATTTTCACCATATAATAGTAAGTATATTTCCAAAATCAAAAATAATAAAAATGCACTAAGACTTCACAGGGAAACCAAGTATTAAATGCCTATTCATTTTTTCCATAAATATTTAATGAACACCTAATATGTGCCAGGCAATGCGACAGAAACTGGGTGTATTGTGGTCAACAAAACAGACATATTCTATTCTCTTCATTCACAGAGCTTAACTGTCTAGAGTGAGACCTAGCAATAACAGATAAACAAATAATGAAGGCTGTTAAGTGCTCCTAAGGAAATAAAGCAGAAGGTGAAATGAAGGAGAACAACACGGGGGAATCTAATAGACAGAGTAAGCAAGGCAGGCAGCCATGAAGAAATGTTCCAAATACAAACTGAGGCCTGAATAAATAGAAGGAACAGCCATGGAAAAGCAGAGGGAACGATGTGAATGGAGGATTCTGGGAAGGAAAGAACCAGCTCTTGTTGAGAAACTAACCCCAAGCTAGTTAGGGTTGTGGTTGGTGTGTGGAGTGTAATGAGCAGCAGCACAAAGGAACTGAGGTCAGAGTAGGACATATTTTATGAACCACGATGGGGAGTCTGAGTCTCGTTTAATGTGTAATATTCAGGTAGGGACTAGCAGAACCTTCTCTTGCTGCCGTGTAGTGATAAATCACAGACGGAGATGATTAGAATGGGGAGAAAAGAAAGGATATTTCAGTGGATAAAAGCTAATTTTACCATTAGAACGAAGTCAATTATTTCCTCACATTCCTATAAATTGACAAGGACTAGGGATATTGTTTTAAAAATATCAGTTGCCATATTAATGCTAAAATAAAAATTTTTTGTAGATTGCATTGAATTCAATATTGGTTATACCAGGTAAATACATGCACTGTCATACTGATAATGGCTACAAATGCTTAGTCTGTGCTCTACAATTAACTAAAGTAAAATTATATCCTTTTTAATTAAAAAAAAAGCAGACAAAAATTGATCAGTCTTCAAATAGATAAGTGGAGAAAAAACCCTTTCATAAAGTGAATTCAGGTTGCTTTTTTGCCCCAGTATAATAAGCACAGGCCAAATTAAAATAGCAACAAGACAGTCTGTACATAATGCCTAACAACCAGTCAGGTCAATGAGGAAAATTAGTCAAGCCAGTTATAATGGCTACGGGAGAATTCAGAAGGGTGTGTTTTCTGCATTTAACACTTAAAAGAAGTGGCAGACTCACATAACTATAATTACTTTGTTCATTTATATGTAAAGTGGATAGAATAATGCAGCATAATGGGATTTAGGGTGAGTTGTATGAAAAGTGTCCTGCCCAGAGCCTGGCACATAGTAGGCATATGGTTTATTACTACAGTTGGGGGCCTATTTGAAGGGACTCAGAATCACAGGAAGATAGGATTAGGGGTTTATGGAAACTTTGATGATTCATTAACAGTTAGTCAATAAAAGAGAATAATTTCAATTTATTTAAAAAATTTCATCAGGCAAATCATAAGTAGGAAATTCTGTTCTTTAAATATTCTATAATTTTAAAAATCTAACCAAGCGAGAAGAACGCAGTAATTTGACTGAGAAGGTAAGAAAGAGAGTCAGCGAAATTCAAACATAACTTTAAGTACTCTAAACAATTTTGTTCCTTACTGGTTGTGCTTCTCAGCCTCTTCCATGTAAATACATCATCCAAAACATGATTAGGTTTAGGGAGAAAACAATTGAGAATTGTATAGGTTAAATTGTGTCCTTCAAAAACATACACTGAAGTTCTAATCTTTAGTACATCAGAATGTAACCTTATTTAGAAGGGTCTTTGCAGAGGTAATTAGTTAAGATGAGGTCATACTGGAGTAGAATGGGCTCTTAACACAATTATGACTGGTGTCCCTTTAAAAAGAAGGGAATACAGAAGGAGAGACATTCAGGTAAAAAATAGCGATGTTACAGCAGAGGCAGAGATTGGAGTGATGTATCTACATGCTGAGGAATAGCAAGGACTGTAGACAAACAGCAGCTGCTAGAAGAGGCAAGGAAGGATTCCTCCCTACAGATTTCAGAGAAACAATAGCCCTGACGGCACCCTGGTTTCAGGCTTTTAGCCTCCAGAACCAGAAGACAATAAATTTTCGTTATTTTAAGCCACCCAGTTTGTAGTACTTTGTTACACCTGCCCTAGGAAGCTAATACAAGAGTATAGCCACATGGAGGCCCAGTGTCGTCTTCACTCTAATTTTTACCCCCATCAAAACAAGAGAAGCCAAAGGCCACAAAGAATGAGAGGATACCAACAGCATTGCATTCTTAACCTTAATTTTGATCTGGCCAACAGCATGCCTTATCAAAAACCAAACCAAACCAAATCAAACAAAAAAGCAAACAAACAACAGCCAGACCCCCACACATTAATTATATCTTCTCTTCTGATCGCTTACGCCTCATTAAATGACAGACAGATAGTTTATCACTGCTGGACCTCCAGGGCCTCCACAGCTGTAGAGAAATAAGACCTATTCCATTGACTTCATGCATCTTTAACAAGGGTGCCATTGTGGTCGAACACCAGAAATCTCTTTTATTGGTGATGATGTACGTGACTAAAAGAACACAATCGGATTTTTTTTTTGGACCCAGGTACATGAAGTCGAGCTTACAGTGCTGCAAGTTAAGAAAACCTTGTTTTTAAGGCTGTAAACTGCACATAACTTTGTGAATGTATTCATACGCATTATATTAAAATAGCTTATGTGTGCCTAAAATCCTAGATTATAAAAATAGCACCCGGCTAAAAACTGGATTTTTTTTTAGTCACTGCTCTCCCTTTCTGTTTTATTATAGTTTTATGTGTCCTATCTTTCCTGCACAGTCTTATTTGCCATCAGTCTTAATTTATTTTCACAAACAAATTAAGGCAGAGAGCCAGGTGAGGTATGCAACTCTACTCTCTATCATTCACTTCCCTAAGCCTCTGTCAGAATCAATAAATACTCATTCAAATGAGGGGGTGCTAAGCAACTCATTAATCCTCCTGCTCACTGCTTCCAAAATATGGGTGGCTTGTTAGGTGCCCTCTGAAATCCACAGTGCAAAGTGTAGCTCTTGAGCACTGTTAAAGACCCAGCAATACATCCGTAGAGCATGAGAAGAGGGACTTATCAGTAATAATTACACTGGTGTACATGTGTTCTGTGATACGTTGACTCACAGCTTTTTCCAAACAACGCTTTTTCCTCATACAGGATATAGATGGTAGGTTGTCTTTGTTTTCAGTCTTCCAAGCCTGATATCTCCTCATTGTTTAAATCTGTCCTTGAACACGAGCAACACCCTGGAAATTTCCAATTTTACACAATACTTTTCAAAGCACATAAAAAGAAAGTTCTTGAAACTCAAAAGAATGAATAGTGGTTGTTGACTTGTTTAGAGTGAATACTGAAGGAGGTGGTGTGCAGAAACTCCTTCAGCAATTCATGTGAGGAATGTGGACATCAACACCATAGAGATTCACATGTAATACTGTTGGTCACAGACAAATACAAACTCTGAATGGGTCTCTATGCTTAGGTTTCTCACTCTCCATGACCTTAAATCTAGAAGTGTGATATCTTGGGCTTTCTCTTTGAAATCTTTTGTTGCCTCCAGTTTGGGAGATTTTATTGTTTTTCCTCATGGATTTTCTTATTCTAAGAGAAGTGATGTGAAAAATAACATCAGCCTGAACTCGGTAACCTCTACTTTATTTTATTTTATTTTTTTAGTTTGACTTGCCTAAAAGCCTTTATAGCTGCTGTTTATTATTTCAAAACACCATTAATACTTACTATGTGATTCATTTCCATGTAAATTTTTCTTGTAGAGAGCTTTGATTTAGAGCAATGTACGCATTAGGAGAAAAACATAATTATTTACTCAAAAAACAAGAGAGACGAGGGTTGAAGAGAGCATATCTCATGAGATTTAAGACTGACAGATTCACAGCAAAAAACCTTTTGTCTGGAAAGTAAGAAAATGATCCTAAGAACTAAGCACAATATACCTCTCATCTTGTCAAAACCAAAGAAGATGCTTTACATGTGCAAAATGTCCAATTGTCTATTCTCATACACAACTAACTAACTTGGAAATACATCTGACTTGGAACAAAACCAAAGTGAAAGTAAAACCTGTAATCATAAACATGACACTTATAGATTAAAAAAAAACTATTAGATTTTTCAGAAGTAGGACTTTGCTGCTTCATACTTTCAAATATTTATTCTAGTGAATTAACTTATTGATAAAGTACAACAAAGTGATAGTTTATCAGTTAGAGGGTACAGACCATCAAAATCTTTGGGATAATAAAAATAAAAGTTACCGTCTTCTAAGAACTTATAATATTCCAAGCATAATGCTAAGCTCTTTATTTAAAATGTTCCCTCTCATCATCGCGATGAGCCTATGGAGTTCACAGTATTATCTTCATTTAAAAGATGAAATATCTGAGAATCATCGAAGTTAACTAACTTGCCCAAGATGACATAACTGAAAAGTGGCAGAATTGGAGGTCACATGCAGGTTTGTCTACCCTAAAGTAAGTGCGCTCTCTGCAGCTGTGCTGACCAGATATTAGAGATGATTAGTCTTACCAATTCACTGGATTTCCCAAACTCAAAATTATTCCCCTCCCTTCTAGTCTCTCTCCCTTTCTTCTTTCCTTTCTCCTTTCCTCCATGTTCTCTCTTTTTCCCTCTATTTTCATTCTACTAAAAAAAATGATTTTAAGGAACATGTAATGAAGTACATGTATAATAGGACCACTACTTGCTCCCAAAGAGATCATATGTCCATAAGTTTATGTGATATATAGGATTAAGAGTTACAACAGCACTCCTTTTGAAACACAGTATTAACAAACAGTTCCAACACTTTATCCATTAATTTAGTGTTCACTCATTCAGTATAATGCATTGAGCTGCTCCCATGTTCAAGTGATTGTGACAAGTCCCAGAAATGGGAAGATGAATGTATTACAGGTCTTTCCTTTGTGACCAGTTCCTTATTACAGACAATACAGAATAATGTATAAAGTTGATGGGAATGGAAGGCCTAAGTAACGGTGTTCAGGAGAGTTGAAAATTTCCACAAGAAAGAGCATTTCAACGGGTCATAGAGAATAAGGAAAGATTTTCTAGGAGAGAGAAGAGAAAGAGGTATCAGTATTCCTTTAAAAGGATGAGAGAAGAGTTGACCAGCTCTGGAACTAAAGCACGTGGTCACTCCAGGGAAGTGGTAAGATATAAGGTAATATATAAAATTGTAGGGTTTGTGGATAAGATACACAAGATAAGATAAATAAGCAATTTGAATGTGTACTAAGCCTTGTGTTATTTTTTAAAATATAATTTGGAACAATCTCCCACTTAAAAAAAACCACAAGTATACAACAACAACACATTTTTTTCCTAAACCACTTTGAGAGTACAGTGCTGATGTGACATCCCTTGTGAATTCTTTACTGTGTGTCTCCTACATATAAAAATATTTTCCAATGTAACCATAATACAATCTCAAAATTTAAAAATCAACATTGATACATTACTGTCTTGTAAGTTTCAAATTCCATTAAAATTTTTCCATGGTCTTGATAATTCTATTTACAGCAAACACATCCAGTTCAGAACCACATGCTGCCATCTAGTCTTTTTGATGCTCTTCATTCGGGAATGGTTCTTCAGTCTTGACTTTGACACTCTAAAAGATTACAGGCCAGTTATTTTGTTAACTGTTCCTAAATTTGAGTGTCTGATGCATCCTCATGATTTGATTCAAGTTATGCTTCTTCTTCAAGAATATCATAGAAGAGGGGGTGCACTTTCTCATTGCATCCTATCAGGCATGTAGTTTCAATTTGTCCCTTTAATGATGGTCACTTTGATCACTCAGTTAAAATGGTGTATGTCAGACTTCCTCACTGTGAAATGCCTTTTCTTCTTCTTCTTTTTTTTTTTTTTTAAAGATTTTATTTGATTATTTGAGAGAGAGAGAGAGAAAGCACAAGCTGGGTGGGGGGGGGGTGCAGCAGTAGGGGCAGAGGGAGAAGAAGACCCCCCCCCGAGGATCCTAGGATCATGACCTGAGCTGAAGGCAGACATTTAACCGACTGAGCCACCCAGGCACCCCTGAAATGCCTTTTCTTACTTTTGTAAATAATTAATATTTGCATGAAGAGGTAGTTTGAAACTATGTACGTATTCCATTCCTCACTAAAGGTTTTATTTATTTAATTCAGTGCCTTATATTATCAGTTACTTTCATTATTTGTTTTGATGTTCAAATAGTTCCAGAGTTGGCCAGTGGAGATAGCCTTTAAATACAGACCCCTGTATCCTTTTGGTATCCCTCCTCAATCTTTGATTTCTGTCACAACTGGTTTTAAACTCATCTTGTTCTTTCCTTTGCTCTTGAGTCAGCCATTTCCCCAAGGATCCCCAGTTCTCTAGAATGAAGAGTGATATCTGGAAGTCAAAATCTGGATGTACTCAATACTGTTGGAACAGGGCACAGTTACTGCTCTTGGGCCCTCTCATTGGACAGAGTTAGGGAATATGCATACACACATACATGTATGCACATATATACGTATGTGTGTGTGTATACATGCACATATAAGGTGGAAGATTTCATTTTCCAAGATGGCCATAACAAGGTCTCCCATCCCACATGATCTACATGATTTTTTTAAATATAACACATTAATACTCCTTTCATTTGGAAATGAGATCTATGCCCATCTCCTATCTTGAGTCAGGGTGCTGTGCACTTTATTGTGTCCCCTCAAATTCATATGTTAAAGCCCTAACCCCTCAGTGTTATGATATTTGGAATAGGGCTTTCAAGAGTTAGTTAGGTTTAAATAAGGTCATGAAGAGAAGGCCCTCACCATGGAATTAGTACCCTTATATAAGGAGACCAGAGAGAGAAGGCAGCTATCTTACCAGAACCCAACCATGCTGGAACCCTGATCCTGATCTTCCAGCCTCTAAAGCTGTCAGAAAATAAACTAAAATTCTACTTTTTAAAGCCACCCAGTCTTTGGTATTTTGTTATGGCATCCTAGGCTGACTAATACTTGTCACTATGGCAGAAATGAGACTAAGGACTTAAAATCTAGGTCTTAAAAGATTATACAGCTTCTTTCTGGTCCTTTTGGAACCCAGTCATCATCCTATGAAAACGCAGAGAGCCACAAAGAAAGGACAGGTATAATGTTCTAGCAACAGCCCCAGCAGAGATCCCAGGTATAATACAGCATGGAACTCTAGACATGTGAGTGAACATTGGGTGATTCTAGCTCCCAGTTACCAAGAAATCCCCAGCTTTCAAGTCTTTCCACCTGAGCCCCCAGAGATAAACTCTCTCAGTGTGCCTTTTTCAAAGTCCTGATACACAGAAACCATGAGAAATAACAAAATGATCATTGCATTTAAAACCACTGCATTTGGGGATGATTTGTAATGTATTAATACATAACCAGATCACATACTTCCAATTATAATACAATACCACTGGATTGATTCTACTTGCCTCTCTTTCTGTATTTATAACTACCTTCTCACACTGGGAAAATTGACTCCCATTTTCCTTAATATCTTTTACTCGTTTGGTCAATCTTCCTGTATATAACTTATCTTTATAACTTATGTTGCACCTTCTTCCATGTGGATGCTCTCCTGACTCTACTTGGACCTTGCTACCCTGAGATAGATTTACACACTCAATACCAGACTGCTCCCACTCCTGTACAGATGCTTGTGCTTTGACTCTTCACTCTTAGCAATCCCTATACCTGTTTTACTCTGCCTTACCAGATGGCTTTGTCACGGACTAGTTTAGGAAAAGGAGGAAAAGAAATAGAAGGAAAGGGGAGGGTAGGATATAGAGGAGGAACCACTTAGATTTTATCTTGTGGGCAAAATAGAAATTTTGGACATTTTTAAACAGATGGCTGATATGATCCAAAATGCATTTTGGAAATATCAGCAGGACTGTCTTATAACAATTCACTCTGTTAATAAATGTCTTTTATGCACAATGTATGTAATGACTGAACAGACTAACTGACAGAAATAGATAAAGATTATCATAGAACAAGTAACTAAAACTGTGGTCCCTAGGCCACAAAATTTCTAATAATGCTTTCATAGGAAAGAAGTAGGAAATATGAGATTTTTATTTGCTTGTTTCTGCTTCTTTTGGTTTGCTTATTTTGTTAAAAGATATACACATGGGTCAATTTCAAAATAAAAAAAAGACACATTTGAACCTTCTCTCTACATACCACATACCACGTTTGTGGTTGTTTTTTTCTATATCTATCTACAAATAAGGCAAAATTAATTAAAGAAATGCAATCAATCTCTCAGTAGTAAGTTTACTGCCTCATAGTTTAGTACCTACCATAGTTCCTAGTATATTTATATATACTATATATATGTACATATATATACACATATATATAGTAGGCATTCAATATATTTCTTGAATGAATGAGACAAGATGGTAATAAGACTGTAGCTCAGTAATTCTTTAAAGTTCCTCAAATGGGATGGACATCAGAAATGCTTATAAAGATACATAGTAGGACAGACTCAAGTTACATACTTCAGAAGACGTAGTGGGAGACAGGAGTCTAGTGATCATAACATTGAGAGTTAGAATCACTTTTAACTATTTCGATTGTTTCTAACAGTGGAAATAGTGTACTTCATCTCTATTAATACATAGACCATTCTTGATTTATCTCTGAGACATCTGTCCAATTCCTGAGAAAACAGATGAGAGATTTAAGTGATGTATTATTCTAACACCTTCCCTCACCCATTCTTAGATAACCATGTAGCTATTTCAGAGAAATCCACAAAGAATATTTACATAATTTAGTCTGCAAATATTGTACACTATGGAGCCTAGTCTTCTAGTTTGACTTCTTTTCATTTATTGTTTTACTTTTTGGTTTTCATAGTGTTATTTCTTGCATTTCCCTTTTCTTTCTTTTTTTTAAATTTTATGTATTTATTCGAGAGACAGCAAATGTGAGAGAGATCACAGAGGGAGAGGGAGAGGCAGACTGCCTGCCGAGCAGGGAACCCAATGCGGGACTCAATCCCAGGACCCTAAGATCATGACCTGAGCTAAAGACAGGCGTTTAACCTACTGAGCCACCCAGGCACCCCACGTTACCCTTTTCTTACACTATTTATTTCTGATGTATGTATTTTTTCAAACACTCTGTCATATCAAAAATTCTATCAAATGACATCTCTCTCCAAATTTCTTCCAGTTTTCCTGCTGCAGTCAAGACTAGCTGGTTTCCAGGTGTGTTGTCTAGCAGTTTTCCTAGAGCCTTATTTCACTGTTCTCTGGTACTAGAAAGGTACCTGCTAATGTTAGGTATAGGAGAAATAAAATTTCTGAGATGTTACATGTATGAAAATTTCTAAAGGATAATCTTAACATAAACTTTAAAGTAATTATTAGGCCACTCCATTCAAACATGTGTATAGTAAAATAATTGCTTTCCCTAGCTGTTTCCCCTTAACCAGTTTGATTGAATTATGGGCAATATACTAGAGAAATGATTATAACTACTTTTCAAGACCACAGAAATGATTTGGATCTTTTTTTATTAACAAACTTGGGAAGCAAACTTTAATTAATATCAAAGCTTTTTACTATATACTAGAATTTATTCTCTCTAGAAATGGTTTGTATACCTAAGTGTAAAAATATACATGTGTGCATATATCTACAATACAAATCCTTAGCTTAAAACTAATTTTCAATTAAAATATTTGCCTCTTGGGTGCCTGGGTGGCTCAGTCGGATAAGGGTCTGCGTTTGGCTCAGGTCATGATCCTGGGGTCCTGAGATGGAGCCCCACATCCCTGGCTCCCTGCTCAGCAGGGAGTCTGCTTCTCCCTCTCCCTCCCCTCCTTGGCTTGTGCTGTCTCTCTATCACTCACTCTCTCTCTCAAATAAATAAATAAAATCTTAAAAAAAAAAATAAAACATTTGCCTCTGACTCATCCTCTTCTTCCCACTGGTTCCCTTCCCCCCAATACCACTGCCAAGAGAGTAAGTGTAAGAAAAATTTTGGAGATTTAAAGTACTGGTCAGAGGTAAGAAAGTCAAGGAACTTTTAAAAGCAGAATTAATTTAGAAGGACTAATCCTGGAAATATCTGTACATGTGGTGATTCCCAAGTCACTTCATTAAAGTTATGACACTCTACAGATTAAAAACTCATTTGGGTTAATATTTCTTTTAAAAACGGGAACATTTTGGGACACCTGGTTGGCTCAGTTGGTTAAGCGTCTGAGTCGTGATTTCAGGTCATGATCTCATGGGTCATGGGATCAAGCTCCACACTCAGCAGGAGTCTGCTTAAGATTCTCTCTCCCCTTTCCCTCTGCCCCTCCCCCTCCCATGTGCACTCTGTCTCTCTTAAAAAAAAAAAAAAGTGAATATTTCTTAGAGAGTTTAGTAAAGTGGTATCAGATTGCCACACTTTAGAATAATTATCTGTCAGGTTTGGCCAGCAAACACTGAGATGGTGAATGAAAAGATTACTCCAGACACCTTAGTAGGAGAAAGGAGAGGCCTGGGGACCAGATGCTCTAGTGGTGAAAGGCCTTGAGCCAAGGTTTGTCTCTACTTTTATTAGGGTCCTATCAATACACCAAGCGTAAGTGAAAAACAAGGAGGCAAGGAGTTCGTGAAGTATGTGACCACTATAGGTGCCTGTTTTTCAAGATTTAAACTTTTATTCCCTAGATGAGACCTTGAGCTGCAGTAAGAATCTGACCGCTTTCAGCCAAGAAACTTCAAAGGAGGCTCAGCGTTCCCGGCACTCCTTTGCTTTTCAATTTGTCTCATCCAGGGAGGCATATACAAGTCAGATTTTGTGTATGCAGGCACTGTGAATTCCCATGATTATCTCCACCTTCACCCCCTTGATGTTTCTCTAACATCTAGCTAGGATTATCAGCATTGAGTCAGAGAAAGTAAAGATAATTTTAGTGAATGGTAGAACAGGCTCTGGGCGTTCCACGGCATCCAAAGTGTGTATCAAGTTAATGTGGCTCTGGCATCAGTATCAAAAAGGAAAATTTGTCAGGTAAACCCATAGGAAACAGAAGAGATTCTAAGAGGGCCAATGATAGTTGAGGCAGCTGCTTCATCACAAGAAGATACCAGTGGCTAAAGGAAAACAGGAGCTAAACTGGCTTTGATAAGACCGGGACATTTCCACATACGCCAGTGGCTTCCCACAGCACTTAAAATAAATCCGAACTCTTTACCGGGACCTAAAAGGCTCGACAGGATCGGGCATTTGTTTATTTCTTCAGCTCCATCTCATACTACCACTTTCTTCTCAGCTCGCTGAATTTTAGCCACATTGGTATTCTAGGTATTTCTTGAACAGGCTACACTTGTTCTTGCCTTAGGCCTTTGCACTTGGTATTCCCTCTGCTGGGAACGTCCAGCCCCAGATCACCTGGTGTCTTTTCACATCATTCATGGCCCAGCTCAGATGTCACCTGCTCAGAAAGGTCTTCCAATTTAAAACAGACACTCTCCACTTCCACCAGCCCCCCTTTCTTTATTCTCTATCTCTTCACTCTATCTTCCCAGCACTTATCACTTTCTGAAATGATCTTGTTTATTTATGTCCTGTTGCCTGCCTTTGCCCTGTGTCGCTAAGTACTTGAGGGCAGAGACTTTGTCTTGTTACCTTTGGGTCCTAAGTTCCTAAAACCATGCCTTGCTTGTAGTACGTATTCAATAAATGTATGTTGAATGAATAACTAAATAAATGAGCTGCAGTGATGATGGAGTAGTAATTAAGACAGAACATTAGCTTATTGGTCTGAGAGGGTGGAAGGAGTGAGGGTAGGGAAAAGCTATGATGTAGGAGACAATGTGTTCAGGATGGAATAAAAGCTCAAATTTGCCATTCTGTGACATGGAAAAGTTACTTACCCTTGCTGAATGTCACTTTCCTCAGCTGTGAAATGAAGATAACTATTGTAATACGTCCAATTTAAAGATTCAGTTAGGTGAAATAATGAATATATAAATATATACATTAAGAGTAAGGTGCAGAGAAGGTGCCCAATAAATAGTAGACATTATTACCATCAATACTGAGCCAAATAAATTTCTGCATGCTTAATGTGTTGACATTGAGGATGGGAAAGCTCAAAAACTTCCTTTTCAATTTTCTTATTTTTCTAAAATATGCCTTTTTATACGATTTATTATATGTTTATAAAGGTAACAGTAACTTTAGTGTATTTTGCATATCAAATAAAATATTCATATAGACTTGATTTTCAGATGCAGCCAAATAATAAATTGGACCATAAAGTATGAATACTGTACCTAGCGATGAAATGGTAGTATACATGAATAGAAGAGACATAATGGTTGGTCATAAAATATGATTAACCTAGTTGAAACAAAAGGCCTTAGTACCTCACAAGTGGTGAACTCATTAGTAGGTTATAGGAGTTCCACATGAGTGAGGAAATCATGTATAATGGTTGCTCATTACATACCCTATTTATTCGTAGGGTGCCTTTTTTGAAGCTTGTTTTTTCAATTAAGTTTAAGCAAGAAGAGAGAAAAGTATAATTTAAGAATATACCAACCATATTTAAAAACAGTATTATTATTGGAACTTGGTCTGTATTAATCAAAAGAAACTTAACCCTTAATGATAAAGTATGTTTGGTCTGTATTCCATGTATGACCAAGCCATTTAACACTGCTTTCAAATCAAGACTTTTATGAAGCAGAACGTTTTGATGGGCTATTTCTTCCCTCTCTCATTTTTATTATTACTATTACTGCTTCTGTAGCCTGATTCGCCACCACTGCTGTGACTTTGGGTAGTACAATTAATCTTGCTGGGCCTCAGTTTCCACATTTGTAACCTGATAAGTAGGACACCAATGTTGCCTACTGTACCTCATAACTCAAAACATGGTAATACTTGTGAATGTTGGAAGCACTTTAAAATACCATATGCTTGCAGTATGTTATTATAGAGCATTCAATACAGTGCCTTTTATATAATGGATGGTCAATAAATATTAACTGAATGAACAGAACCATTGTGATAACTGCCCCAGCCTGGTTATACAGAGACTGGAGGGATAGGAGTCTGACTTACTTCCCTTACATGTATTTATATCTGTAAGTGCCAGGTGATAAACATAGGAAACATACAATGCTTGCCTCATATTTCTCTCCATTAAGATAATTTGAGAATTAAAATTTGATTGTATTTCACCAATGCTAAAGCTTTTTTGTACACAGTAGCAAATGTTTTAAATATGCCTTCATTTGAAAATTTTCTTTTTAACTGGTTTTCTTTTCTTTTTTTTTTTCAAGTTTTTATTTAAATTCAGGTTAGTTAACATACATGTAATATTAATTTCAGGTGTGTAATTTAGTGATTCAGCACTTACATACAACACCAAGTGCTCATCACAATAAGTAAACTGGTTTTCAGTAGGAATTAGTAATTTAGTAGGTTTTTTTATGCTTCTATCTTAATACATGTTGTATGCTCCTCTTCTAAGACATAACTTTCAGTTTACTAGTACTAGGACACTGCTTCGTTTGTCATCTATATATCTATGTCATCTCTATATCTATGCACATAGATATGTATATAATATATATAATTATCATGTATCACATTACAATTACAATTATCATAGTTTATTTAAACAAATATTTTATTTATTCCGGTATAGTTGATACTTCTATAATTTATACTGTCAGGCACTTTTCTAAGTGCTTTACTGTGAAAACCTGTAGCCTGTGAGGTGAGGTACTCTTATTATCTACATTTTGCAGATGAAGAAATTGAGACCAAACGAGGTTAAGTAATAAGATCAAAGTCACGCTGTTCATAAGGATTAGACCTGGGATCCACACCCACATGTCTGTCTCCAGGTTCCATGCTCTCAAACTTTACCCAATATTGCCTTTACTAAATACCTATATGAAATAAAGCCATTTCAAATATCAGTGTAGAGAGTTAGGCTAGCAGCCCAACCCAAAGAAGATATTTTGAATTTGGATAGTTACTTTGAAAATTAATCTGTAAAGTCTTTTTGCCTTTATTAATTAAGTATACTTTTTTTCCCCCATTAGTACTGCCTATGAGGCTATGACCTCTTCCAGCATAAGGATCACTCTTAATTATTTCTACTTTCCTGAGCCTGATGTATTGCCCATCACACACTCAAAACATTGTTGAAAATATAAATAAAAGAGTGACTGATGCAGTTAATTGGCAAATTAAAGGAAGGGTTAGGGTAACTGGATGCTTCAGATTGAAATTTTGTTCTTGAGAAACAATAAAATATTTTGGTCTGCATTAACCAAAGGAATAGCCTGTATTAATCTATTTCATTGGGTCAAAAACAAGATCAGTAGTTTAATCAGCCTAGTCTATCATTTGTACCCTTCAGTCATAAACTATCAGAGATTATTCTTGTAATTATTTTAACAGGGCCCAAAAATTGAATTTGAAATTTGAGTACATAGCATTCTGATGACACCATAATGTTGTCTAACACTGCAAACACAGAATTTTATTCAAATATGAACATTTTCAGCAGATGTTTCAGTGTGTTAAAATATTACAATACACTTAAAAATCTGCTAAATTGGGGCACCAGGTGGCTCAGTCAGTTAAGCATCTGTCTTCAGTTCAGGTCATGATCTCAGGGTCCTGGGATCAAGCCCGTGTTGTGCTCCCAGCTCAGCGGGAAGCCTGCTTCTCCCTCTCCCTCTGCCTGCTGCTCCCCCTGTTGTGCTCTCTCTCTTTTTCTCTCTCAAATAAATAAATAAAATCTTAAAAAAAAAAAAAAAAGGAAGGATAAACAAGACTTCCTCCTTTGTCTTCTCACCAAAAATTACAACTTTACCTTTTTATAATGTATATGGATTGAAGCAAAGCTGTGTTGACTTGGACTGGCACATTCTAGGAATCACTATTTTACTCCTTAAATACTGAGGATACAGGAAGGAAAGATGTAAGTCAAATAGAATAATTCCTAGCCATAGACATTTATATTTTTAATAACTTGATTCCATAGGAATTATTATCTAGTACTACAACACTTAGATCAATTTATAAAGCTTAAAAAATAAGTTCTACGGGTCTGAATCTAATTTAGGGCATATGAAAATTCTTGATGTTTTTAAAAAAACCTCAGAGAAATAGAACAAATAAATAAAACACTAAGTCTTCCATGATTTGAGTCAGATAATGTTTTAATTTTAATAAAATTGACCTTTGAATGGGACAAAATAAACAGACTGGCTAGTTCATAAACCCTGCTATATACAAAACTATTTCTTAATATATGCTTAGGCCTCAGAGTTAAGGAAAGCAGGCATTCCTGGCGGCTGGTGGTGGTGATAGCTGAGAAACTCCAAGTAGAAGGCAAAAAGAGAAGGCAAAAAGAAAAGCTCAAAAGGAAAGTATCTAGGACTCTTCTCAATGAAGTATCTCCTTCTTGACTTTTAATTGCTAAATTCTTATCAAGTGTTATTTTAATAGGATAGACTTTTCTCAGAAACTTATTTATTTTTAATTAGATAAAATTCATAAAAGCATTATTTATTTTATTTGCATACCTTCTTGCAATTTCTTTTTTTTATTTAAAAAAAAATATTTTATTTACTCATTTGAGGGAGACAGAGATAGCGAAAGAGAGCACAAGCCCAAAGGTAGGGGAGAAGCAGACTCCCGGTCGAGCAGGGAGCCCAATGTGGGACTTGATCCCAGAACCCTGGGATGATGATCTGAGCCAAGGCAGACACTTAACTGACTGAGCCACCCAGGTGTGCTGCAGTTTTTCAAAGTAAGTAATAATACATATTCTCTATTACTACATTTAGCTATAATTTTTCCTATTATATAATATCCTGTTGGGAGAATATATCACAATTTTATCATTTTGTGGATGGACATTTGGGTTGTGCCTAGTTTTACTTATTTTTTTTTCCTTTTAAACACAATTTTTCTATAATTATAATGAAAGCATAATATTGAATGAATAAAAGCAAGGGGCATCAGACTAGATGATACCACTTGCATAAGCTCAAAAACAAGAAAAAACTTTGTGATATCTTGTTGGGGGGGTACATGCATATATAAAGAAAACTATTTTTTAAATAACAAAATGTTACAGATAAAATGCATGAAAGTGATTATTGCTGAGGATAAGACGGAGAGCAGCACACTGATTTAACAGTATTTATGATATTCTTTTAAAAATATATGGTGAAAAAAATAAATAAAAATATATGGTGAGTTCAAGAAGGTCCCTTTTTAAAATGTGCTTAATATCTTATGTAATATTTTATATGTATAACGTGTTAAATATTTTCAAAATTAGAAAATATATTATTATATTTGTTTTTCAAACCAACTCTGAGGCAGGCTGAGTAAATACAACGGCCCTTGTTTTACAGATGAGGGAAACGATATTTGAGTAATTTCCACAAGGTCTACTTGATGGTAAATTTTGGAGAAGGACTGGAAACTTCTCTTCATTAATCAATCAATTAATTAATTCAATAAACATTTCCTCCACTACTCCTCCTCTCTGGGAGAGGCACTACCATCCATCTAAAGCCTCAGCTACAAACCTGAGAATCATTCATAATGCTTCTCTCTCTCTCTACTTCTACAACTAATTAGTTACCAATTCCTACTAACATTATCTCCTTAATAGACTTAAGTCAGTTCCTTTCTCATTATTCCCAGGGGCATGACCTTATAGATTAATCTATCTTCATTTTACCCTCAGATTGAGACAACCACCTTTTACCTTGTCACCAGTCAATTACTACAGTCTTATCTCAATCAAATCCATTGTCAGAGGGAAAACCAGAGTGCCCGTTTTAACATGTGACTCTGGCTTCCATTCCTAATATTTTTTTAATGGCTCCATATTCCCTCCAGGATGAATTTGATGCTTCTCATTATGGCACTACAAAGCCCTCCACAGCCTGGCTCCTGCTGATGCCTCTAGATTGGTTTCTTACTATTCCACCAGCTCCTGTAAAACACTTTAACTACTTGCTGGTTTCCAGGACACAGACTCTTTTAAAGATACTCACAGGTCCTGGAAATAATTCCTTTTGGAAATCTACATCTTACCAGACATATTATAGTAAACCCACATTCCACAAGAAGAGTAGCTTACAAAAAACTAAGATTTGAGCAGAGTTATAGTTGACTGGTTGACATAATACCACGTTTTATAAAACTGAATTAAATTAATTATTAGGTGGCTACTACAGGCTAGTTTTTATTTTAGGTTCTGAAATTCTTCAGTCAACAAAATAGATAAATTCCTACTTTTGTAGAGTCTACATTCTATGTTTTAACTATATTTTGCTATATTTAGTTCATGGTTGATTTAATTTAAAATTTTTCCCCTTTTCTATTTCGGAACAACAACAAAAAAATCCAATAGTTTTTCTAGGTCTCAAACATTTTTGCCATCCTTTGAAAGCTCATAGGTTTTTTAGCACCGTGCCTCTAGTACTTCTACTGGTAAAGTAGCCCAGTTAAGGTACTATCATCACTCCTGTCCCCAAACTTCCACATGCTGCTCCCTTTGCCTGCCATAATTTTCTACTCCATTCCCTAATCCTTAAAACCTAGTTGAATTTATTTACCTAGCTAACTCTTATGTGTCTTTCCAGAGGAAACTCAGACTTGTCTTTTGCCAGAAATCTTTCCCTATCTAATGTACAGCCCTACCCCCAAGTCCAGAACAAATGTAATAAAACTGTATCATATTGATTTCTTGCTCAAAATCTTCCATTGGCTTTTTATCATGCTTAGAAAAAAATCCAGAGTCCTTACTATGGTTTTTACAAAATTTTATATAATTTCACCATTGGCTAACTTTCTTAGTTCATTTCCTTCTAGTCGTCTTATTCCTCCCTCTGCTCCAGTTACAGTAGCCCTCCTGATGTTTTGACACATGCCAAATATGCTCCTGTCCCAGGACCTTTGCATTTGCTGTTATCTCAGCTTGAAATGCTCTTCTTCACATACTAGCATGACTTGCTTCCTTACTTCATTCTAAATTCTGCTAAAAACTTGCCTCTTTGAAAAGCCTTCCTTAAACATCCTATCTAAAATAGGACTTCCCCCTTACTCTGTTCTTCTTTCCAGACTTTCTAAAAAAGATTTATTTATTTATTTTTAGATTTAGAGTGGGAGCAGGGGGAAGGGCAAAGAGAATGAGAGAGAGAATCTTAAACAGGCCCCACTACCAGCAGGAGCCCAATGCAGGGCTTGATCTCAGGACCCTGAGATCATGACCTGAACTGAAATCAAGAGTCAGATACCTAACTGACTAAGCCACCCAGGCGCCCCTTCTTTCTAGACTTTTTAATTTTTTTGTTGCATTTATAATTATTCTGACATTGTATTACATACTTGGTTGTTTATTGTCTGTCCTACTCAGAAAAATGTAAACTCTATGAAATCTTGCCTGTTTTGTTCACTACTAAATCCCAGCACCTACAAGTGTGTCTGACACCTAGTAAGTGATTAATAACTGTATTTTGGATGACTGAATGGCACTAACCACAATATGCTATAGTCTCTGTAGATATTATACTCACGGAGACATGTGTTCCCCTATGCCTTCTTATAGCATGCTGCATTAATGAAAATCAGCTTATTTGCTCCTTTCCCCCACTTTACTGTCAACTGCTAAAAGACAGAAACTGTCTTATCTTAATGCTTCGGATACTGTGGGACTAAAGTAGGGCTCAATTAACATTTGCCATGAGAAAAATGCATTGAGTCATCTTTACTGTGCAAGGGATTGCACTAGGTGTTCAGAATTTAAATTTTTTATCAGTCTGGAATAAGCACCAATTAGCAAACACAGATGGCCTATCACATTGACCAACCTTCCCCATAATGCTTTCCAGTACTTTCCCACTAGCTCACCCCAGTGCTTGATAACTCTCCTCTCTGTTGTTTCCCCTAAACTGAGTTCAGTATCTCTACCTTATTGCAATAGTCACAATCCTGTTACAATACTCTTAAACTTTCTGTACTGCAATTTTCCTTTCATAGTTCCCATCATGTGTCTTTGTTCTCTCTTCAGTTTCTGTTGGCCTGTAACATAGTAGGAACCAAATTGTCCATATCCTTTACAAAAGCTAGTATCAAACTTGAGTCATAGTATAGACCCCTTTTTTAAAGTGGGTAGAAAATAAACTTCTTGCAGACCTCCTAATCTATGGAAACATCTTTTTATTTAAAATGTATACACAAAAGAGATCTTTTATAACTGGTACTTTAAAAAAGATTATTATCAAAATAAAAACACAAATTTGAAACATTATTATAGAAATTTTGACCCTGAGGTTGTATGTTCTGTCTCCTTCCAAGTTTTCTAGAGATCCTGGGAAAACAGTTTGAGAAACTAGTTAGAGCTGTGACCAATTCTCCTCCTGGTGAGATAGCTATTTTTATGCTAAATAGGTGGTAATAGGTCACCTTGAATTTTAACCTTCTATTTTGAATTTTGTTTTAACTTTCTATTCTAAAGAAACAGTGCTTTAAGAGCCAAAAAAATGGACTAAGAGAATCACTGACCCACAAAGGAAATTTCTATTAAAGAATCCTGATCTTTAACATGTAAAGCTATAATTCAGAATTTCCTTTATTTATTTTTTTTTTATCTACCCTCTGGTGTACATATTTAAAGTTCCATTTTGCCCTCAAAGTGTGTGAACTTGGCCATTGATGCAAATTGTTAATCAGCCTCTCTGCTCTCCTTTTAGAAAGGACCGCCTTTATCAAATGGCCTCGCTGTGTAACAATTGGCAGATAAATGTCTGGGATTACTGCATACCACTTAAACAAATGATTTGCCCATAGAGACCCAGGGATTCATGGTTTTAAGTACGAACGTTTACTTGAATACTAGGAAAAAACTCCTAATAGATTGATTTTGCCTATAATGAATATTTTTAAAAGCTGCTTTTTCAAAGAAAAGTTCCATCTGTGTCTTAATTAGTATTAACTTTTATCAATACTACACAGTGCTGCTTTTTTTTTTCTCATCTGTTTATAACAAATAATATATCTGAAAATTTACTAGGATGAACTGTATAACATACCATAGAAAATCCTAAAACAAATGGTCAAATTCCTAATAGAACTTTAGTTCTTTAGATTCATGTTCATTATAAAATCAATTACTTAGACAAGTCCTGAACAAAACAATAGAAATAGCTGTTTAATACTTGCCAGCTAGTATTAATAATTTATAATTTAAAAGAACTTAAGCATAATGCATACACTATTTACAGAAATCTGGACATGTGGAAGCGGGGGGGTGGGGGGAGGACTTGCAGAAGTATATCCAGCACTAGGACTTTTTGTCAGAGAAGTAGTAGAAGCTGTGAGAGGCATACGCAGGGTGGGGGATGGCTGTTAGGAGAATGTGACCATGGGAAAGCAAAAGCAACTAAAATATATATTCTGTTCAGGGTTGTGAAAGCCAAGAGTGCACAGCTGAAGGAATTCCTGAGATACCAACTGAAAGATTTGTGAATTTTAGGTTGTTGATATTAAATCTAAATATGCTGGGATGAAATAGTTGGTGGATTTTTTCCCCTTTATGCAGTTTTTTTTGCATGTTCCTGATCCATGCATATAGGATGTGATCCATAAATGTGGATTAACTAAAACACAAGAATCTTCTGTCCCTAATTCTATTGAAAAGTACACATGTGTTAGCTTTTCAACTCTGAAGAGAAGGGTAAAATCAGTGTAGTTTAAGGCAGCAGTGGCTTTAATGAAGGTGAGTCATAGCACTCAGGGAGGCAAACCTATTTATTTTTATTACACAACATGTTTAACTGGGACCATTTTAAAAAGGCCAAATGACAGACAGGGGCCAAGATTAGATGCATCCTCAGTAGACAGCTGGCATGCCCTGCCAGAACAAGGATTTAGAGGAGTGTAGCTGGGAAGAAATAGCCAACAATTGGGGGAGGGGGGAAGTAGAGAAAAATAAACTCCCTGAAGAAAGTAAAAAAAAAACAACAAAAAAAAACAACAAAAAACAGGTCACAGTAATTTCCCTCGGGACTAAAATGTGTGACATAGCTTTTGCATTAAATCAGAAATTTCAGAGTAAGAGGAACTAGGAAAGAATCTAAACCATGGGGAATAATGTCGCTATTGTCTTTGGGAGGGCTCAAATAAAAAGTTAGAGTCTTTTCCAAATCAACTAGCTTAATGGTGTGATATTTCTCAAAAAGAAATATCTGCTTCTAGGAAAAAGAAATTAGGAAAGAAAAATTTGCTTCTAGGAAAAAGGAATTAGGTTTGTTTTCCCATTTCACATTCAATTACACTAGTGAATTTGATAACTAATCAGCTAAGGTGCTTATGGTGAAAAGAAACTTCCTTGTCCTGAGGCAAAAAAAATGTATTCCAACACTTATCAGATGACCTAATATTGTATACATGACATCATGGAAGCAAATTCATTGCTGACCATTCCCAAAGGTTAAGATGCCGTTTCTAGCTTCATTAAAAATGACAGTCCTGTCGATAGGTTTCCAAGGATGCCACTCGCCTGCCTTGGAACTAAGCAATAGTTTAGGACATAAGTTTGCATATGGGCTTGAGGATCTTCCCTTGAAAACATTTTACTTTTTTTTTCCAGAAGCAATATGAAAAAAAATTGCCCAAGCCTAAAACAAGTGAACAGCTCCCCAGAAATAAATGGTGTACTTCTAAGATGCAGGAATTCCAGAAGAGTCAAGGGGTTCATGCAGTAAAGAAACACAGGAAAGAATCAAGGGCACCTTCTTGATCCGAACTATAGAAGCTGCAGGGGAAGTTGGAGTTGCACTAGTTAAACACCCTGGGAGAGAGACAAGACGCTGCATAGAGATCCTCAGGGATAGAGAGGAAAGAAGTGATGCCTCTGTATTGTCAGGAACTAACACATTGCCTGGAACTCAATAAATTTTTGTTGAAATAATAAGGATGACTTTTGATATGGCAGTTATGAATAATTCTGCACAGTACAAAAAGTTGCTACAGATAATTAAATTTAGCTATAAAATCATACAAAAGTTTTCCAGTAAGTTGAAACTTGTGTAGTTCTAATGTCTCAATACATTACATTTTGGAAGAAGATGGGGGAAATAAAATGGTGAAAATGATATAAGTGATTTTTTTAAAAATTAAAGCATAAAAGATGAAAAGTTTACTATATGTTATGTGATGACTTTCTAATTGTTAACTACTTAAAGATAATTGTTTCTTTGATGACATACACATTTTCCAAATATACGTATGATATATTTGATGCATATCCTCTTATATATATTTTTCCTAACAGTGAACAAAATGAGTCTTTATAAATTAAAAAATCTGAATAAAAACAATATAATTCATTCCTAACAAACTGATGCTCTGAAACATGAATGTCAATGACTATATCAAAACATTAGGATTTTGAGAATATACATCTATTTAATACATAAAGCAGTACATTTAGAGCACAGAACATTGAAGTAAATGTGGGGAAAGATTTCCTTTAAAGAAATAATTTCACAGGGGCGCTTGGGTAGCTCAGTGGGTTAAAGCCTCTGCCTTCGGCTCAGGTCGTGATCTCAGGGTCCTGGGATCAAGCCCTGAATCGGACTCTCTGCTCGGCGGGGAGCCTGCTTCCCCCTCTCTCTGCCTGCCTCTCTGCCTACTTGTGATCTCTCTCCTCTCTGTCAAATAAATAAATAAAATCTTAAAAAAAAAAAAGAAAGAAAGAATTTCACAATTACTCTGTGTATACAAAGATGATTCTCAGGCCAGTCCCCCAATTAACAGGGAGAGAGAAAAGAGAGAGAATTTAATTATCGTGCATTAAGAACTTTTTAGTTTCCTAGGACGGCTGCTGAAAGAAGGGCCTGGAGTAAGGTAAACAGAGAGTAAGGAAGGAGAAGCACGTAGAATACAGGAAGAGAGGACCTAGGGAGAGTGTCTCAATAACGGAGAATGGCTTGGGGATGTGAAACACAAGGAATTTCATCTTGAACTAGAAGTTGTCTGTTATGCTAACCGGAAAAAATAAACCTTGTCTTCGTCTTCAGACTTTCAGAGTTTGGTAGAGACATTGTCATTTTTTTAATCACGATTAAAAAAATTCGATATATACTACAGTCAAGTGAGCTTCAGAAGGACAACTGTATTTATTTTTAACATGCATTGCTTTGACACTCTGAGAAAGTTTTTATTGTGGAAAACTTCAGTAATATAAAAAGGTAGAGATCAATATAATTAAGTTATCACCTAACTTAAGTAATGATTAACTCATAGTTGATTTTGGTTTATAAACTTCTCTGCATCCTCCATTGCCTACCTGCCTGGCCTATTTTGAAGCAAATGCCAAACACTGTATCATTTTATTCATAATATTTTAGTGTATTTCTTTAAAATACAAGAATTTACTAAAAAGCCCCTCATGATACCATTATCATACATAAATTTTACCAATAATTTATTTTCATAATCATCTAGCCAGTGTTCAAATTTTCCTAATTGTCTCATAAATGTTTTTAACTGTCTTTCAAGTTCAGATCCAAATAAGGTCTAAATTTTGCAACTGATTGATGTATGCCTTAAATTTCTTTTACTCCAAAGCTTTCCTTTCCATCTCTTTCTTTTTTTTCCTGTAAATTTACATTTTATAAAAATGGACTATATGTCCATTAGAATCCAGATCATCACTAGTAAATAATAACAAAATTTTGAATTTTACCAATTAGATGAGAATCTGTATCTCAGTGGATTTTAACTTATCTTATTATGTGTGATATTGAGCATCTTTTCACATATTTGAGAGCCACATATCTTGTGATCTTTTTTTATGATCTAATTATGCATATCTCTTGTCCATTATTCCAGTGTGTTGTTGATTATTTTCTTCTTTATTTTAGAAGCCCCTTATATATTAAGGATAGTAATTCCTTGTGACATAAATTAAAAATCATTTTTGTCCCAGTTTGTCACTTGTTTTTTTATTTTGCTGTCATGGTTGTGTGTGTGTGTCTATTTATGCGTGTCTTGACATATCAAATAAAATTTTATTTTTATGTAGTCCACTATGTTGCAGCCTATATAGTATAAAGAGCCTGGCTCAAATCTCTCTTTACTTAGAGCTAAGTTATTATTATCTCTGAGTTTTTCTTCCTTTCTTTTTTAAATATCAGCTTCACTGAAGTATAATGAACAAATAAAATTGTCAAATATTTAAGGTGTGCATCATGGTGATTTGATGTATATATACACTGTGAAAAGATTCCCCCCCACCTAGTTAATTAATACATCCATCATCTCACATATTTATCTCTTTCTCTGTGTGTATGAGAATAGTTACGTCTATTCTCATAGCAAATTTCATTATACAATAGAGTGTTATCAGCTATATATATTTATTCGTGGAATGAATTGATACATTGACCCTATCTACCTTGTAGAATTTTTGTGACTTTGAAATAAGCCTGCCTGTGTCATCACTTGCTGGATATTATAGCTATTGAACAGCAAAAATAGCTGCTCAATAAATAGCTGCCCAACACCTTTTTCTATATTCTATGTACACAGCCTAATGATACAGAATGAATCATGTATTTGCCTTGAGATTCTAGGGAAGAATAGCTTTCCCTCGGGTAAGGTCAGTGTATGTCAAATACTGTCCCAGGAACCTGAGCTGCATCTCTTAACCTTTTCCAGATTATAAAAAATCTCGTTGGATTGCCAAAATGAACTGGGATATTTACTGGCTCTTACGAAGAATGACTTACCAGGTTAATTTAAGAGCTCAAGTGTTTCAGAGGACATTTGTCAGTTGGATTAGAAACATCTCTACTAACCAGCAGAACTTATCATAGCATTACCTGGCTCTATAATTAGAGATTACTGGGAGTAATAGAGGGAAATTAATAAGGTAATGATAAAAATATTGATGAAAATTGCTCTTTTGATGGATGTAAAAACTAATGTACCTTTCAAGGCTTCAAGAAGCTCTTGCTGATTCTGTATGACGTTGTCCGCTTGTAAGGAGACATAATATCAATGTCCACCATCCACTGTGTGCTCAAAAACCATTCATGAGTTAATAAAACTGGATCCAAGTTGATCTGAAGATTTCTTGGAAAATATCTATGAAGAAAAAACAATTTTTTTGATAAATCAAATTAAGAAGGGAGATATATATGTTTAACTTCAGAAAATATTTATTTAGAGATAGTTTTTAACACATATTTAAGAATGATGGAGTTAATTACATATGAATACCTTCTCATTAAATTAGGTTTTGAAGGACCTTTACTTGAAATCCTCTTGTTAACAGTTAGACAGTAGTCTTCACTTTAGCAATTTCATTGATCACCATGGAATTAACCCCTCAAATTTGTCTGGATCAGTGTGGATTTATATTAAAAACTACAAAAGTTGGTCTATAGACATGACAGACATGGCAAAAGAAATTAACACTTCAAAACACTACCAATTTAGTGACCTACTTTTAAGGAAGATTAACCTATAGTGAGGATGTGAAACTAAATTAAATTCCAGTTAAATACAAATATTTTTCTTCACATACTGAGTCATCTGATTCAGACCCTGCAGGGTGCAGTGTTACCTTGCTTGGTGAACTGCATAATTATTTATAGAATTTCTCAGTATTAAGCTTACCCCTTATCTAACTTTACACAGGCAGTCTAGTTAGTGAGTCTCATAGAGATATCCTGCTGCATAATATGGTCCCACATGGTAGGTCAGGGCCCAGATGCCCCTTTTTTCCATTCTTTGTTGATGGTTTGAAAATATCAGGACAATGACTGCATGCCACATTGGTTTTAGAATTCCTAATCTAATGTCTCTACAGGGGGCTCTAATTCCATATAATGTGTATAAAACACAGAGATAAATGTTACTTATTATTGAGAATGGAGGTTCAAGGACCTATTGTGAAGCTTTGTACTTATTGATAGAATTCTAAAACTAGGTTATAAAAAAAGTCATTTCTTGATGAAGCATTAATGATAAATAACAAGACTTCAGGAGGCTAAAATACTTAACACTAAGAGACATTTCCATTTGAAGCATTTTAAGAATATGAACTAATGGAATGCAAATTGTATTTTTCATAGGTTACAGTATTAGTTCTACGATGAAACTGATTTAGTGTTAATTGAGTGAAATCTTTTAAGTTCTTAAAAGTAACAACTTGTGTGTGTTTTAAAGAGAATGATTTTTTGACTTAGATAATGTATATAGTTGACATTAGGCCAATTAGACATGTTTCTCTTGCTTAAGAAGAGAAGAAGAGAAAAACTTCATGGAAATACAATGGTGAGAACATTTCTTACTGATCAAAGTAGAAATGAATAGGAAAAGAGAAGAAAGTGATAATGGTGTCATCTAAGGGAAAGCCTCCTGGAGCCAGACAGAACCAGATCAAGTCCAGATTAAGTTGTCCATTTTCTCTGAAGGTCAAGCATTATCCTAAAGATAGCCTTAAGAAAATTCCTTCAGATAACTAGGATGCAAAAATGTTTGAGGGACTGATCCAGATTGGCAATGTATTAATTTGCAATTAGAATGGGGACTATCATATTGTATTCTCTCTCTATAGTCAAGCTCTGTAGGTAAAACTAAATCATAATCAGGAAGATGATATTCCAGAGTAGAATCTGAACAAAAGGAGATAAATGAATTAAATATGAAATTGCCTCATTCTAACGTGGCTTAACATACTTCTCTCAAAAAGTAAGGGGTTTGCCAATGGCACCACAAATCAGTAAAGCCTATCAGCTATCATCACCTCCATCCACCTCCACTGGAGGAAGCCTTGCCGTTTGGATTGGACATACCTGATGGTTGAGAGCTGAGTCTTTCTCTACCATACAGAGTGTTTGAACGGGCACTGTTAACAGCAGCCTACATGACTTTTATTTTTATTTCTATACTTATCAGTTGCCTTTCTGATGGACATAGTTCTTTTGAATGTGTGTGTGTGTGTGTGTGTGTGTGTGTGTGTGTGTGCGCACGTGCAGTGCATGTGTGTGTATAACTGGACTGGAGTTAAGCCTGATCTTATGGACTATCAGTCATCCTGTTTCTTTCTAGCGACTGCTTATCTCTTTGCTAATTCATTACTTGTTGCTTTTATAATTTACTTCCCCATGGACAAGTTTACTTATTTCCAAGATCTTTGAGGGACTTCTCTGTGTAGCCTTATGCTGATGCTTATTAATTAAATGTAATAACATTCTCTACACATTCTCTACAAAAAAAAAAGGATAAATGGCATGGCATAACAAAATTCTGACAATTGATCAAACTGTTCTACCTCTTCAACAAATGAAGTCTTTTTAGTAGTGTTAAATAAATTTCCATTTGATGGTGCAATGATTTAGTATAATGAATAATTTGAATTATCAGTGGTTATAACTATTTGTTGAATGATTTATAGCATCTGAGCACCACCCACATAAATCCTATATAATCATCATATGAACTGACATATGACATCAGGAAAAGAATTTGAGATTTGTTCCCAAGCTTAGGCTCCATATTATTATTTCCACTGGTTTGTTTGGAATACTATGCTGTAAGCTTTATAACATTATTATGAAAACAAAAAAAATGCTATCTTCTTATTTCATATAAAAGAAAAGTGGAGTTCTAACCAGTAAAAACAAGCCATCCCATCTAATTTTTTCACAAACTGTGCTCCTGGGATTTGTTTGAAAGCATCACTGGATGATGCTGAATAATATTGCATGAGAGAGGACTTGGGTGTAGTACTTTGAATAACCTCATGATGTTTGCTTTAAGAAGAGTAACTCTGCTTTCTGAATTCTATTAAAAAATCAATTTGGTTGCTAAAATCAGGACTGTAATTTAAAATTTTTCAAGACATTAGTCAATCCCTTTGTGAATAACTGATCCTTTATGGGCAATATCAGCACTTTAGAAGTTACCTTAGTGAAACCACAATGATGGCTGGCTACAGAGTGCTTTCTTGTATCACCTCTAGTGTAGTAGACAGAATCCTGGACTAGGAGTTAACAGATCTAAATTTTAATCTTGACTAACCCTATGATTTCAAACAAATTATTTAGGCTTTGTCTATTGGCCTCCGTCATGGGTTGAATTGTATCCCCTCAAAATTCGTATGTTGAAGTCCTAAGCCCTAGTACCACAGAATATGACCTTATTGGAGATAGAGTGTTTATAGAGGTAATCAAGTTAAAAATGAGGTCATTAGGGTGGACCCTAATCCAATACGAAGGGAAAATTTGAATACAGACTTACAGGGAGAACTATGTGAACATAAATTGCCCTCCAAAGGAATTGGTCCTGACAACAACTTGATTTCAGACTTCTAGTCTTCAGAACTTTAAGACAATAAGTTTCTGTTGTTTAAGCCACTCTGATTGTGGTACTCTGTTACAGCAGCTCCAGCAAACTAATATAGTTTCTTTAATGCCAAAAGGTGGTAATGAAATCATTCTATAACAGCCCTCCAGACCTTTATCTTTCTTTGCATTAATGAAATTATTCTTCTATCTCTGTGCTGATGCAATCATATTTCTGAAATGCAGATCTGGTCTTGTCAATGCCTTGCTTAAAGCCCTTCGCCAAAACACCTACAGAGTTAAGTAAGATTCATACCCCCACACATGGCAGACAGGGCCTTTCATGGTCTGAACCCAAGCCATCTTTTTATAGCTTCTTGACCCCTAAATGCCATTGCCATCCATTTCTCCCTGGAGAGTCCTGCCCTTTCCTTTAATTTGGGAGATGGTCACCAAGTACAAAGGAATTGTGGGAACAGGAACCTGGACAGCATTAGAGAAGATTAAAAGGGAGAGGAGATGGAAAATGGGAGGAAGAAAGAAAAAAATAGTAAAGTCACATTGTCTCTGTGTAAAACTTTGTTGGTTAAACAAAATGAATTTGAGGGTATATATATTCAGATTTTTTTCTGTTGTCCGGTATTGCCAAAAATTCTTCAAACGACTAGTGGCATGAATGGCTGCTTTGTAAAACATTTTTAAAGTTAAAATTGAAGGATTTCACATATGAAAGCAGATGCCTTAATAGAGCCTTTCTATATGCCCAGTCAAGACTAGTAAATTTTGCTCAGCGTTGACACAGTACACTGTCTAAATCTCTTCTCCGTCATGCATTATAGGAGGCAAATATAGTCCTCTACCTCATAGGCCTGTCAGCTATTTGAAGTCAAGGACCAAATTTCAATTATTTCTTTCACTCTACTATACATAGCAAAATAAAAAAAATTAATATAGTTTTTAAGAAATTAAAGTGTAAATAACTTTTTAAGAAATTAAAGTTATAATATAGTATTGTCATATGCCAGCTGTTTGTATACTACTCTAAAATTGCTTAAAGGACCAAAAACCATCGTTAAATATAAAAGTCCCCGCTACTGCTCACCCATGGGAAAGTTCACAAGAGAAACAACCCAATTGCAAATCAACCCCCACCTCTTGGGGTTCACTTTTGAAACCACTGTTGTTTTCTTTTTGCACAGCAGCCCTAAGGGTCCTGCTTTCAGCTGCCACCTGTGGATGACTGCCTTCTCTTTGAGATGCCCTTTATCACCCCCATTGGCCATAATACTCCGTAATGAATTTTGTTTGTACCATCCCCAATACACCTTCCAAATCCATTCAAATCCATTCTCCTGTGATCCAATAACCAATACAGACAGAAATTTGATTTTAGAGATAAAGATGATAACTGGAGTGTACTTAGGGAGAGAAATAGCTTTGTTCACAGCCTCTCAAATACTTTATATTTGTTATTATGTGACAATGCCTTTGGAATTTTAGGAGACCCAGTTAGTATGTAATTATATCAAAATGGAAGATTATCAGCAGCAAAAGGAATGTAGGGAATAGGCCAAAGGATAGGGTTGGGGAAGATGAAAAGTATGGAGACTGTAAATGGAAAAAAAAAAGGCAAGGCTCATAATTCACCCAGCTCCTGTGTATATAATTCTTGACTGCTCAAATGAAAATTAAATTATGGGGCGGTTATATTGAAGTAAAAACCCTCTGAATTTTAGCAGCTTAATTGGTAGCTTTTTAAAAACTGTAAAAGGTTTTAAAATTACAATTCCAAATTCTATGAAATAGAGCCATTTTAGTGCTTCTAGACCCTATTATTTTAAGTTTTAACATTTTTTTCCTGAACTAAGTGTGGAAGATTAAGGTAACATAATTTGACTCCTGGGTGAGCCTTGGCATTCTTCACCTTGCCCAGATGTATATGATTACATTTTCTATTATGTGAACTATGGGGACATATGGTATTTTCATCAAGAAGTGATGAAAGAAAACATCTTTAGGAAAGTTGAAAATATTGCTTAACTTAGGAAATAAGTTTCTGAGACTGGGGATTTTTTTTCTGCTTCGCTACCTGGCAGTCTAAGTGTAGCATGTGTGTGTGGAGTGTTGAGGGATACGGTATGGTTGGAGAACAAGCATACAAACAAATCAACCAAAAATATGTAACTCACAAGACTTGGTTAAATTCTGGATTGTGTATGATTTATACAAAAAGAATACGGAAAGAAAGAAATGAGATAAACCAACAAGTTTTATTTCTGAAAAACTCTGGCAAATGGTAAAGATACTTGTTAAAAAGTAAGACTACTCAGTCATTTTCCAGTGTTTCTGGACTAAACTCTTGGTTAACCGGAAAGTAGGCTGAAGACTGCAGCTCTTCTTCCAGCTGCACTCAGGGCAAAAATTAGGCTTAAATTCTCCCTTCTACTTAATGAGTCAGGAACATAAATTAATAGAGACTAGCAGTCACTTCCCACAGTGAAATTTGAGTTCAGCCTTGACTATCCAATAGTTGTTCTAAGCTGAGCATCCATTGTGTGACTTTTGGTTGGATGAAGAATCATATGTTCTAATAAAATGTTTGCTTTCTTTCTGGTGATCTTAGTTTATGCTGGATTCAGTATCCATATCCACATTCTTAGAAAAACAAAGCATAGAAATTAAAAAATCAAAACATCTAAGTAATTAAATGAGTGGGAGGGCAGTATTAAGAATATTTTAACCATGTATTATTTTTTTGGTCCCTCTGCAGCCAGGAGTAAATGTCCCCCTGAAAGTAAAATGAGACTAAAATTTTTATCAATACTGTGTCCATTTAACAACATTGTCCAAGACCAAAGAAATGATGGTCTCATTATCTATGAAATAGATGGGATCAGGAAGGAGACAAACCATAGGAGACTCCTAAACTCACGAAACAAATTGTGGGTGGCTGGGGGGTGGGGGGGGTAGGGATAGGGTGGCTGGGTTATGGACATTGGGGAGGGTATGTGCTATGGTAAGTGCTATGAAATGTGTAAGCCTGATGATGCACAGACATGTACCCTGGGGCAAATAATACTTCATATGTTAATAATGAAAAAAAACAAAAAAAGAATACATTTTAAAGGACTGATAGGATTGAAAGGATTAAAGCTAGCCTATAAGATAAAGTTAATGTCAAGACATTAAATAGGAAATTTACTGTGATATGACAGAATTTTTTTAAAAATATAGAATTTTTGCATTGAAATCAAGAGTTTTCCAATGAAGGAGACAGTCATTAAGTACAATGAGAATATGGCTGAAGAAGTATTTATCATGGCAATTATAATTATGCTTTTATGTTAGCTACAAACACCAAGCACATTATCATTTGCATTTATTTATTTAAATAATCTAATCAAAAATCTATTTCTAGTACTTTAATATGCAGGAGCCATCTCTAAATAGAGCATTGGGTCTTCCAAATGGAAATACTTTTTTCATGCACAGACCACTATGTTACATTGCTTCTGAAATGATAGAGTAATTAGAAATCCAGCCCAATATAAATATTAGAATGTGCATCGAAAGTACTGCTTTAGATGGACATGTTCTCTGGAATATTATCTCTTTTCCTTCAAATATTTTCTTCTTTCCTAAGAAGCAAAATGCTAGAAAGTAAATATCATTGGGTAGAAAATATATAAATAATGTGCCAAGAAATCTAGAAAGGATTGAAAATCTTTTGGAAAAAAGGCAGATTTAAAGATAATAATGAAATAATAAAAAAGTAATAAAAGAGGAAAATAATTTTTAAGAATCAATATAAGAGGCATAGGAAATTTAGTAGTAATAAAATTATAATAAAAAGTAATCATTCTCTATTTTCATGTATTTGCCTTTACTGTATTTAATTCTAGTGACAGTTCTTTCTTTAGTACCTTTGTAAAATACTCATGCTCTTGTGCTCTGAATCTATGTTTAATTTCTTGTTGTAATTATTGTTGTTATTAATTTCTTGTTGTAATCACTTATAAGCAAGCGATGCTTATAAGCAAGCATAGATAGGTCCTCTGTATTGATCTCATTAATTAATGCACACAAAGGGTACATCTATTTTTATCTAATCATAACTTTGAAACCACTAGCTCATGAATATGGCTCAGTTGCCTATTCAAATGCCCCTTCTCCTTAGTGATAAACTTCTCCGTGACATTCTTTTTGAATAACTTCATTCAAGGTACAAAATATGGGATAGTACAAAATGCGGAAGTTTATAGTAAGATCCATTCTTTATATGAGAGTGGTTTAAGAAGGACTAGTTAAGGATTTGGTAGTAATATTAAAGGAATACATTACAAACTACAATGATTTTCTTAACATAAAGTGAAATGGAAGTCTGGTATTTTTCTGGTAAATATGACAAGGCAGAAATCTTGCTCTTTAGAATATGTACCCAATATAGTTTTTTATTTATTTATTTTTATTTTATTTATTTATTTATTTATTTATTTGACAGAGAGAGGGATCACAAGTAGGCAGAGAGGCAGACAGAGAGAGAGCAGGAAGCAGGCTCCCCGCTGAGCAGAGAGCCTGAGGCGGGGCTTGATCCCAGGACCCTGAGATCATGACCTGAGCCGAAGGCAGAGGCTTTAACCCACTGAGCCGCCCAGGCGCCCCTGTACCCAATATAGTTTTAGAATGTATTTAAAATTATTCTTTTTATCTCATTCTACTCCTGATTAAAATATTATTCTAGAGACAATTTCACAAGAAGTGTTTTTGAAATATAATACAGACACTTGATTATTTTCTTGAGGAACATTGGTCAAAAGAGCTGTGTGATAACATATATATTTTCATATGCATATGTATGTGATGCTAACATATCTGTGTGTGTCTTTATGTGTATAAATTTATGAACACAAAATCTCTGCTTCTGACTTAGCCAGCAGTGGTGTAATAGGTGTGGCATCTCTCAGAGCTGAGCTGAAGGACAAATGGACTCCAAAGAGTGTGGATCCAGGACTCTATTAGTGATGCATCCAAGAGCATCAGGGAAAGAATCACTGTCCATTCTGCTTATTCCTTGCTCTACAGCTTTGTTTAGGGCATCTCCACAAACCAGGCATGCACTCTCTTCTGATTCCAATTACTTAACCCCTACATGTCTTCCAAGGCTCCTCAAAGCTGTATTCCTTCAAGGATCCAAAAGCTGTTTGCCCCTATTTCAGGATTTACTAACTATTCTCTTCTTTCCTGTAATATTTAATATCCCTCTATTTAGCATTAACTTTTAAAATTTCCTTCTGATTCTGAGGACCATCTTCCTTTTCCTTGTAAAATCTTCTGCTAATGATCATCTTAGCACATAGCTCAGTCCTAAGCACCATGTAGGCAATTGAAGGACCAGAGTCCTTTGTTTGGATCTTTCTTATAGCTCTGAGAGTCTACGCTGTACTACACACATGAATTTTAATATTTCGGAGGTCACTGAACTTTCAGAGAATCTTGAAGACAGTACCTCTTTTCTCAGAAAAAAAATGTACACACACACACACACGCCACTGACACACACAATTTTGCATGTAATTTTAAGGATTCATCAACCCCAATTTACCAGACTGTAATTTTCTTTGCCTACAAAAAATGTGTTGTGTTTTTCAATACTTAACATAGTTCCTAGATGCTCAATAAATCTTGTCTGGGATAAACAGAACTGGACTCAAGCCTTTGTTAGGCTTCACATTTCCTATATTTGTATTCCATGCAGTACTTAGCACAGTGTCTTGGCCATAAGAGTAATTTAATAAATATTTGTTGAATCAAATTGAGTTGTTCTGTCTTTGTATCTTAGAGAAACACCAATTACAGTGATATAGGTAGATGGGGCTAAATAAATATTTAGAATGTCTCTTTCAACACTTAATCTTATTGTTTTAACATTCTACAGACTTGAATCCACTAAATTAAGTATATTAGTGTTAATAGATACACTTTTAATCTTTTTCATGAAGTGTTTAAATTTTGAAGTATTTAGGTGTAAAGAAACAAAGTAGAATTCATTCCTCCTTTTATAAATGTCACTACATTCTATTTCAAGAATAATGTGAATAAGGACCACGTCTTGGAATTCTAAAAAGAAGCATTTCTACCAGTGAAGGGAGAGTATGAGGCACCTTTTTCTTCCACAATCAACCCAAATGTCTCACCACTTAAAACAGATTCTCTTCTGCTTGGATAGCAATCCTGTTCTTAGCAGTTTTTGGAATAATGAACAACCCTCTTCATAATGACAGAAGTTTGAGCCTTAAAAATAAAATAAATAATTAAAAAGGAGAAGGGAGAGCTGACTGATTGGAACGACACCAAATTTTTATTTTCAATGGCATTTGTAGCTGCTAGAAGCGACACAATTTGTGTCAGTCTAGGAACTCGAGGTAACCAAACATAAATTGTAATTGACCAAATTAAAGTCAGAAGAATTGTAATTAGTTCATTAAATAAATGATGTGGAGAATTTCCCAACTTAGCGGTGAGATACAAAACAACACACCATCTATTCAATAGAAAATAAGATGAAAAGGGATAAAACAAGAATAAAAACCTAACTTTCTTTTCAAAGGAAGCAAGGAAAAGACAATGGAAAGAAACATTAAAAAAGGAAGATTCAATTAGCAAGGAAGGAGAACAGGAGAGAAATCCAAGTGGGATTCTCCGGGAGGGAAAAGAACGTGATGAGAGTTTAGATCATAATCTATAAATAGCCTTTTATTTTATAAATCCTTCATGTGATGCATAGATTATACAGTGAGCCTCCCTTGTCCTTAATATGTACAGTCTCCCGGCACATACCTTTTAAGGCAATCTGCAATAGTAAGCACAAAGAACTAGCTCTGGAAAATGACTCGGGCTTCTCTCTTTCAAAAACCAACAAGAAAATTGATGAGGAGAGAATCTGGGAACATTGCACAAATTGTCAGGAGGGCACAGGAAGGATCAGTCTTAGTAGACTATGAAATAATTCAGAGAAATAGTATGCCCTGCTTCTTCTAACTTACCGGTTTGAGGGATAATTTTAATTACCATCCTATAATGAACCTTCTTCCAAATAACACAAGCAACCCCTTTACCTGTCATTCTTCACAAATGTGTCAGGTCCTATGTTCTATTGGTTTCTTCTCTCCCCTTTGTTCTGATTTTCAATTCTATCAGATGCTAGTGGTAGGAAAGGGGGCAGAGGATGGAAAAGCAGAGAGTATAAGAGGGCAGATATTTTGTAATTAATTCTTTGATGTTTTGTTGTATTTTCAAGGACTCCTTTCCATAGTGTTTCCAAACACTTGAATTTCAGAAGCAGTTTTGTAATCTTACATGAAATTTAATACTCTCTTCCAGTTTTTTAGGAGGGCAAGGAATGGGCAAAGGTAACCCATATGATAGTTGCCACTTCAGAATGTTCTTTATAGCGGGCCATCATTATTTTTAAAGGAAAAACAAAAACCTTATTTTTAAAGAGGAAATAAAGTATATCTTGAGACCCTACTCCCACCCCCAGACATAGGGATGGATTATATACATCTGCATTCCCAGCCATTTCTTTCCACCTGGCTGGGAGAAACAGAGTGGCTGAGGAAAAAGCATTCGTCTGTGGTGTGATGGGCACAGTCAGTGGCTATCCCTCCAGTTAGACAAGTTTCAAGACATTTAAAGAGTGATGCCATGGTTTTTTAGGAAGATAAATATATCACATCTTCCTTCAGTCACTTATCTTGAATATCACTCTCTCCTACACATTTCTTCTAGCCAAAAAGATTACGTAGTTTTGCTTTGGTATTTTTATTACAAAAGAAATGTGTTGTATTTTGAGAATTAAAAATATATATAATTTATACTTTCCACTGACAATTTTTTACCATAAATCTCTTTGTACTCTCATTGAGCTTTTCAAACTGTCCATGGAAACAATGATTTAATATTACAAAGTAATGAGTGCCGATAAGAGAGGCTACATTTCTCTAAGGAATATCCTCACTGTTCTTCAGAGTAAAATATATTCATTCTAAGAGTCACATTCTAGATTCAATACCCCTGTCTACATTGTCTAAATTTCTCTCATTGACCACAAAAAATGTTGTTTTGAACCTTTCCATCTTTGGCATTTTTGTCATATTTCATATGCTCTGTCTGGGGAATCTCATTCTGTACCATAATTTAAAATACTTTCTTTGTGGGGAACCTGGGTGACACAGTCTGTTAAGAGTCCAACTCTTGGTTTTGGCTCTGGGCGTGATGTCAGGGTCATGATTTCAGGGTCATGAGGTGGAGCCCCGTGCCAGGCTCCATGCTCAGTGTGGAGTCTGCTTAAGACTTTCTCTCCCTCTCCCTCTGACTCTTCCCCCCAGGCCTGACCCCGTACTCTCTCTCTCTCTCTCTAAAATAAATAAATAAATCTTTAAAAAATAAAATAAAATACTTTCTTTGTATCAACAGCTCTCAAATGTACACCTCCAGCCCAGAACTCACTCTTCAGCTTTCATACTAGAGGACATATTCACCTGTTTATTCAAAATATTCCTAAAGAAGGCTATTATTCCCTGGTAACCCAATCCAGACCAGCTCATTCTCCTAGATTCCATCTCTCAAGATATCACAGTTGACCTGGGTGTCACTTTTAACACCTTCCATTCTTTCAGTTTCCTGTCATCCCTGCCTCACATAGTGGCACCCAACAATTCTTCAGATCCTGTGAATTTTCCTTCTGATAGGTCTTTTGGAGTCATCCCATCATTGTTATGTTCACTGGTAGGTGTGATTACAATGTCATACCATCTCTTACCTAAGTTATTGTAAGGATAACCTACATGATCTGTGATTCCAATGTAATCCATATATACTTTCATATTTTTATGAAAATATGATCCTTTAAGTCCCTTCAATTAAGTCTCCTGATATATCCTTTTTAAGTTCCTTCTAAATCTGGCCTCTGCCTACCTGTTCAGACTCATCTCTTACCACTTGTGGCATCACTTAACTATTTGGAGCACAGTTTCATATCGAATAAAATACCTACATATTTTAACAGCCCATATCAATAGCTACCAAATATGCATTGTATATATGAACCACAATATATTTTAGTAGTCCTGTATTGATAAAATTTATAATCTTTACTATTATAAACAATGGTGCAAAGACCATCCTTGTGCATACAGCTCTTCATATTTTTATACTATATGATTATCTTCATAAGATAAATTCTGAGCCCCTAGTCCACAGGGTAACGGAGGAGCAGATGACACCTGAACATACAGAGTGTTGCATGGGAGGAAAGAAACCCTGAGATTCTTGAATCTGGGTCTTTTAAAATGGATGCTTGCTTTTTGCCTTGGAGGGAGACATTATGGGGAGCAAGGATGCTTGTCCTTTGTTCTGGAGAAAGACACTATCTTCCAAGACTAAGCAAGCTTGCTCTTGCTCCAGATAGAGACATTATCTCTATCTTTCAAAGCTGTTCGCTAGACAAACATTCATGAAATGATAGTTTGGAGCAAAAGATAGTCAATGACTCACTTTTTAAGAAAAACAGAAATGTGAGAGACCCATGGATAACTGTCTCCCTACAATTCATTCCTTCTAAACCATCTTGGCTTCTGGCAAATGTTCCCAAGAGTACATGACTGCCTCAGCCACTATGACAAAGGCTGGGGCCAAATTCTTTCAATTTGCCTCATACAGAATTTAATTAAGGTTAATATCAGTACGAATTCAAACAGCAGGACGAGGCTAACTTGCAGGATTGATATCAGTCATGGCCCCCCAAATCCCATGCCCAACGAGCTGAATAAGTCCCATAAAAGCATCGTGGTCTACCCTCAGAAAACCAGGTTGCTTTCTCCTTAAGTCTCTATTTTGATCTTCCCACAAATTGGAGGCATTAATCCAGGTATCTGGCTGCATGAAGAAAATCTAGATCATCTGGAAAATCTGTCATTTATAACAACACTGACCAGTGGTTCAGTTTCATTTCAGCTGATGCCAGGGACAAATTCATGCTGCTTTGTCTGATTAGATGATCCTTATTATAGAGGTCTCCAGGGTACATGTAATAATGAAGCAGGAATCCCTCCAGAAGCTTTCTCTAGTAATCAAGGATGGCTCATTTTGGAGAGATCTTCACAGTCATCTAAGGGCAAAATGATCTATTGGTGGTGTTTCTTTAAATACTGGAAGGTCGTCTTATGACCACCCCTCAGGCACAAGTCATCATATTTTGGGACGGGAAGCAAGGTAATGTCTGGCTTCAACACACAGTATAGTCCTAGAGATGCATGCGGTGCTTGGAAAAAGAACATGCTATCTCTAGCTGTCCATTTCCGTCAGTAGGACCTACATCAATTAGGAGCATAATCTGACAGTAATCAAATATGGCCTCCCACTGGCTGGTAACATTTATGATTCCCAGATCTGTTTGAATCTTTGAATCTAGTTCTCAGGCAGTTCTTCCAACTCATCCTATTTGTCCACAGCCCAGTCAGGCGGCACTTATCTGTCCTATAGAATGACTGACAGCTATAGCAATGGGGAAAGGCAAGGAGTCCCAAAGTGCTGACAGATGTTTTGTGTGGTTGGTAGATGAGCTGGGACCATAATCTGCTCTTTCCCATAGATTTTTCAGCTAGGTTCCAGGAAAGAGTAATCAAATCATGGTCAGGCCCATGTAACAGGACATGACAGATCTAGTAGTCAGTTCTATTCAAGGTGTTTGCAACAGCTTGGGAGAACCACGACAGGGCATTTTCTTTCATGAATAAAGTGGCAGGGGTGATTATGAAAGACAAAATTCATTAATGCTCACTCTTGCTCATACCTTCTGGGGTCTGAAGTGTTCCTTCCCCAGAGAACAGAGATGTTGCTGTCCCATAACCACCACAAAATCTCTGTATAGCTATATCCTCATCTTTCTTCTAAGCATCTCCTACTCATACCCAGGCTTTTCATACAGAAGGATCAGGTGAAAGAGGGACATGCACATTTTTATAAAACTTATCAAAGCCCTATGTCCCCCACTTTGATGTGTGTTGGCCATTGCAGGAGGACACTCCAAGCAGTGTACTCAATCAAATAGTTATTATCTTTATGTCCTAAGACCATGTCAATTCAATAAGATAAGCCAAGTAGCTGACCAAAATTAAGTTAGAATTCATTAGGTCCCCTTTTGTCTGGGCTGCCACCAAAAGGAGTACAGACCAGGCCATCCTGAGGTTGCTATTCAGGACAAGAAAAATTCATTATGCCTAGAAATAGCTCAGAAATTGGAATTTTCAAAATAGGTTTATATACCCCCCCCCATTTTGTCCTGGTCATTATGACAATTATCCAGGAAGTGGCCAAGGGAAGATGATCCATTTATGTAGAAAGGCATATTCAGTGACCAAAGTGTTTTTTTAAACTGTGTGGACCAAGATGAGGTAAGGGAGCTAAAGTCAGAGAGATTTTGAATTTAATTATTTTATGAAGCTGTTCTAAAATTCAACAATATCAGATGATCGTGAAAGGTCAAGTACATGGAAGATCATCAAAACCTTGCTATCAACCCTTGTTCACTGGCTTCTGTGGTAAGAGTTAATGATGGTCAAACTGCAAATGAACTGGAAAGCTGAAAACCTGACACCTATTAGTAGCCAAATTTGGCTGATTGGACTGGAAAGGCAACAGCATAATCTGTAAAGTGTCAACAGTGGTAAGGTACCACCGGTAACCCTGACAGGGGGGTCAAGGGCCAGTTTTATCTGCCATAAATATTCCTACAATATGCCAGACTATCATTTTTCCAAGTAGCAGAGCAAACATCTAGGCAACAGTCCAAGAACCATTCTATCCATAACTAGGTTCATCAAAGGTAGCAATGAGAACTGTCTTACGCTCAGAGAGGAATAACCACAGTCATTTTTTGGTTCTATATGACTGGCACTGAGATTGAGGAGCCAGAGTTGCTTAGTAGACACCACCGGGTTTCTGCTCATCTGAATCATCAATGAACTAGGCCCAGATATTTTAGGGGAAGCTCTGTGAATTCAGGGCACCACTCAGGGCACATAGCCAGTAGCTTTATTTTAGGCTGCAGAGATGACAGAGAGATGATAGGAAGTATTTTATGTGTCCCACTAGCACTTTTCCAGATGTGGCTCTTACTGATCAGAAAACCCCCCAGGACTTTATAAACATTCACAGTACAAGCATGTGAAACATTAATATCAATTATACATTCAGCAAGGGAAGCCACAACAACAGTACATTGAATTAACCCAAAGGGTCCCATCTACAAGTTCATTTTAACTTCCTTTCCCCATTGCAAATCTTGTCCAAACCCCATTAGTTGAATTTGGGCATCCCTTTCCCTACCATGGGACTATATAGGACAATACAATTCTGCCTGTACCAAACAGAGCTGTAAAAATTTGAGTGCTTATCCTCTCCAAAGTTTTTCAAGTTATTAGGATGAATAGGTATGGACTTCAGTACCCCTTGGGGACAAGGAAACTTAAATTATCTCCCCTAATTATCTTTCTTTGTAAAGCAGCTGAGATCAAGCTAGAGAGGAAAGGAGGGAATAGAAATGTGGAAGACGAGAGTACTGTTGTGCTATTAAGTAAGGCACATTTACTTTAGGTTTCCAGTGACATGGTGGCTGTTTCATGGCTCAACCAAACCAAATTCCAATGTTAATGGTGCACCGAAGGCCTTTATCAACCAAGTTCATTATCGCTTACATGAATATTCTAGCTTTGGGGACCCCCTGATTTAGTAGCCGTGGACATACTGCTTTGAGATCGCTGCTGTCAGGTATGTACACTTTGATTCACTTGGGATTGACTTGTACCAGTAGTCATCTTTTTTATCCATCTTAATCTATATCATTTGCTATCCCATTGACAAAATAGTATAACTTAGGTTCACACCTAGTTTCAACATAAAGGCTAGGGCAGATTCCCATGGTGTCACAGCTGACTGCGATAATTTACCTAAAATTCTTTGTGTCAGTTTTTATTCTCCGGTGAGTGAACTCCATTGGTGTTGTTAGCCCAATCAGGGCAGTAAGAGTCCAAAGTCTAGTCAATGTCTCATCTATGGTTTCTCAAGGGAATTTATCTGTCTAGGAAATCTCCCTGAGGGGGCCTAATTTCCCTTATGGCAGCCATGACCACAACAGGAAAAACAAACAAATAAACAAAAAACTTGCGACCTTTTACTGTCATCTCTGAATGGATCTAAGTTAGTCATGCTAGAGTATGGAGAGACTGAGTCACAAAACTGCTTAGTTGTTGCCATTTTCAAGCAGTAAATGATAGGCTTCTCATTGCTTCATCTCTCTAGTAAAGCAGATAATGTTCTAAAATTTCCCTAGGTCCTACCCATACTATTCATGGATTTTCCTTCTTTCAGCCCAGTGTAGTGTACATTCTTTAGTTATTATCTGAAATGGGTTGGAAAATTCTATTTACTCAGGATAACTCATAGTATTAGTTGCTAGCGGTTATAGTGGGGCAGACCTAAGACTGATTGCTGTATTGTCAAGGAATCCTCCCCCTTCACCATAGAGGAAGAGTTAGCAACAATCAGGCCACAATTCATGCATCTGTCTATGAGCATAATTCCTGGTACCTGGCCTATAAACAACTCCCTAACATTTCCTCATAATAGATAATAAAACAAAGGATCATTTACTGCCAGACTGGCCATACAATTTGGCTGCTATGTTTACTATTGATTTCTATGGGTTTCCCTCAAATACCATTAATTGCCCCATAAGGCCCCAACTTTTCCTCTTCCAGAAAGTGTGTCTTAGTCAGTATCCCACCACTAAACTGTACAGAACTGTGAAGGGTCTGAGATTTTACTCTACTTGGGAGATAACAGGTTAGCCTGCCATAGTTTTATAGGTGCTCATCAAAGATGTCAGAAATTTTTTCCCAAGTCAAAGAACTTAATTACTCATAGCATAGCAACCAGCATGAAAATCAACATATATTGTACTGAGGCACTGAGACCAAGTTCTCACAGAGCAAACCAAAGAGGGCTAGAAGATAACTGCACATGCAATGGGTTGTGCTCCAGGAGATGAACTCTGAAGTTGGGAACCCAAATCTTTTGTAATGGGTAGTAAGCATGCCTGATTATGCCCTGGAAGGAGACATTATCTTTATTATACCAGACAACAAGCACATCTGCCTCTTCCTCTGGAGGGAAATGCCATTTCTATCTTCCAAGTCTGTTTCCATACAAACATCCTTAAAAATTTAGTCTAAAACAAAGGCTTTTCTCCCAAGACACAGAGAAACATGAAAGACCTATGGGTATTTTCTCTCATCTCTTTCCTCTCTACACATTCCGCCACAGCTCAGGAACCAGGCACCTAATTCCAGGACTCAGAATGCTTAGATCTATCTCATCTCACCATAGTTAATAGATCATCTGGATCATAAACATTTCCAAGAACTCCTGTTCTATTAGGACATATGCCAGTTTAAAAATCAAGGCATTCAAAGCAAAGTATGTTGTACAACATGAATCCTTATTCACTTTTCCAGTTTTCTTACTTCTTTTCACTCCTCCTCTTACCCTTTTCATGGAAAATGTTTCTTACTTGATAGATTATATTCTTAAAATTAAAGTACTGTTTTAATAAATAAAAAAAATTCTATTTTATTAAATATTATACTCAGTATGTTTAGAACATGACTAGCAAAAAAAAGAATCTGCTTTATTCCAGACAGCAATTTAAAAACCTAGAAAAATATAGGCTGTACTCAAATTAAATAAAGATGGAGACAATACTGTTAAGGTTATGAGAAAGTAAGATTTACGCTGTGCATAGGATTTAGAATTTGTGATTTCCCCTCAAATATGAGAATTGCATTATAGGATGAAGTTGAGGAGTGAGCAATCTGCCTCATATTTCATTTAGTTGATTAAGTTTTATAGAGGAGATAGGATTTCAATTCAATAACTCTAAGATATGTTGTTTCAACCCCTTACCTTAATAGATTTAGTCAGGTTCTATGTAAGATGCTTACACAAAAAGATGATGGAAAACCAGAGTTTTGGTGTAAGATCAGAACAAATGTTAGGATATTTATAGCAGAATGCACTAATGGTTCAAATTAATTCATTCCAACAGGATGCACTTAAACTATGTCTAGCTCAGACACAGGAAAACATTAGAAGTCTGGAATATATACGTATATCCAGCAATGCATGATTACAAAAAAATATTCTTTATAAAATAAACTGAGGGTAAGTTTCCCTTCATCATCCTCAAGTATATTGTATTGTTTCTTTTTCTAAAAGTATATTGTATTGTAATTTAGAGAATTAAAAAAAAATTCTAACTAGTTAATGTCAACCACTTGTCTTTTGTCAAACTACCCATGAATAGGATGCCCGTTTACAGAATAACAAGGCTCTAGAATAATCCTTTTGCAGTTTTTTTTTTTTGTAATGAAGTATTACCATTTCTGAGATGCATATATGACTTTAGGAATGCTTCCTATTTCTTTAACAATGAGAAATCTCAGCATTTACTGACAGTGTGGTGGAAGGAATTACATTTTACACCAAAAAAATTGCTTTCTTTTCTAGAAAGCAAGTGATATGAAAGGTGAAGTCTCTGACATGTCCTTTAAAGACACAAGGACAGAAAGGCATGCTATTTCCCTCTAATTTTAATTGTTCTAGTCAGCAACAATTTTCCAGCTCCCTGACAAGGAAGGGAAAAATGGTAAATTAAGTTCTTATGTACAAACCTGTCCAAGGACCAGAATTCTCCTGCCTTCATATAGAAACTACTAGATCATCACAGGGTTTACCTGAGTCCCAAGGAGAAAACTATTCAAACTTATGCCTGGATTGCATAGGTGATCCCATCCGTCAGTCTTTTGAGACCCTTTCTGCTCTCTCTGGCCTTAATTGTTCTTTATTTTCTCTATTTTCTCTTCTGGCAAGAGAGCAGTAGTCAAGGCAAGCTGGGAACCAGTGTTATCAACTTGTTTGTGATGCTTTATTACCTAGCTTTCTGCTAAGCTCTAATAACAAGGAAAGGTGGTATTGGCCTGTTAATAATTAATAGCATCCAGTGCAAATGAAGTACTTCTGTCATAGGGCTTCATCAGTAAGGTCACAGTACAATAGGGGTTGCAGGTTCTGTAAGCATGTGTGGTATTTGCATATGTCAGAACAGACCGTGCATGCTAACAGTACAAACACTTCACATCTGCTTCTGTTTACTCCCATGCTAACACCCCAAAGTATAGGAGTCCTGTGTTAATTGCTCAGTTACATACTGACTGTTGATGTGTTCTCCACAGAGCTTTTCATAAGTGCACTGTTGCAAATAAACTGCTAATGACTTTGCTTATTCCAGCCAACCTTTTAAGGAAATCTACAACATACATGCAGATTAATGATTCCTCTATTTAGCAGTGTGTCTTGTGACTAGGTTTGCATAGAGGCAGTATCAATTAAGTAGTAATTATCTGCAAAGTGGAAAAAAAAGAGGGAAAATATAAATAAGTAATAAGTGTGATGCTAAAATATCTGAGAACAACTAGAATTGAACTCTGAGGCAAGGGCACCGACTAGTGAACATTTTTTCCCATCTTTTCTTATATCTAAACCCCATAGAGTCCTCAGGAGAACCAAAATGAGAACAGACACTTAAGTTCTTAAGTAATTTTTTATATTTGATTTTCAAGATGACCACTATTTTGAAATAGCCAAGAAAATAAGAAAATAGGGCTGAACGTAAACATCATTAACAAGATAGTTTATAAAAAAAGAAAAGAAAAAATTGGCCCCATAAATATTTATTTTATGAAAGGAACTGACTAAAATATACAGGATTTTCTATGTATCTTATCGACAGAAGTCAGCACAGAGTCCCAATTTATCCCTCTAATCTTGTCAAGCAATGGCCTTTATCAGTACCTCATAAGACTTACTCTGGGAAATTCTGCATTACCTGGCTCTAAAGAAAAAGACCAAGCTGTGTTCTGAGGATATGCGTAACACCTAGATTGGGGGGGTGAGTAACAAACTTTACAAAATCTACTTTTATTTACTAATCTTAGTTTGTAACAATCAAATGGTTCTTTCAGCTCAGGCTCATCTCAGGAGAGAGAGGCAGAGACCACAGTGTCCATGCACCGAAAAGGATGGGGTCACTTGGCTATGGTCCTTATTAACAAAAATGGTTTTGGCCTCTCTTTTCCCGCAACAGCAATGGACTGGGCAGAATGTGAATTAAAGCAGAGAGCCAAATGTTTAAGGTTTCTCCAGATGAACTAGAGCCCAACAGTTCCTTTGATAGCTTTTTTTTCCCCTCAAGACTGACTAGGATAGGTAAAAAAAAAAAAAGAAAAAAGAAAGAAAGAAAAGAAAAAAAAAGAAAAAAGAAATAACCTACAGCGATCATATTTTCTAAATCCTAAATGAAGACAAATGGTTTGACAAATATATACGGAGAAAGACAATTAGAAATGTGAATGGTATTGGCTACAAAGCAGTTAGATTCTGCGATAAAAATACCCAGGAAAACAGAAGTTTACGGAACAACGAAGTATATTTTGCTGTAACATTCCAATCCTAAGTAAAGCTCCCAGCTGCTGGGCTGCTCTGCTCCATCTGGTAAGTCAGGAATTGTGGAGGCCAATGAATATACCACCCAGATTTTCTTAAAGAAAACCCGCTGTGAGACTATCTGTTGTACCTTCAGATCTGCCTAGACATTCGTGTTGTGGCCACACTAGTGCCCAGGGTACTCCCAGTCAATGAATAAGCATGACAGGGACACCAGAGCCAGGACATTTTTGTCCAATGCAAGACTCCTCTAAAGGGAAATTTTGTTCAAGGACTCCATATTGCCTTGACTGACACTTCTCAGAGATGCTCTGCAGTCTAGAGCACACCCCACCCCTTCCCCCTTCCTTCCTGCTCTGCATGCAGAGTATCAGAACTACACTGCAGCCCAAAGGCTCTCCCCACATCTCCTTCTCCCTCTCCCCTTTACCTTTCGCAAATGTTCCCTTTAATATTTGCTGGAGGTTCAGGCTCATATAGGTGCATTATTTTCTAGTAACTGAAAAGTTTTTGAGCAACTGGAGGTACCTATTCCCTTATCTGAAACTTTTTGGGCCAAATGTGTTTCTGAGTTCAGAATATGGTGCATCCTGAAGCAGCTGGGTGATTTAGTCAGTTGTGTCCAACTCTTGATTTCAGCTCAGGTCTTGATCTCATCAGGGTTGTTGAGATTGAGCGTGGAGCCTGCTTAAGATTCTCTTTCTCCCTCTGTCTCTCCCCAGCTTCCCTGCTCACACACACAGGTGTTTTATCTCTCCCTCTCAAAAAAAAAAAAAAAAAAAGAGAGAGAGAGAGAATATGGTGCATCTGCTTTATATTATATACTAAACCCCATTTTGGGTACTCCACAGTAACCATGCAGCAAAACCCAAACATGCATACAAAGTAGGATAAATAGAGGCTATGTGATCTTACATAAATATAGGTCAATTTTTGCCAAAAATACATCTAGATCATGCCGAGAATCATCTCTAAAGATACTACAAAACAAACAAAAAATAAAGTGAAGGTTTTTGGTTTTCAGAACTTTATCGATGTGAGATTTGTGAACTATTTATCTTTTATACTATTACTAATAGTTTCATTTACTATCAGATTCATAATTTCCCCCTCTTTATATTATTCATCTATTAGATCCTAATCCAATGGTCCTCAAGCTTCAACATCAATAAGGATCTCTTAGGGGTAGTTTTCAACTCTCAAATTTTTATTCAATAGGTCTAGTGCAAGGCCTAGAAATCTGCATTTTAACAAGCTGGTCAACTCCATCCTCATCTATAATCCTGATACAGAAAATTTTGAGATTTAAACTTTGAAAATACTGTTCTAGACTGAGTTCACTTTTCACTCTGGTAAACAATTAATATCACTAGTTCCAGGTTTAATCTCATGGATTTTTGAGGCTCATTGTTTTTTAAACATAGAACCAGCTAACTAGCTTATTCTCTTATTCTCCCTCTATGACTCTAGTTCGAGTTTTGCATGTAGGTCATACAGCCATTTACTTCCTAGTGTAGTATTCACCAATAATTCTTCAGGGATATTTATCTTGGAATGACATGAGTTAGCTTTTTGCCTTTTTTTTGGTTTTTTTTTGGAACTGAAATAGAGCTGAATAGTTTCTACTTATCTTTGAGTATCTGTCTTACCAGAGTATCAGCTTTGAGCTTATAGAATTATGCAGGGGGTCACCCGTTTCCATGATAGTTGGAGTTTTAAGGATGGAAGACTATAGGTAACTCTAATGGGTAAATAAATCCACAATAGGAATAGCAGAACAACTGGCACAAAATGTATTTGTAAGTGTATTCTCAACTCAGTACTACTTTTAGCTTGGTTCTCTTGCAGGACCAGTTTTCTTTTGACCTAGTACAACAGTTGTATTTCTAAAGGTTCCTTTTCCTTTCCAAAGATATTCTTATTTCTATTTCAAGTTGAGTGCTTCCGGAAACTGGGGACTAATCAGAGAGTGTAATGGGATATGCTAAGAGGAGAGGTTAAGGAAAAAACCAATGCGCGTAAAAGGGTCCAGGTATTTACTTGGGTAATATGTTTACTGCCAACAAATATTTGTTCACCTCTGGTTTGGAATTTAAAGTCCTCTGCTAAAAACAGCTTGAATGATCATTAATATTAATATTAATAAGGGGAAACACAAGAAAACCAAAGTCCAAAAGCATCCTTTTAAATTACATGAATATCATTATTTCTACAGGTTTCATGATTATCAAACTGGGGAATATGACATTTTGCTAGAATTTAACTGGAATTAGAGGTTAAATGTGGTATATATATCCCTAGTGAATCAATTTTTAGAAAATGTTAGAAGAAACTAGTAATTTTTATGCTAAAATAAGCAGAGACATTATGGTATAGAATACAAAGTTTGTATGCTTTAATTAGTAAAACACACACTTATTAAGAAATACCATAAATAAAAATGCCTCTTTAGACTAAGACCTCATAACCTACAGAGGTCTGTCTTCTTTCTCAGTGATTCAGGGTAAGCTGGTGGGAAAGTTTAGAAAACAGTACAGTTGATTGTGACATGTGTGGTTAGGTATTTCCTGTAAAGCATGTAAACGTGCCTACTTTATTATTCTAGTGCCTGCTCCTGGATTCTCCATCTCAACTTGCAATATATGGAGTTGAGAGCTATATGAAAATCGTGTGTTTTACTTGTGCTACCAAGGATATGCAACAGGATGTTAAAATTGAACTATTTCTGACTCTGTTTTGGCTAAAGCCCCAAGACAATATTTGCCAACTATTCCACATTCTAAAGTTAGACCACCTATGTAGGACTTGCAAAGAAATACAGGAAATAGAGAAGGAACCCACAAGGCCCTTTTCACCCTTCAGGTAACAACCTATATAGCAGGCCAGCTGGGGCTGAGGAGAAGCTCTAACTTAGATGAAGTTTGATCTTACATGGACTAGACATTTTAATTGCTGAAATGAGACTTTCCTTTTGTGATGAGAGGTGATCAGAGGACTTTTTATTACCTAAGAGTGACCAAAAAGTCACAGGATTTCCTCTCAATTTCATCTGAGTAGCAGAGCAAATAACCCTACAGAGTGGGTCTGAATGGGCAGTGGAAGGAAAACAAAGTTTTTTTCTTTTTTTACTATATACCTGTACCTGGGACATGAATCAGGAAGAAAGAAGCAGTGTAAGAAAACATTTAAAATTTTCTATTGATTCTTTTCTTTGAGTTTGTTTGCTTTAAGGGGTTATAATGCTTGCTTCTATGAACCTTAATCTTTTACCAAAACGGGACTTTTCCTTTCCATTTTACAACACATTCTCTGCTTACCTCTGTTACATGTCACGAACTCATTCTCCATTCAATGCTGTTCTTGGTGTTCATTTTATCCATATTTCACTTGTTTTAAAATATTGGAATGATATTGTGTATCATCTTCTATGGGCTCCATCCATATTTTCCCATTTGATGATGCTGGGATAACTTTCAGATTTCATGGGAAGTGTCTCCCAATTTTCAGAAATACCTTAAGCAGAAAACAGCAGAGAAAATTACATTGTAGAGAACAGACAAATAAATAAATACTGGTTATAACTTCACCCCAAAAGTGTTTATCACTGGGTCTACAAATTCCTGACCTGCTTACCAGTTTACCTAAGCAGGGGAAATAGATTGGAATCCAGGATATATAAATCAATACAGTCCTCTTATTATGAGAACTCTATCTTCCAGATCATAGGACTGGATATCACTCCAGAGTGAGTAAAGAAAATTCATTTTACCATCAAGGAAATATTTTTTCTAGGGAAGTCTTAATTATATGAGAATTATCTTACTCTCTAAAACCAGAGACATAGATTCACATTGAGATACTTGCTAAAGGTTAAATTTCAAATACTGAGAGATGTTAAAAAAACAGACCTTGAGAAGATGCTAATGATAGATACAGATATTTATTGAGCACCTATTAAGTGTTAGGCACTGTGCTTGATTCTGGCCACATGCTGATAATGAATGGATGGTTCCTGATCTCTAGATGCTCAAAGGGTAGAAAAGAAAATATACATAAGTAGATTAATACCTAGAATTATACATATAATAAGAAGATGTATAAAAGATAAAATGAGATATGAGCATAGGAAAGAGGGTTATCTCTGTAAGGAAGTCAGGGGGACCTCCTGGTCAAAGGTCAAGTCAGCACTGGCTTTTGAAGAATAGACCAGGAGATGATGGGAACCTTAAGCAGAAAAGCAGAAAGCGCAGACACCCATATGCAAAGCAATGTGGTATATTCAGGAATCCCACTAGCAGGATGGAACAGCTGGAACATTAAGTGCACATGGATAGAAGTGATTAGGCCCAGTAAAGGAGGCTAACGTGGTGGGAAAGGGCAGGTGATAAAAGAACTTTGCTAAGGAACTTCATCTTGAAAGCAATAGGAAGTCGGCTAAGGATTTTATGTGCGTGAGAGAGATGAGCAGATCAGTGATTTAAAAGAATTCATGTAGCTAAAAATAAGACATGAAGTAGAGGGTAGGGAAGCTTACACATAAAAAGAAACCAGATGCCTAGGGGCAGAGGAAGTAGAGAAAGGAGAAAAACAAGAAAGAGATTTTGGAGGAAGAAAGGGAGGGAAAGAAAGAGAGAAAAGAGGAAAGGAGAGAGTGAGCTGAGCAAGAAGAAAGATGGGAAATTGTAATTCAAATAAAGAAATAACTTGCTCAAAATTTTGAAAGCTAGGTGTAGTAGGCAGAATAATGCCTCCCTCCCCTGCCTCAAGAGGTTCCATCCTAATCACTGGAACCTGTAAATATGTTACCTTATTTGGTGAAAGGGACTTCGATGTAATTAAGTTAAGGATTTACAAATGGGGAAATCAGCGTGGATTGGCCAGGTGGGCACACTATAATCACAATTTAGTCACTTCAAAGTCTTGTCTAAATGTTCTCATATCTGAGTCAGTTGACTTCTTTATGTCTTGGAAAGTTTTTATATTTTTCTGCTTTGGGGGGCATTATTTCTTAAAATTGAATTCCAGACTAGTTATGTATAAAAGAATACTAGAAACCAAGATAAATGACCTTTATGTTCAGAAATTGTTCATCTCTCCTTTCATCAGGTGCTTAATGTGGGCTTGATTCAATGTGTTCAGTAGTTTACCTGTATTTCCTTGCACCTGCTTCAAATTATTCCCGTGGTAGACACCTACACCTAGTGTAGGGGCTACGGTTGTCCAAAAGTTTTTCTGTGTTCCTGCTCTAGAGTAAGGTTTTCCTGTACACCTGCATCACCTATTTCTCTCCTTGCTCTTGCCCTCCAAAGATAGAGACCATTGTTGCCTGTTACTCAAGCACTAGTGCGTGGCTCTATGTAGGAAGTGGTGCTTTCTACTTGCCCTCCATTCTCAGTGTTACACAGGGCTGTACCCCAGAGTCTCAGGGTGGGGCTTTTGCAGTGTTCTAGTTCCCCATCCAGTGGTAGACAACTCCCTCCTTCTTAGCTATAACAGAATGCTATAGGGTAGGTGGCTTATAAACAACAAGTAGTTATTTCTGACCATTCCGTTGGCTCGGAAGCCCAAGATTAAGGTGCTGGCAGATTCAGTGTCTGGTCAGGAATTGCTTCCTATTTCACAGATGGCTGTCTTTTTACTATGTCCTTACCTGGGGGTGTGGGCAAGGGAGCACAATGGGGTCTTTGATATGAGTGCTAGTTCCATTCATGAGGTTGCTACCCTCATGATCTAATCAATCCTCACAGGCCTCACCTCCAAATTCTCTCACAATGGGTATTAAGATTTCAACATAGGAATTTTGAGGGGACACAAGCATTTGGTCTACAGCATCCTCCACACAGCATAGGTTCTGGAGGGCAGGCAGATTTCCTTCTTATCTACAGCAGCCTATCAGTGGGGCATTTAGCAAGCATAACTTTCCCAGCAGTCCTACACATCTTTTTTGTACCACTGCAGGATCCTGGGCATAAGTTTATTTCCTGCTTCCCTTCTAGCAAAAGATGGTTTTCCCCAAGATCAATGGAAGATGGCTGGAGAGAGGTCAGATTTTCTACCCTCTTCACATTCAGTTGCAGCTGAATTTTTCCTGGAACAGGGAGTGAAGAGATTTTCCTGCCCCTGCCCAGCAGTAACCACTGGGTTTTTAAGTACAATTGACCCTTGAACAATGTAGGGGTTAGGAGCACTGATCCCCATGCAGCCAAAAATCGACATATAACTTTTGACTCCTCCAAAACTTAACTACTAATAGCCTATTGTTGACCAGAATCCCTATCAATAATATAAACAGTTGATTAACACATATTTTGTATATTATACATATTATATATTATATTCTTACAATAAAGTAAGCTAAAGAAAATGTTATTTAAAAATCATAAGTAGGAGAAAATACAGTTATAGTACTGTACATACACTTATTGAAAAAAATCCATGTATAAGTAGAAGCACAGATTTCAAAGCCATGGCTGTTAAGGGTCACCTGTAGTGTATACCACTTCTGCCTATATTCTACTGGCCTGCACCCAGTCACAACTATCTTAAAAGGGGAGAGCTGGGAAATGTAGTTCTTCTTGTACACAAGAGAAAAATGAAACAGTGTGATAAATATGTAAACATTGTCTCAGCCTTACCATGATAATGGGAAAGGGACTAAATTGAGGACTCCTCACAGTTTTCAATCTCCTTAGCTTTGTAACCATGACTCTGGATAGTCTGGCATCTGTCTACATCTCCAGCTTTATTTTCTCCCACATCCCACACGTATCCTGTGGTGCAGGATAACTGTTTTCACTTATCTAAAATACTGTGCTCTCTTGAGCACTTTGCATATGTTCCTCCCTCTTTCTTCACTGAGTTTTCCTGTCTACATCATAACTCCAGGGAATATTCTCCAGCCTTTCTTCTGTGACTCTATAAATTTCTGTATTTTTTTTTTATTCTAGCAGTTAGCATGCTGTAGTATAATTGATTATAAGTTTTTTGAAGATAGGACAGGAAAATGCAGAGACATGAGGGTGGGTAGCAGATTTCAATTTCATTCAGGATGCTATAGGTCTAGTGGACTGAGAGCAATCTGTATACCTAACACTCACTACACTATTCACTCGCCTCCTTTGTTTCTCCTGTTCTCTCATTCTCCTTCTTTTATATATACTGTTATGCATTAAGTGATGTTTACTATAACTCATATTCTATACAAAAAATATTTTAATAATATATGAAAGGGGAGCAGAATATACCACCCCAAAATATGCCTGTTTACCTTAAGAATCATTTTGAGCTGGTTATTTTTTAAAAAACAGTAATCCGTAGAGAAGCTTAGAAAATCAGTCAGAAGTTACCCTTTTGTAAGAGACACTTATAAGGGAAATATCCATCTGTAAGGAAGTCTCTCTCTCTGGACCAGGAAGAAAAGCATGACCACATGTTTAGAAACTCTTCTCAATGAGAAGGTAAGAACTTAAATCTACATAACTACCCTTGTTTACTGTGCCTTTCCTGATAACTTCTCATAACTGGCCTTCCTCTCTCACCCCCAACATCTTTTGTCTTTAGCTGAAAATGGTATTTAAGGCAATAGCTTGGACCATTTGGGAGAGTTACTCAGTTTTCCTGGGTATCTCTCATGTATACAGGAGGTATAAGGTTATTAAACTTCCATTTTTCTCCTGTTAATCCATCCTTTATTACAAGGGAGTCTCAGCCAAGAACCTAGGAGGGTAGAAGGGAAATTATTTTTCTTCCCCTACAATATAATAGCTAATACTTACTGATAATCATTATTCTAAGTATTTTACATGCATCAGTTCATTTAATTCTCACTTCATGAAGGTATTATTATTATCCTATTAAAACAAATGAAGAAAAGCACAGTGAGCTAAAGTAACTTGCTCAATTTGACACAGGTAGCAAGGGTTAGACTTGGGATATGGAGCCAGGCAATCTGCCTTTGTGGCCTGAGTTCTTGGGGCCAGAATTCATCCTCTGTCTAGTTAGTGTGGCAATAACGGTGGTATTATTTGGTACCAAGAATGTGGCTGTATCAGTCAGGATCCAGATGGAAAAACAAATTATTTAGCATAGTTCATTTAACAGAGAAATATTAATATAGAATGTAGACAATCAGCATCGGAGGATGGAAAATACAGAAGGGAAATATGGAGGCTATACCTGGGTTGAGTTATTAGAATCATAAAACCTAGAGAAGGGACCCCTAAGAGCTGGGACTCAAAATACTGAGGACATGTTGTCTGGCTGGGTTGGTACATCAGGAGCTTGGAGGAAGTAACTTGGAGAGGTAGGAGCAGGATTTTGAGCAGAGTGGGTTACTTAGCTGGTGATGGTACCTCAGGAACATGGAGGAAAGATCCTATAGAGCTAAAATTCAGACCTCTGAAGAGGGAGGGCCATCAGGCTGGTGCTGGTATCTTAAGATCGTAAAGGAGGTTGCCCAAGGAATTGGATTTCAGACTTCTAAGGAAAGGTGCCTGCCAACTGATGCTAGTGTTTTAGAGGGATTACATGAGTCTATTTCAGGGAATGTGGGATAGACAAGAAGCAACAGCTACTATCAGGGTGAAGAACTCTTGTTGTGGAGATGTGGATAGAGACAAGCAAACAGGGATAAGAAAATTTCTCCTCTTGTCATCCTGGTTTCTAGTTTCTCTATAGTACCCTCTGTTGAAAGAACCTAACAGGGAGCCAGCTGGCAAAGAAGAAATGTGGTTTGCAAAGAAAATGAAATGAGGCTAGGTTTACCAATCTAAAAACTTGGAGGAAGGGACTTGCAGAGTAGGGAATCAAAATACTCTGAAGGTATTACTTGAGCTAGTGCTGGTACTAATCCTGAAGCAGAAAAAAGCGAAGAGGAAAAGAGCAGAAAAGCAGAGTGTATTTGAGTGTAGAAGGGTACATTTGGAGCTGAGAAAAAAATAGTTTGATAACCTAAAACATTGACTTATATGTGCAGAGCCTATTAGAAGGTGTCCCTTCAATGGGGGCTGGTCTTATCAAGATTCTCAGAAGGAGCTGGTATTAGCAACAGAAACTTTCATTATTTGTCTGAAATGCTTTTAAGTAATTTAACATCTTAATTTTCCTTCTTAAAACAACTAATGGATTTTAATTTACTTATTCATTCAACATTTTCTGAATATCTTCTATGACTCCTATACTATATCTGTTTCTGTTTGTTAGGTCACAGATGGGACAAACATTACAAATGAAACATGGTGTAGGTGTAAATCAGGTTCACTGGTGAAATTTACAGGCAGAAGGACAATAAAACACATGTAGTCGCCCTAAATCTCCGCCATCTAACAGAATGGGTGCGATGTGGCTGGATGTACATACACTCAACTCTACATGTTCTGGAGAAATTGGGAGGAGGCAAAAAGGATTATCAGACTTATAGTCTAATTATGGTGTATCAGTCAGACTCCAGTCAGGCAACAAAAACTGTAACAGTTATTTGAAGAGAGAATTTTAATATGATTACTAATTCAGTAGAAACTCATTAACTAGATAATCTATAGGCTAACAGGGAACTCTAGGATGTTGTTGAGTTAACAACTGCAGGATGAGTTGCTAAAGGGGAAGAAGGGAAGTGGTTTCAATCATTAAAATTTAGAAGGGCTCCATAGACTTGAGACTCAGACTACAGAAGAGCACCCCCATGAGCCTAAAACCCAAACATGTGAAGAAGAGGTATCATACAGCTGGTATTGTTTTTCATGGTGGAGGAGGGGGGCCACAACGAATCTGGTTTTGCAAGTATGCAAAAATCTACAAACAAGATTCAGCTGCTTCTACAGGAAGGAATCCCCACTGTCCAGATTAAGGATCACTGCTAGGATGACACTCAGGAATAAGAAGCAAAACAGAAGAGAGCAAGGCTCTTCTTTCTGATGTAACCTAGCAGAATCCCTCTAGTGTCCTCTATTGGCAGAGCCCAAGAGCCTTCACCATTGAGGTGGAAGGTAGAAATGTTCTTCATGGAATCTGAGCATTAACATCACAAAGCCTAGCATAGAATAGTGGGTTTAGAGACAAGAGACAATAATTTGATAAGCAGCAAAATGGAAGTAGGAAGATCTTGGGCTCTGTGTTTGGAGGAAGGGGTTTGCTAAAGAGAGAAACCTTTTAATTTCAACTGTAAATCAGTGACTTGAGAAGCTTGCCCCCCAGTGTATATTTTAATTGGTCCCTGAGCAGTCCATCCTGATGAGCCAGCTGGTCTGGAGGATAGCTGTGGAGCACTAGTCAGTAGATGAAGGAGTCCATCTCTTTAATGTTATTGTAAATTTCCAAAAAAAAAAAAAAAATTAGGTAAGGGTGGGATGGTAAGAAATATACTCTCAAATGCCAGTGGGTGTTTAATTATATCTACTACTTTAAAAAAAACTTTGAATCCAATTTGTTTCTTAAAGGCCCTTTTTCTTTAGGAATTGGTAGAAGATCTCTTGATTAAAGCAGTCCATTGGAAAGATTAATCTAACAGTGACATGTTGGATAAAAAGGAGGAGGGAGAATCTAGAGACAGGAAGGGAAATTAAACAATTAAGCCTATGATCTGGCCTATGATTGTGACAGGAGTACTAGAAAGACAGAAACATAAACATCATGCAAGAGGGAAAAGAAAAGCAAGTAAGATTATAGCAAATGAAACTTATCACATTGTTTTATAGCCAGTTGTCCATCTCCTTTGCTAGATTCTGAGCAATGTGCTTACAAAGACATTTTCTCATTTATCATTAAGGGAGGAGGAGGAAGGTAGACTCTAATAGGACTGTAATATTGTTTAAAAACCAAGAAAGCAAGACTTTTCTGAAAGCAGTTTAGTGACAAGAACACCACTGGTGGAGATGTAGAGGAGACCTGCCAAAATAAATGTGAGTGGTCTTGGCAGAAGCTGGACAGTAACTTGAGTGACATTGGCAGGCTCCAGCTGTGGCAATTGGCAAAGTCATGAGGTCCAGTGTCATCAGCAGCAGCTGTCATGCAATAATAGCTGAGTTTATGAGGCTGTGAAGTAGACAGAGAGAAGCACACATTTTCTGCAGAATACTCATAATGAAGAAGAAGGTATCTAAATACTCCATAATCCTGTTATTGGAAGGGACCACCTTGGGGATAGGGTGGTTACAGTGATGATGATGCTGATAACGTAGCATCTAAACTTTATAAAGTTCCTTCTGTGAGTCAGGAACCTTGCTAAATATTACATATACATTATTATTTTCTTAATCCTTATAGACCAACTACAAAGTAGATACTATTATCAATATGCCCACTCCACAAATTATGGAACATAGGCTTAACAAATTAAAGTGCTCGTAAAGATCACATGGATACAAATGGAAGACCCAGATTTGCTGTCTCAAAAGACTGTGATATGAAATATGAGGTTTTGTAAAGAAGTTCAGGACTGATAATGCCTTTCATTACTCAATTACTCCTGTCATTGCTCATTGTTATCTCCCAGGCTTAGATGGGCTGGAAGTTGAAGATTCAAAGGCTTGTAAAAATGAAGGACCAGGCTTAAAAAAACTCACATTCCTAAATATGTTTGAAACTATAGTGAAAAATAATGTTTATAATTTGTTTATAGTTTGGTTACACAGGCATTTTAGAACCCAAGAAATTGTTAAACAAAATGGAAATAAGGTATCCTTCTTTGGTTTTATATGTAGATATGTGTTACATACAAGTTATGAAGTGCAAATTTGAAAAGAATGACACTTGTGTCTTACAAAGAAAAAGAATTCGACATAAGTTAGAAAATAGCTTTGGCCTCTTTCTTTTGACCCTCATAATCATTTTGACCCTGGGGTGGCACTAAGCTGGCAAATATAAACTGATTTTCTCTGATGCTTGATTGTAAACTATAGGCATTCATTATGAATATGGTGTTGAATATATCATTTCTTATTATCATCTGTCAAAGAGAAAAAACAAAATAAGAATTAAAGAGGTCCTTAATGGATAGGCTTAACATTGATGGTGTTTTTAGTGCTTCAGATTTTCTGTGTATAACATTATACATCCTGCAAAGGTGTTGCCATAAGACTCTGAAGAATAGATGGGGTAGAACTGGGAAAAATTCCGAGTGGTGACGGGAAACTTATCATTGAATGTAAATAAATGGCACTTAAACGTGAGAACCAACAAACCACTTTAACCATCACCCAACAAAGATCAGAACATCTTTTTTAACTGGCGATCACGACCTCTTCCCCAAGTGAAACACAGCCAACTTAAGAATTACAGAAACGACTCCCATATAGTTTTGGAAACTTGGTCTGGGATGGTAGAGAGAAGAATGAGAAATGAGATTAATTGGTGTTCTCTACTACTTTTCTTTCTTCCTTTTTTTTATTTTTTTATTTTTTTATCCCAACACTTGCTCCCTACAAGAGACTATGTGACCTTGGACAAATTATTCACTGTTGGTTTTAAAGCTAAGACAGCTAGATTTGTTCTTCATTCACTAAAGCCAAGACAGCTAGATTTGTTCTTCATTCCTATTACTTCTACTATCCTCATGATTTCCCCTCTTCATTTCCTAATCTGCGAAGCTGAAATTGGCTTTAAAAAAAGTAGTAGAGAAATAAAAGAGAGAAAACAGAGTAAGCATGGCAGCTTTTGAGTTCAGGAAAATATTTGCTATTATTTGTTAAGCATAATTTGCTTAAAATATAAAATATTTTATGTAAAATATAAATACAAAAATATTTGCTTCTAATTTGTTTTTTAAAATATCAAGTAGCTTCTCTTTAACTATCTGCTCCTTTTTAATATTATAATACCTCCTTGAGGATAGTAATTTTACTTATTAAAAAGTCTCATTCTAGTTATTCTATTAATTCTGTTTCTTCAGGTCTAAATTCAAGTTGTTGGTTTTATTGCCCCATCCTTCATGAAATTGGTGCTTCCAGATTTTTGTGATTTGTGATTTCTGATCATGAACTTAATTAAGTGTGTAACTAATATTTCCCAGTAGATTGTCCACTGCCAACTTAAATTTGCTGTATATTTTTGGTAGATGCATCTTATCTGGTTAAGAAGCCCTTGTACAGTCTTAGATTGCTAAAATTTTATCATGAATTGGTTTAGTCCATCCATTGTGTTTTTAACATCAGTGACACTATTTTCACTTTTAAGAAATTCTCTTAGGTTATTTATCATTATTTCCCTGTTTTTTCCCTTATCCTAGCCTGTACTATACTTTTATTACTTTATTACAATTTTTATTTTTTCATGTATTTCTTCAATCATTTTGAAATTCAGGACTCAGCAAGATACTTTGCAACTTTCTCTGGCTGTTGTGATATTGTATTCAAGGCCCCTTTATATGGCTGCATCTACCTTCAAGGTTATGAGGTATTTGCAGGACACTTGGTTCTCTTTCTTTCTTTCTTCTTCTTTTTTTTTTTTTGTAAGATTTATTTATTTGTTTTGACGGAGAGAGTGAGAGAGCACATGCAAGTAGAGGGTAAGGGCAGAGGGAGGGAGAGGATCTCAAGCAGACTCACTACTGAGCCAGACTCCAATGCGGGGCCCCATCTCACCACACCAAGATCATGACCTGAGCTGAAATCAAGAGTTGGATACTTATCCATCTGAGCCATCCAGGCGCCCCAGGATACTTCCAACTACTCTTCTTGCACTGGTTTAAAGGTATTCTCCTATTCTCATCTAAGGGCAGGTAACTCATTCCCCACTGCTCCGGTGCTATGTCATGTCTGATACCCCCATGCCCTGTCATGGTGTCAGTTATTTAGGTGTGGCTTTGAGAATATTCTTCAGTTTTGAGACCAGGCAATTTTCCTCTCTTTTATTTTGTCCCTTCCTTTTCCTTTCCCTTTTATTTCTTTTTTAAGGTTGGCTGTGATTTGTTTTTTTATTTCCATGTTGCTGAAAGCATAAGATAATACTGTTATAAAATTTTTCTGTATGTTCTTTACACACTAGTTTAATTCATTTTTCTTAGAATAAATGAATGAACATGAATCTTTTGGTATGAAAAAATGCAATTTGAGCTTCTTACATTTTTCAAATTGTCATCCAGCAAGTGTGCCAGTGTACACTGATACTAGTAGTTCCTGAGAATATCTGTTCCTCCAGATATATGCTATACCTTGAAGGTTGAATAAAAGTTAAGCAAGTGAGGAAGGGAAGAAATTATTTCCAAATAAAAATATTTGAAATATGTATTTGGGGAGTTATAAGATGTTCATTAGTACATGGAAGATCATGGATTGACAAATTGTAAAGGATTAAATATTCTTGTTCTGTTGCCTTCACATCCAGGTAAAGTAAGTTCACTAACATCTTAGATCTGATTTTTGCCTCCTGTGAAAGAGTTGTCCACTTTTTAGTTTTCCAGTGAGTATTAAATAAAATAATGTGAGTAGTGTAACTAGTAGGTGACCATTCAATAGTAAGTTATATCTCATATATCTATGCCTAGAACGATAGGTCCACAATAACAAAGAGTTGAGGGGAAGGATGGAAAATAGTTCTGATTCCATAGTATGAAGATTTCTTTAGGTCAGAAAGAAAAGCTTTAGATTTATCTACTGGGCTATGCTGGATAAGAGAAGACTTTTTGCTTTTGCAAGGTTAAACCAGCCATGCATTTCTGGGATAGATCTCATTGGAATATATTATTATATTTATATATTGCTGGATTTTATTTGCTAATATCTTGTTGATGACTATTAATCTATTTTAGATCTCTGTCCTTAATTGTGTATTTATCTATGTCTCCTTGCAGTTTTATCAGTTTCCCCCTGCCCCTAGGAATTTTGGAGCTCTGTATTAAATGCATCAATGTTTAGGATTGTTTCATGTTCTTGATGAACTTTTTGTCATTATGGAATAATTTTATCCTCATTACCAGATTTTGCTCTGAAATCTACTTTGTTTTATAATACTTTTTAAATTTATATTATTTTTATATATTATATATAATATTTTATTTATATTAATTTGTTTATATTAACTTATATAATATAGCAATTCTATCTTTTAAGACTAATGTTAACATGGTATAACATTTCTTATACTTTTATTTTTTATCTATTTATGTCTTTATATTTAAAGCAAATTTCTTATAGGTAGTATATTGGTGAGTCTTCCTTTTTATTCATTCTAACAGCTTCTAATACTGAATTGGGGTGAGTAGGTTATTTCCATTTTATCTGGATATTGATATAGTCAGGTTTAAGTTTATTATCTTGCTATTTGCTTTCCTTGTCCCAGCTATTGTTTATTCCTCTTTTCTTCCTTTTCGGTCTTTTTTTAGATTACAGAGTATTTTTTATGATTGCATTTTTTTCTCTTTTGGTGGTCTTTGGTTATTACATAAGAATTTACAGTAAACATCTTTAATCAGAGTAACTTCAAGTTCTTCATATATAGTATATGAACCTCATAATTATATACTTCCATTTTTCTCCTGGTCTTGTGCTTTTGCAATGCAGTTCATTTTTACACATGTTCTAAACCTCACACAATACTGTTGTTATTTTTTAAGCAGTCCATTATCTTTTAAGGAGACTTAACAAATAAGAGAACAGTTCACTTTTAAACTTTTAGCCTTATTATTTCCCTTTGAGAATGGGGGGCTAGAAACTAGGGACTGTCTCCCTAGAAAGAGTATACATAGGCACAAAATATATCTTAAATACTGTTGATAATTACAGGGGATTTTCTAAAACCTAGCCCATTCATAGACTACTGCTTTACAAAAAAGAGCATCATGTAAGCAGTAGAGGTTCAAAACTACTGGAACTGGAGGTATTAGTTTTATTTTTATTTATTTATTAAAGATTTTATTTATTTATTTGACAGAGAGAGATTACAAGTAGGTAGAGAGGCAAGCAGAGAGAGGGGGAAGCAGGCTCCCTGCTGAGCAGAGAGCCTGATGCGGGGCTCGATCCCAGGACCCTGAGATCATGACCTCAGAGGCTTTAACCCACTGAGCCACCCAGGTGCCCCAAGGTATTAGTTTTAATATGATTTCATTTGTCATAATAATTTGTAAGGCTTGTGGAAATTCTCATTATAATATATTCATACAATGTTACATTATACAGCCATTAAATAATAATTTTGAGGAGAATGTATCAAATTAGTAATTGATAATGAAATATTATGTGACAAAAAGAAGATACAAAATTTTCATACATACTGTGATAATTGTATATATAAATGTATATGTCATTTACAATGTTTTTGGCTGCAGATAACAGTATACTTGAATAAAAGTGGTGTAAACTAAGTGCTTCTTTATTCTCAATTCAGGTAAGTATGTACTTCATTAGTGGTGTACTATTTCAATGTTGGCTGAACAATGTCAGTGTTGTGTCAGTTTTTCTTGGCCATCATCTCCTGATCATAAGATGGCTGAACATTTCTCACCTCAAATCTTCACACATCTCTATTTTAACAGGAAATAAAATACTTCCCAGAAGACATAACTGCACTTTCTTAAACAGACTACCCCTCAGCCCTCATTGGCCAGTACTGGGTCACATACTCTTGCTGCAAAGAAGTCTGGGAAAACAAACCTTTGGTATTTTCAGCCTCTGTTGTGGAAAGTGGTCTTCCAGCAAGAAAGTAAGTTTGTGAGACAACTGAGAGTCTCTGGCACAATTAGCAAGAGAAAATATTCTAGCGATAAATTCATCAAGGCAATAATGCATAGCAGGTTATGAGTGATTTGGAACATTTGTTCTACATATTCCAAATTTTCAGAACTATGATCATAACACTTTCATGAATGATTTATTTAATTGAACAATAATTATCTTAGATTGAGCTAGACATAATACTCTAGAACAATTCAAATTCTTCTTTTTGCTTTCTTAAGATAATGAGGTCACACTGGTTGTCTCCATTTCAATTATTAACACTTGTAAACTGACTAAAACATTGATTTCTTACATTAGAACATTCAAACAAGCTAGCCATCAACTCCCCATATTTTCCCTTCCCTTTCTTAGTTTCATTATTGATGGTAATAATGTCTGTTTATGATGTGGGTATGAAATCATTAGGGTAAATAAATGTTTCCCTTTGAGTGAATTATTATTTTACTGGTGGTTTTCATATATTTCTATGAACACTCATATTAATGTATTAATTTTAAATCCCTACTTTAGTGTTGTTAAATTAAAATAAATAAATGTTAGTGTTAGTGTCATTATGTTGAACTGAAAAAAGGTACATATATTATTATGTAATTCAAAAAAGTGAATCCTTCTTAGAAATCTATCTGATGAAAAAAGGTGCATGGAAAGTTCTCATTCTCAAATCATTCATAGATTTTTTTCCCTCTTCAGACGTCTTAGAGTCATTTTGGTGAATCTTAATGAAGGGAACAGAGAAATATAGGTGCTCCCCTTAAGGTATTCACTTTTTAAAAAAATTTAAATTCAGTGGCACCTAGGTGGCTCAGATGGTTAAGTGTCTGCCTTTGGCTCAGGTCATGATCTCCAGGTCCTGGGATCAAGCCCCGCATTGGGCTCTCAGCTCAGCAGGGAGCTTGCTTCTCCCTCCTCCTCTGCCTCTCCCCTCTGCTCATTTTCTCTCTGTGTATCTTTCTGTCTCAAATGAATAAATAAAATCTTTAAAAAAAAATAAAAAATTTAAATTCAATTAACATATAATGTATTATTAGTTTGAGGGGTAGAGTTCAGTGATTCATCAGTTGTGTATAACACCCAGTGCTCATTACATCACATGCCCTCCTTAATGACCATCACCTTGTTACCCCATCTCCCCTGTTACCCCAAACAAACCCTCAGTTTGTTTCTTAGGGTTAAGAGTCTCTTACGGTTTGTCTGCCTCTCTGATTTCATCTTGTTTTATTTTTCCCTCCCTTCTTCTATGCTCCCCTGTTTTGTTTCTTAAATTTCATGAATGACTGAAATCATGTGATGACTGTCTTTCTCTGATTGACAGTTTACCTAGCATAATACCCTCTAGTTCCATCCCCATCATTGCAAATGGCAAGATTTCATTTATTTTGATGACTGAGTAGTATTGCATTATCTATCTATCTATCTATCATCTATCTATCTCACATCTTCTTTATCCACTCATCTGTTGATGGACATCTGGACTCTTTCCCTAGTTTGGCTATTGTGGACACTGCTGCTATAAACACTGGGTGCAGGTGCCCCTTCAGATCACTACATTTGTATCTTTGAGATAAATACCCAGTAGTGTAATTGCTGGGTCATAGAATAGCTCTATTTTCAACTTTTTGAGGAACCTCCATAGTGTTTTCCAGAGTAGCAGTACTAGCTTGCATTCCCACTAACACTGTTAGAGGGTTCCCCTTTCTCCACATCTTCCCCAACATTTGCTGTTTCCTGACTTGTTAATTTTAGCCATTCTGACTGGTGTGAGGTGGTATCTCATTGTGGTTTTGATTTGTATTTCCCTGATGATTTGTATTTCCCTGATGTGAACATTTTTCCATATGTCTGTTGGCCATTTGTACCTCTTCTTTGGAGAAATGTCTCTTCATGTCTTCTGCCCATTCCTTGACTGGAGTATTCATTCTTTGGGTGTTGAGTTTGATAAGTTCCTTATAGATCTTGGATACTAGTCTTTTATCTGATAAGACATTTGCAAATATCTTCTCCCATTCTGTTGGTTGTCTTATAGTTTTGTCGACTCTTTCCTTTGCTGTGCAAAAGTTTTCTATGTTGATGAAGTCCCAATAGTTCATTTTTGCTTCTGTTTTCATTGCCTTTGGAAATGTGTCTAGCCAGAAGTTGTTGCAACCGAGGTCAAGGAGATTGCTGCCTGTGTTCTCCTCTAGGATTTTGATGGATTCTTGTATCACATTGAGGTCTTTCATCATTTCAAGTCTATTTTTGTTTATGGTGTAGGAGAATGGTCCAGTTTCATTCTTCTGCATGGTGCTGTCCAGTTTTCCCAACACCATTTTTTGAAGAGACTGTCTTTTTTCCAATGGATATTCTTTCCTGCTTTGTCGAAGATTAGTTGGCCATCAAGTTGAGGGTCCATTTCTGGGTTCTGTATTGTATTCCATTGATCTATGTGTCTGTTTTTATGCCAGTACCATATTGTCTTGATGATTACAGCTTTGTAATAGAACTTGAAGTCCAGATTCTGATGCCACCAGCTCTGGTGTTCTTTTTCAACATTCCTTTGACTTTTTGGGATCTTTCTTTGGTTCCATACAAATTTTAGGACTGTTTGTTCCAGCTCAGTGAAAAAAGTTGATGGTATTTTGATAGGGATTGCATTGAATGTATAGATTACTCTAGGTAGCATAGACATTTTAAGAATATCTGTTCTTCCAATCCATGAGCATGGAGAAATTTTTCCATTTATTTGTGTCTTCCTCAATTTCCTTCATGTGTGCTCTATAGTTTTCTGAGTATAGCTCCTTTGCCTCTTTGGTTAATTTCACTCCTGGGTATCTTATGGTTTTGGGTGCAATTGTAAATGGGATTGACTCTTTAATTACTCTTTCTTCTCTCTAATTATTGGTGTATTGAAATGTGACTGATTTTTGTTCATTGATTTTGTATCCTGTCATTTTGCTGAATTCTTGTATGAGTTCTAGCAATTTTGGAGTGGAGTCTTTTGGGTTTTCCACATAGAGTATCATGTCATCTGCGAACAGTGAGAGATTGAATTCTTCTTTGCCAAGTAGGATGCCTTTTATTTCTTTTTGTTTTCTGATTGGTGAGAACTTCTAGTACTATGTTGAAAACAAGAGCCGGATGCTTAACCGACCGAACCACCCTGGTGCCTCCAGAAGGCAATTTAGTAGTAACAGGAGTAGCAACACTACTACTACTACTACTACTACTACTACTACTACTACTACTATTACTAATGCCTGACATTTAGTAAATACCTACTATACACCAGGTACTTTCATAAGCAATTTGTGCATTTTATTGCTTTTAAAAATGCTATAATGCAAATGCTTTATTTCTCATGTTATCGATGACAAAACTAAAACTCAGATAGATATCCATTGAGTCAACATATTGATTTGGCATCATGGCCAGCTCTACCTGGTGATTACAGGGAAAACGTCACAGGTGTGCTAAATCCTGAAAAAAGAATACAAGTTCACCAGGAAAAGAATCAAGGCAGTGGAGAGGCAAAGGGAACGCTCAGTATAAAAAGGCAGGAGGAATAAAAAGGAGAGGAACTATGAGTATTTCAGTTAATCTCAAGTTTAGGGTCAAGATAGAGAGCAAAGATGAGTATTGAGGGGCAGATAGATGGCAAACCAATGAAAGAAAATGTTACTTGCAATACTAAGTTCGAATGGGATAAAAGGAAGGGATTAGATGTAGGAGATGATTAAAAGATAAGGATCATAGGACTTAGTGATATAAGAGGTGAGGGAAAGGGAGAAGTCTGAGGAATTCCAGGTTTCTGGCTTGGGTTTATGTGTGGATCATTCAAAAGGGCAAGTGGATTCTATAGGATGATGAAAATTTCAGATTTAGATATGATGATTTTGAGTTGTCCATCAAATATCCAGGTGGTATGCTCAGCAAATTTATATCTAATCTAGAGCTCAGTAGAGAAAGTTGCATAAGAGGAACAGAGAAATATTATTATGTATCTCTCTTAGTCAAAGCCATGGAAATAGATGAAAGCCACTTGAGGGAATGCAGGATAAGAAGAGAAAAGAATGTGGTGAATGAGAAGAAGATGGCAAAGGAAATGAGCCAGCAAAATGGAATGATAAGAAAAGATAAAAAAAATATATAAAAGAAATAGAAAAGAAGCAGCAGGAGAAAATGGTATTTATGAAGGCAAGAGAACATTTCTCCTCCCTTGGCCGTATCACAACTAAATTGTCCCTCAGTATGAAAATATGTAATCGTGCTTCCAATTACGGAATGAATAAATCATGGGAATAAAAGGCACAGCATAGGGAATACAATCAATGATATTTTAATAATGATGTATCAGGACAGATGGTAGCTACACTTGTGGTGAACATAGCATAATGCACAGAGAAGTTGGGTCACTATGTTGTATACCTGCAAATAATGTAACATTGTTTGTCAGCTATACTCAAAAAAACAAAAAAAAAAACTTACCCAAAGGACAACAAAAAGAAAATATACAACCATGTGAAAACAGAATAACATCTTGGTAGTAACAGTTAACACTTAAAAACAAACAAACGACCCTGTGTTCTTGTTTTACCCTAAAAATAACTTCTTTTAATTTAAAATGTATTATTCTAGATTCACCGATGAAATCTACAATCAGTTGAATGTTGTTATTCTCTTAGATAAGGTATAGGCATTAGATAAGCATTTAAATGGGTGGTTTTTAATTTTTATTTTTTATTTCATAATGAAGTGTTCCAGAAAGATAAACAGTAGTACATTCAGATGCTACCATGCACAGCACACAGTTTTGTCATAGACAGTGTTTTTTGAAGAATTAATAAATGAATAAAAAGGGGTCTATTAGTCCAAATCCTTTAAGATTATTGTTGGTCACAATTGACTTTTAATTTTAGAACATCAATTTTAAATGATAACTTTATTTAGCCTCGGAAAAATAAAATGAATGCTTAAAGAATGAAGCATATTTAGAGCAACATGGCCCCAATCCCTATCTTAGAATGATGTAAATCAAGTACCCTACTTAAGAAAATGTAAATATCACAATTCCTTTAGATGTTAGAACACCTGGGAACAATAACAAGGTATTATATATTTTCGTGAGTGACCAGAAAATCACATGCATTTTAAATTTAGATATCTGACAAGGAAGTGTTATATGTCTGCTGCTGGATTAATTTTTGCTCTGTCACAACTGACCTGGTGCTGTAGTTATTTTAAGCTCTAGAAATAAAGGAGTGTTACGGTTGCCAAATACTAGGTGCCATCTAGTGGCCATTGAGAGTTAAGACAAATGTTCAGAAGAACTCCAAAGTATTCTGATTATTTCCATTTTTTTTTCATGGTGAGTTATATTTATCACTTTCTGAATGATATAATTCATTTCAACCAGGTTTCAAATCCTTTAAGTTTATATTCCTACAAGTGAATCTCTGTAGGAATCTCGTTAGAATGTTGACTGGTTTAACATATCAACTTTGTGTCAAGAGGTTTTCTTACTTGATTTTAGTGTAAGGGGTATTACTCTCTTAGTACATTCTAATTAAAATAAGTGTTAGAGTTTATATTGTTTTCTAAAGGTTTCAAATTTATGTTTTCCTTTTCTTTCACAAATTAAATTTGAGTATTCATTGGGGATGTCCTACAAAGCTAGACTAAGGGTCAAACAAAAGTATTTGAGTGATATTAATAGTTCTCATATTTAGCCATCTTGACTGTAAAAAATCAATAGCTTTGGATTTATACAGAAACTAGGCGCAAAGTATTATGAAATTCCTTAAAGTTTTATAATTTCCAAATTTGACACTGAAGAGAAATGCAGACAAAATATAGTTCTGGTGAATGTTACAAATTCTGTTTCCAAGAACTTGTTGGAAATGAAGGATTAATAAATTATAGTATATACGATGTTATGTATGCCCTTGATAAACATAATGTACTTGTACTACTTGATATTGATCCTTATTCTGATCATAACTAACATCTATAAAGATATAGTAAATGAGATTATAGCTCATTTTATCAGACAAAAGTGAAAATTGAGGAAAATTAACATTATCATCATCTTGACATCCGGTATTTATATACATTTACTATATGGTTTTGATCTAACACATTCATTTAATTTTGGCGATAGTTATCACTCATTTTTATTGAGCAGTCATTTCCAACTTGGGAAATTCTACATTAAGCACATGATAAAGCAAAGATTTATTAGGGTTCTCTGATCTGGCCTGGAAGGACATCATTTTTGTGTTGCAATCCTGGTGAGCTAATGGGAAATGAAGTACTTAGAACTTATGAAATGTCATTTGTTTAGTAGAAATTATATATAAAATGTATGGGCAAAGGTCACATTCAACAAGCAAATATTCATTTGCTAAATTTAGAGAGTGCAATGCAAGTCTGACTTGAATACTAATAATTCCAAAGTTAAAGGGAGGATAGTGGTAGGCAGGTATTGTGGTGGACATTAGTCAGTGTGACATATGAAATCATTGCCCACCTATGATCAAAGCGATCTTTGACTCCCCAGTATAGTAGCCCTTTTTAATGCCCATTATAGCCCAGAAAATACAATAGGGAGTAAGTAGCGCCATTTTAATTTTTAAGTTGAAGACCCATCAATTGTTTTCCAGGTTCAAGATATAAGATAAGATATCTATGGGGTAAGAGATGGGAAAAGGTTGAGTGGAAAAGGGAGATTGTTGAACTAAGTTAAACAAGCAGTTAAAGTGTGTCACTAACATTAGTAGCTCGTTATTTAAAAACACAACTGGTTATACAGATGTTGCTTTAGGTAACATTACAAACCATTTAAAATCATTTCTAGGATACCTAATATTTTGTTGCAAAAACATAATTTCCTTATTAAAGAGGTGATGAACAAGTAAAATTGCTCTTTGATGCCATGTGTGTTTTCTTTTTTTTTCGTGTCTTATTGTAATTGCAAAACATGCATATTAAAATTATGCCTACAAAGTTTTTTGAGTTGCTTAGAGAAAACAAATTTATAAATACAAGGGTTTATTATTATTATACAGTGGGTGTTAGACAATGAAAAGCCTACATGATTCCATTATATTTGCATGGCATTTTTATTAATTTATTTTTAGCTCAATTGTCTTTATTATAATATAAGATGCCATTGTGGGAATAATGCTCTACTGAATCAGAGCCCACAAAAATCTGTGTGAATAATGTATTTAGCACTCTAGATCACACCTGATTGATGCCAGTATAAAGTTAATACAGTTTTATTGCCGCGAGAAGTGTTGGCTCTACTTATTTATCATTATGTTTGTATTTTTTTATGGTGGGACCAAAGGAAAAGAAGATTGGCTGTGCATGATTATGGAGATTTTTCCAATCAAATACTTAAATTTCCATTCTCATTATTACTATACTATCTGACCAAGTGAGGAAACACATTGGTCCCTTTTTTCTGAGATGTCTTGTCTTATTTGAGAATAAAGAAATGAGAAGCTCACGTAAATGATATTTACAAATATGCTATGAAATATTATTCACTTTGTCTCTTTGGTGTAAATCTTTCTAAAGTGGATTATACACATTCCAATATTCTTTTTTTTTTTTTTTTAAAGATTTCATTTATTTATTTGTCAGAGAGAGAGTGAGAGAGAGATCACAAGTAAGCAGAGAGGCAGGCAGAGGCAGAGGGAGAAGCAGGCTCCCTGCCAAGCAAGGAGCCCAATGTGGGACTCAATCCCAGGACCCCGGGATCATGACCTGAGCCGAAGGCAGCTGCTTAACCAACTGAGCCACCCAGGCGTCCCCCACATTCCAATATTCTTAAAATTAGAGAAATATAATAACATTTGCTTGAGACAAAATTAACATAAAGTAAGATTACTAGAGGTAGTTATTAGAAGAGGAAAACTATGTTCTAGGAAGTAAAAAAGAAGTACAATAAAATTGTTTAAAACAAAAGCAACATGAACAGTGGAAATAGCTCCTAGGAAAGGAAGGGAAATGCCATGGACCATAGGAATGGTAGTGAAAGAAAGGCAGGGGGTATTGAAGAAAGACTGTCTTTTAAAAGTTTCCATACTATTGCACTCTACCCTCCTTTTTATTTAGGGAACATATAGGAAGTACCATATTGTAAGGCTAGCATTAGGAAGGTTTAAGTACGTTGATTCTTCCCTTTTAAAAATTAAATTACAACATCTGCTTAAGCATAATAGAATGGCTTCTTGTGTTTATTTCCTGTACATACTCAAACTTCACTAAAATTAAAGAAATAATAAAGTGTTACACAAAAATGAAAAATAAAGTTGGGGAAGAGATGAAAAATGAATGAAAGCTTTTAACACAATTTTGAAAGATGGATATCAGAAGGAGGACTGGTAATTAACGTAAGGTGGAATTGAGGCAGTTATAAGGTAAAGCAAAAAAGAGAAAGCAAAAACAGTAAGACAATTGCCCCAAGAACCCCTGAAAACCTTGGTGATTAGAAGCATAAGCTGTGACATAGAAATGAGGTGGTGGTCTTATTCAGAGCAACCAGGGGAATGGGGTTGTTCCTAATTCTTCCTGTGAAGCTTGCTGTGATCCTCACCTTATCCATAAAGGTCACACTCATTCTAATATGGTGAATGAAAGCAGACCCAGGACAAGGCACATAATTAAGACATTTCAGAAAACCACAAAGATTTTTCTGAATAAAGGAATAAAGAGAAGATCCAAAGAGTGATGAACACAAGATAGGTCACAAACAATAACTAAAAGCCAAAATTCAGTTTAAATTCTCTCAGAAATAATGCTGGAAATTAGAAAACAATGAAGCAATATTTTCAAATCTCTGAGGGCAAATAGTTTAATATTTGATAAAAATAACCAACCAAACTATCAATGCCCAGCAAAACTATCACGTATGAGAGTAGAATAAAGATATTTTTCAATGTGCTTGGGCAAAAATATATATTCCCAATATATCTTTTCTTAGGAATCTAATAAAGGGTAAGTATCAGCAAAATACAGAAATAAACTAAGAATAGGTGAAACCTAGGATTTAGGTAGTAGGTGATCCAACATAGAAAACTGCTAAAGGAAAATCAGAGGATGATAGTTTTATTCTAGGCCTCGACAGAATCAGTCCAAACTTGACAGGGATGAAGATATAATGGGAACACATTTCCCGGGAAAGGAAATGGACCTAAGATGAGTTCAAACATTTGAAAAAAATATTTTTAGGTATTTGATAGATATATTGAAAGACTGGGTAAAAAAATTAGTGAAAACTACATCACTCACCATTAAAATTAATAAATACCTTGATAACTAAGCAAATGAAAAAGTTAAACATTCTTTGTGAAAAAGATAGTCTAGTTACTTACTTTGGTCAGCTCAGCATGGAAAAGAGTTGCATAATCTTAACAATGTAAACACTGACTATTGTTTAACCAAATAAACTGAGAGCAAGGAGGGAGCAGAAGTGAGTGAGGGAGGTGTACGGTAGTTTATTTTATTATTATTACTTTTTTTTTACGAGAGAGAAAGAGAGGGAGGGGCAGAGGGAGAGAGAGTGAATCTTCAGCAGGCTCCATGCTGGGTGTGGAGCCCAACACAGGGCTCCATCTCATGATCCTGAGATCATGACCTGAGCCAAATCAAGAGTCAAATGCTTAAATGACTGAGCCACCCAGGCACTCCAGTGTACAATAGTTTAAAAGAGTTAACTAATTAATTAGTCATATATTGGGAAATTAAGTTGGTACTATATAATATTGATAAATTAAGCATATCTATATAAATACATTATTTAGGAATATTTAAGTTAATACCTGAAGAACCAGCTAAAAAAGTTGAAAGATCCTGTCTTTAAGAAGGTCTGTTGGTGGGGCACCTAGGTGGCTCAGTCAGTTAAGTGTCTGCCTTTAGCTCCTGTCATGATCTCAGAGTCCTGGGACTGAGCCCCACATTTGGCTCCCTGGTCAGTAGAAAGCCCTTTTCTCTCTCTCCCTCTGTGATCTCTCTCAAATAAATAAGTAAAAATTAAAAAAAAAAAAAAAAAAGAAAGGAAAGGAAAAGATAAAATGTAGGTCTGGTGGTGGTGGTGAAAGTGTTGTGTAGAAAACAGACATATTTGTAAATATAAGCAATTTAGGCACTGGTGAATTGTTAACTCTGTGTATGCACCACTTTGGTTAAAATGCTTTATGCAACTACAATTACTGATTTGAGCATCCCTATTTGGAAGTTATTTTAACCATGAACCCAATGGAATATATTATTCGTATATGTTAAAGATTTCTAGTTTAAGCGTTATACATACTCACAATAACCAAATAAGCAAATACCCAGAATGGCAAAGTATTAGGCATTATGTTTAATAATATCATTGGGATTCTCTTCCTACATCTGGGAAAGTTCCACAAAGTAGAGCTAGTCTATTTTTAGATAGATAACTTTGCCTGAAAATTCAATCACTTTAGATTTCTCAATTGCCTTCTGGGATTTTTATCTATGCCTATTATTACTGAAGAAAACAAAGAAATTAGTGTGAAAGAAAGGAGGTGATATTTAAAGATATGTTACTCCCCAGACTTCCTAAGTATTTCTCAAAGTCTACAGTCTTGAAGATCTTATATGCCTTTGATCTATTCAGTGTTCTTTGAGCATATATGGACAAAGGCCTCTGCTTGAAGCTAGGCTTAAGATATGCTTCATGGTCAGTCAAGAAATACATTCCAAATACCACACTAGCTTGAAGAAAATCTCATTAAAATATTAAGGCACTATAAATAATGTATGAAATGATAGAATAAAGATGGTCCTTTTGTTCCAGAGAGGCTTATGGACTAATTTTTGTTCAAATAATTAAACAAAGAAACTATTAGACTGAGGTAGCTCTAATGCCGTGGCAACTGACTAAGCAAACCAAACTCTAAGCTTGTAAATAAATGTGTCAAGGTTATGAAATCAAAACCTAAGAACACTCAATCGTAAACAGCCAACTAGGTTTCAAGCTACAGCCAATCAAATATTTCCTTGCTTTGTTTCCATCTTTTCTCTATAAAAGTCTTTTCCCAAGCTCCTGTTGATGGAGGGCTCCTAACCACTTCATTGGCACTGCAACATTCGAATCAATTTTTGCTCAAATAAACTCTTAAAATGTTTAATATGCCTCGGTTTATGTTTTAACAGTTCCAATGAATTTGGTCAATTTTAACTTTGAAATTTAAATAGTTTAGAAAGTGGTTTGGAAAATAATACTTTGAAACTTTGAAAAAGTAGTTACATAAGCCATATCAATCTATGCAAAAAGGAAGACTAGCTCAAAAGCTGTATTCAATAGCTAACATTACTATCCTACTACAATTTGGAAGACAGCCTGATGTCATATTTTTGCATCACTATTCCAGTAATAGATCTACTTGCTCCTAAAAATTTTTATTATTTTCTTTGCTCATGAAACAGTATTTTTTTCTTTTTGCAGATAAAGCAAATAGCTAACCAGTGGGAAAACAATCCAGAATTTTGAGTAAGAGAAGATAAGGCACAGGTTGATTCAGAAAGATTCAGAAGGGTTATTCCCAGAACAACCTTGGAAATAATTTATTGAACTATCTTATTGACTGGATGCATTATTTTGGAGCAGCAAAACATAGGAGTAAATAATCCATGAATGATCAAAGAAATACAGTAAGGCTTAAAATTTTTGTCATCTTGACAGTTGACTCAACATATTGCCTTTAGAAATGTGTCTTACCTGGTTATTGAGTAGCTTTTCTTAAGTATGTTAAAATGTTTGATTTTTAATTTAATGTTATGTCTTTTTAAATAAAAGCCCGCACAGAGTAAATATAGGTTATCACTTTCTGGGGTATTGTGTTAATTTCATAATTACATAGTCTTTTATGACTGTATTTCAAAAGATGTCAGATTAATTTATTTTTTGTATTTCTGGTCATTTAGAATTTTCATTGCTTATATGAAAGATGTTAATAACTATAGCAAACTTCCAATAGAATGGCAATAAATTGAGGTAGTTGTACCTCAAACCCTGAAATTTCTTTGTCCTAGTGACTGGAATCTCTTGTTGCAAGAGAATACACTAGTAGTTCTAACATGCCTGCTTTATTAAAACCCATGTGTCCCTGAACATCATCTAAATATTCTAAGAATCTCATTGGTGGAAGGGGCCTTGGAGGCCACCTAATGCAATTTCTATCAGACAGAAATCTCCTCTATCCAAGACTGAAGTCAATGGAAGAGAAGTGGGACAGCTCACCTATGATGGAATTCCCCTCATAGGAAGAGGGTATTTGTTCATCTATTCCTCAATTCTTTTATTCACTCATTCATTTATTTAAGTGTTCAGTCTTATATTGTCCAAGTCTAATATCTCTTTAGAATTTTAAATTTAAGAGTAGTTAAAAATAATCATTACCTCACAGGTGGTCTTGTTCACAAACCATCTTAGATGATGGAATTAATGGGATGTACATTTTAAGGTTGAATACAAATTAAAAATAAGAGGCTTAAGTTTCCCTGTTAAAATTAAGGGAAGATATGCTCCCTACCCATTTCTTAGAACATTTTATAAACTTGTAATTGTAAATTCTTTCTCTGCACCTTCCAGATGTATGTAAATATTCCAGATGTCTTGTCAGTTTTATAATCCAGGAATGTCTTCCTCAAGGACCTGGAAGCCATCCGTTTGGAATCTAAACACCAAGGGCAATAGTGTACCATCTCCCCATTTCTGTGGAAGGTTGTAGTTTTCCAACTTGCTTCCAACTTGCAACCAAGTTGCAAAACTAATTGCCTGTCAAAAAGATGTGAGGATTTTTTTCCTTTATAAAAATCCAATTACCAGGTGCATTTCAGATAAACTGTGTGTGACAAATGGTGGTGTCAAATTCTCTTACTTGAGGACTAATTATTATGTATATTGAAAACATGTATGTAATAAGTTGTATCTCTATGGCTATATAAAAATGGCCACATTTCTTTCTGTCTTTGCATCTCTTAGTGGATTTCCTGTGATGTGCGTGATATTCTGGTTTAATGCTTATTTGATAATAAAATTGTTTTCTTTCTTTTCTACATTTTGGAGAGGTTTTCTGAATTGGTAAGCTTTTGCTTTTAATTATGTTATTTCTCCCCAATATTCAAATGTTTCCCAAATAGACCTGGGCATATGAGTCATATGAGGGACTTAAAAACAAATTCCTTCCACAGATCTGCTGAGTTAGAATTTCTCAGGGCATACAAATTTGTGTTTTAAAAATAAATTCTTCCTGGTGATTTTGATGGATGGGTATTGGAATCTTGGACTAATTTGATTATTTGTATTGACTTATATAAATATCTACTAAGTTCAAGCAAATGAGACATTTTTTTGTGGAACAAGGAAGATAAATTCTTTGAGAGCAGAGGCTCTACCTTATTTGAATTTTGACTCTTATACACAATCAGGTGGTAATGGTGCTTGGCATATAGTGGTGACTCAATAAATCTTGCTCTGTTTTTTGGTGTTTTAACAACGCCAAAAGGAAAATATTCTACCATCTCCCTCATAAATTCATTCTAATTTATCTCTCTTTTATCCATCCTTAGATTAGTTATCCTAGATTCCTGATGTTCCCCTTAAAGTCCCATCATCCTTTGTTAGTGTACCTCTTAGCATACAATATAATAAACTTATTAAGCTTCCAGAACTTAAACTCTACCTTGAATTATTATTCTTCAGGTCCATCTACTTCATTCTTATTTAATTACACAAGAAACCAAAAAAAGCAAAATTAAAATTATGAATACTTTTTCTTTATTTTCTGGTAGTTGTGAAAAGTGATAGTGTTATAAAATATTTTCAGTTATATGGCATCTTTTATTTAAAAAGTTCACTCATTTATTAATGTAATACCATGATCTGTGAGATTTGTAGACACTATACTCACTTTACAGCTGGATAAATTTATTTTGCACAGTAACCTGTGCTGGGAATGTAAATAAGAAAGAAACAATTTTTTCTTTAAATATTTAAACTAATTAAAACATTTGAACTGCCAAATAAGTGTCAATATTCAAGTTTATGTCTAAGTTTTTCTCCATCACCCTAACATAAGCCTTATTATGACAAACTTTTCCAAATTAAATGTATGTTTATGCCTAGGTTTATTATTAGCAATATCTGTTTATAATTCTGCCCCAATTCTTTATTAAACAATGGGCAACTGAATGTTATAAAAGGGATTGAAGTGTCACAACCATTTATTGATTGCAAATAAACTACATTATATAATTTTAGCTGGTATCTCTAAAAGATTTCCTGGGTTGAACTCATCAGAATTACTCATTGTTAAAGTAGCACCTCAGGGTTTTTAGTTCTTGGACTCTATTTTATAAATATAAATATATATAAAAATATATATATGAATATATTTAAAACCTGGATTCATTTGGAGTAAATGATAATTATCCAATTCTTTGCTGATATGTGTGTGCATGTATGTATGTGTTTTATAAATTGTGCTTTTTTAATGCAACTTCCAAAAGAATCTTCAAATACACTATTACCAAGTTGAATATTATCTAATTAACCAACAAGGTCTGACAGACTGGAAGGTTATCAGGAGATAATCACAGCCCTCAGGTGCTGTGAGGCACTGGGTGCAGCTAAGTGCCTCTAATTCCCCAAGGGTGTGATTAGCTCATGATAACAATGCTCCCTTGAGTTGTTTTATTGCTTTTATAAAAAGCCTTTGTTGTGAAGAAAATGTTTATTTTTATGCAGGAGGAGGATAGAGTTGACAGTTTAGACTCTTGAGTTAATAGCAGTTACTTCTGACTTGTGGTATACACCTTGACAAATCTGCGCATTTAAAATGCTTCCCAGCCAGTCTGGATATTTTGACTACCTCAGTAATTCTGCAATAAAGCCCAACTTCCATAAAGGACAGTTGTAAAATTGTGTTTTCAAAGTAATCGTACGGATCTTCTCAAATTAGAAAGGGACCCATTTTGTAGAATAACTGCATGTGAAAAATTAACCAATCATTTTTTCAGAAAATCAGAAAAATATTGGGGGTACTCAGATGAATAGTCTCAAACTCCAAGATCAAAGAGATCACCTGATTTAGGAAATACAAATGAATACAGGTGAAATTGTGAGAGACATCAGAAAGCTTTACTTCCCTTTGATGCCTCTCTATTTTCTCCCCAGAAATCCAACCCCAGTGGCTTTCCAGTTCAAGTAGAATAAAACCCAAACTTTTCATTATGACCTGGACATGAGCTAGTCCCAGTGACTTCTCAGTCCCAATCTCTTACCTCCTTCATGATGTTTTAGCTGTTCTAGTCTTCTTTACTTGAAAAGGCCAAGCTTGTCTCAGGGAATCTGCACTTGCTTTTCTCTCTGAAATGGAATAATCTTTCCATAGGTCTTCACCTGGCTGCCTCTTTTGACCATTCCAGTCTTAACTAAAACATCACGATCTCAGAGAGGCCAACTCCCTAAAATGATCATTGCCCATTACCCTGTTTCAGTTTTTTCACTGCACATATTAAATATTAAAATTATATTAATTCGATTGTCTGTACTCGCCAATGAATGTAAGTTCATGAGACCGTAAACTTTCTCTTACTCACACTAATAAATAGATATAGGGATGTATGTTGAATATATATCCAAGTTTTTACCATATATGCATTTTTAATTGCTTATTTATCATCCATTCTCTGTCCTTTTTCCTAACAGAGCTCATAGGTTTCGCCTTTTGTCCTCTGCCTTTCAGCCTACCTGTGTCAGCTCTAGGCTCACAATGGACCAATGCCAACTCTAGGCAATGCATCCCCTTGAGCAGTGAACAAGGAATGGGCATGTGACTCAATTTGAGCCAGTGAGGCTTGATGAGGGATTTGGAAGAGACTTCTGAGAAAGCCATTTTTCATTTTCTGCAAGAGCTTCAAGAACAACTTTATCTTTGTTCCTCTGATCATTGTCAATGGGAGTCACAGAATTCACACATGAATGAGTAAAAAGAAACTCCTTCATTTAATGAAGAGGTGTTTATATCACATACTGGATATAATTTCATCACAGTGAAAATTGTAAAACTGAATTATCATGGGAGTATACATTTGTTGTAGAGTTATTTCATATGGCCTCTAGGATCCTCTGATTCAGAAAAGAAAAGAGTGATCTTACCTAGAGGGTCATCCTATATGATAGGATGTGATAAACCTATGTGATAAACCAGGCAAATCAGATCAAAAAGAAATGATTACACACTTACTATTTATTTATGTAAACAGTGCTTCACATTCCATTCTGCAAACTCTTAATGAGTTTATTTACATTTTGCTTTCCCATTTTTATTAATAGTGTAGATTACTAAATAAACTATTTAAGAGTACTAAATAAATAGCTTTAATTGCTATGGTATACCAGCAATTAATATAAAAGTCTCCAGATTTTTAAGCCAACTTTTGAACCTAAAAGTCAATATTAACAGGGAAAGTTTAGGTATCAAGAGCCCTGATATCTGAAAACTAAACATGATGTGAATGTGGGTAAAATAAATGAGAACTGAAAGAAGGATGTATTTGGAAAAATAAATATGAATCTTAAATAGGGAGCTAGGGAGCTAGGCATTTAATTTTGGAATATAGAGAAACATATATCATGGATGATATAAACAAAAAGGCTAGGCAAACTACATAGGAGCACTTTTATTTGTATAATGCTCCTTGCCCCTTAAAAAGTTCTATGCCTTACTTGCCCACACTAAAATGTGACACATGAAATATTTACTAATAAAGTCTTGTAACTTTGAATAATAATGAAAGTAGCTAATGTTTATTGAATACTTACTGTGTGCCAGGTGTTGTTGTTTTAGGGTTCTGTGGGCATTTACTCAAATTATGTAGCAAGGGACAGTGACTGGGCAACTACAAGGGGAGGGCCAAGAATGTAAACCCAAGCAATCTGGCTCCAAAGTATTCCTGTGTAATAAAATTATGTGAAACCCCAGGCTGACTTGTAAACAAAAAGTAACAAAGCAGATTTGCAGCCAATGAAGAATATAATGTGTCTTTGGACATGATCCTCACTATCTATCAGTCCAACATCACCAAAAATTAATCATTACATTTATCCTGATGCAGGTGCCATAAAATGACTCTGGCTTTCTTAAAAACTATTTTCATAATTTCTTAGATCCTGTTAATATTCTGTTTGATCCACAAAATTGCCTTGACTCCTTCCAACTTTTTCAGTTACTCTTATTAGGCAAGAAATGTCAAGCACATGACTATAGCTTGCATGCCTACCAAATTGCCTCACACAAATAACCTTCCTATGGAAAACAAATTAAACTTTAAAAGGAGGAGTTGGCCTCATAAAATTGAATGAGAAGGGCATATCTGTGCTATTTAACCCCCAAACTTAAAAATCTTACTCTAGTCATGAGAAAATGTCAGACAAACCCAAATTGAGAGGCATTCTATAAATACTAGACAAGTACTCCTCAAAAGGAGACTAAGGAGGTATGAGACTAAATATAGTATGGTATTGTACCTGAACTAGATCCTGCAACAGAAAAAGACATGAGTGGAAAACTGGGAGAAATCTGAATAAAGTATGTAGTTTAGCTAATAGTTTTATATCAGTGGCAATTTCTTAGTTTTGATAAATAAAAGATGGTTATAAAAATGTCAAAAGTAAGGGAGATGAGTCCGCATTAGCTCTCTTGTATGTTGAGATCAGGTTTATTGCCTAGCTTATCCTGGAGAGATGCAGGCACAGTTAGAATATAAAGTTCACTACATGACTCTAACAACCTATTCGTTCAGGACCTAAGTATGTGTGCAATTGCATATGACTCAGTAAATAAAAGTCGCTCTGAAAAACAAAGTTAGAGAATGCTTTTTATTTGCTCTTTATCTATGCACTTCATTTAAATGGCAATGATTTGGTTATTTTTCCTTGTTCCAAAGGATCTAAAGTAACACTACTCCTGGGTCCTCCATAAAGTGGCTATAAAGTGAGATTTGTTCATTCATATGACTTATATGTTGGTAATACTGAAATATGGGCCTGTCTTTTCTCTTCCTTCAACATCTCACCACGTAAACTGCATATGTCTGCTACATTTACCTTACCTCCACGCTCTCCCTGTATCTCACTTCATATCTATGCTCTTTCCATAAGAAATCATTTGATAATTTTATATTTTACCAAAAGTAAGAATACAACTAAGAATACAATTTTTACCTCTAATTTTGATTTCATTTTCTTTATATTTATTTTCTTCTTGTAATATCTAAGAATATATAAAAATATCACTAATCACTTAAGAACTAAAATTGATCAAATAAAAATATAATGCTAAACATTTATCAACAGGTAATAATGGTTCAATTTCTAAATTCCATCAAGTTCTCACTTCTGAAATGCTGTTGCTGAGACTCTTTCCTGCATTATTGTTAAGTGACCCTGTTTGCTTCATGATTAGCCACAATTTACATCTCTTCTGAAAATGGCATAAAATAATGTGCAAATTCTCTAATGCACTTGCAAGAAAAATATTTTCTTTTAGTGACTCCTAATGAATCTCTGTTTTATGCAGGGTGTGAAAAGTTGCCAAGATGTGTAAAACAATTAGGATGACAAAAAGCATGAGTTTTAAAAGCCATTTCGCTTGTGCAATGTGTGTGAAAATCCAGAATAAGTCCTAAGGGAAAAATTAATTTTAATAAGCTTTTCTTCTTGCCTGAAGACTGTGTAAATCTAAGGCACAAAGAACTGTGTATTAATGGATCAGAAATAATATGAGAGTTTTATCTCATAGAATAAATCTATTTCAATATCAACCAGTTACTTTATACTTGAACTGTAAGGATATTTGGTTATTTACTCAAGTAACAATATATTATGTCTCCTACAAGTGAAATACTAGGTAAAAATTTAGACAAGTGAAATCTTAAATAATTTTTTCATGTGAATGTATTTACTATTATGGAAC
>CM052887.1:62135622-62178065 GCA_028534135.1 Potos flavus | reverse complement strand
TGTGAGAATAAATTTGTGGTTAAGAATTTACACTTTAGTACAAATGTGTGATTCGAAGGGGCACGTGCACCCAAATGTTTATAGCAGCAATGTCCACAATAGCCAAACTATGGAAAGAACCTAGATGTCCACCAACAGATGAATGGATCAAGAAGATGTGATATATATATATATACACACATACACACACACACACACACACACACACACACACACACGCAATGGAATACTATGCAGCCATCAAGAGAAACAAAATCTTGCCATTTGCAATGACGTGGATGGAACTAGAGGGTATTATGCTAAGCGAAATAAATCAATCAGAGAAATACAATTATCATATGATCTCTCCGATATAAAGAATTTGAGAGGCAGGGCGGGGGGTTGTGGGGTTAGAGGGGAAAATGAAACAAGATGGGATCGAGAGGGAGACAAACCATAAGAGACTCTCAATCTCATGAAACAAACTGAGGATTGTGGGGGCGTGGGTAGGGGGATAGAGATAGGGTGGCTGGGTTATGGACATTGGGGAGGGTATGTGCTATGGTAAGTGCTGTGAAATGTGTCAGCCTGATGATTCACAGACCTGTACCCCTGGGGCAAATAATACATTATATGTTAATTTTAAAAAAAAGAATTTACACATTAGAATCATTAATTTGTACTAATCCCAATTTTGTCACTTGTTAAAACTGAGATTTCAGCCAATAAATTTAGCCTCAGTTTCCTCAACAATAAATGTGGAATAATTATAAATAGTCCCTATTTTATTAGTCATTTTGTGATTACATAAAATACCTGGAACTTAGTTAAAACTGTGTCTTCACAGTTGCTATGAAATGGTTAAGTCTTAAGATTTTTGAGAGAAGGGAGTATGGGGATTTTAATGCTCTATATAATAAGAAAAACATCATAGCATTCATAAAATGAGGAAATTTTATCTTATGTTGAATTTCAAATAGAATGATCTCTTCTTCCAAAAGCCATGGCATATAGCTCTTGCCAGTGTTATGGAGATTCAGAATGAATGCAGAATAGGATTACTCTTGGAGCAGGTGGGGGCAGTGCCTGGAAAGGGCCATGGAGCCCTCCTAATGGTCTGCTTCTTAATCTTGATGATGGTTATATAAATGTGTTCACATTGTGAAATACATTAAGCTGTACACTTATAATTGGTGCACTTTTTTGCATTTAGGCTATACTTAGGTAAAGTTTACAGTTTGTACTCTCCAACTATCCTCCTTGCATACTTTATTTGCCCATTCTTATCCCAATTTATTTACTATTTATTTTTCCCACTGACATGAAAATTCTATGAAATTCTTGGATTTTCTTGTCCGTGTTGTCTGTTTTGTTTCTAATCAGATTCTGTGTCCAAACAATCAGATAGCATGGCAAGACCTAGATTGAAAAAACATATATTGAGTCAAGTGGTTTTCAGGCTCCTTAATATAGTCGAACCTCTTATTTCATCACTGATCACCAAGCCCCAAATTCCATGTTGTTTTTGTGTTCTAATATTGAAAATTCTTGTGGATGTAGCCTGCTAAATCATGGACTAGGGCACAGGATCACAGGAGAGAGCATGAAGAGCTGGGGATTAAACATGGGGTGTGTCAAGATAACAAGAGCATAATAGGGCCAATTTACACAAAAGAGAATGGATATATATGAAAATGAACATCCTTTCACTAAGCTGAATGTCATGAATTTCTTTACTTTGGCTTGCATTCTTCTTGAGAAATTACTTTACTAGGAAACTTCCTTACTAAATAACATTAATACTTAAATATTACATAGTATTCAAAAAAATTTGAGAGCATAAATTAAAATTATAATATTTTACTAATAAATTTGAAAAGATAAAGAATGTCACCATCAATGTAATTATTCATTATATTCTAAAATAGTGATGGGGTGTAGGACATGCTACCCCAAAATATGGCACCTCTGTATATTGAATAAACTAAGCTGAAGGAGTTTGAGAATATAGCAGAAGCAGAAGTTACTCTGACCTACTCATATTGTCCTCTTCCCTGAAATAGGCCATAAAATCCTCCTGAGAGGTGCCCTTGTATATACAAAGAAAAGAAGCATCCTTTTCTCCAAAGACAGAGGGACACCAAGAAGAACCTTAATGAAAGAACTTGTTAAATTTCCCCAATTTACTACAATTACCTCATATTCCTTTAACTATCATATTCCTATCCAAATCCACTCCCCATAAAACCTGGCAGAAAAATACAGGTCTGTGTCTTGGGGCTTCATTTCCTTATGAAGGCTCCTGTATCATGTAATGATATATACATGCTTTTTTCCTCTTAACCTGTCTTTGTCAGTTTAATTTTCACACCTGACTGGGAACCCTAAGAGGGTTAAGAAAAACTTTTTCCTCCCTGCAACAGCTAAAATTTAGCATGTATCAAGCACCTCCTAAAACCCAGAAGCTGTGTTGTTTAATTTCAGCTTCATTGCAAAACTGTAGGATAGAAAATCATCTCTGAGAAGATGAAAATAAGACCCATGGGGGATTAATGAACAGTCCCAGTCTTGAGCTGCCTAATTGTAATTTTACCTTTCCTTACAATACTCTTCTAAAAGAGCAATAATATACATCAATTCAAAACCATATTCTAGACCCTCAGTGTGGCCTGGGGCCAAAATTTTTTCTTGACCTCAGGAAAATACAAGAGCACAAATTAAAAGTGAAGAATTTGCAGATATGTAAAAGATTAAAATCAGGATATTTCTTTGTAACTTCTTATGCTAGTAACTTTGAAAATGTCAATGAAATAGATGATTTTGGAGAAACTATACATTGCATAAGTACATATATTTTTATTTCATATATCCCAGATCTGGAGCTGAATTAGTAGACGACCTGGAAATGCCAAAGGATGCAGACAAAGATAGCCCCAGGAAAGCCTGCTCTCTCTAGCCAATGACCAGGAAAGGGGCAGCCTGGCAAGATAGAAAGCTTCTACAAAATAGCTGCTCTACTCTAGCTAAACACTACTTATAAAATAGTAGCTCCATTTCCACCTACACTAGCAAACGCCATGTGGGGAACCTAGAATTCCACCCATGTAAAGTCTTAATGAGGTGTCCCAACCCCTCCACAACTAGGTTAGTATTAGAGAAGACCAGGAAGGGAGTCAGGAATTTACCATCAGGGACAAGGCTGACCCCTGCGGAGTCAGTGGAGACCATGTGGGACTTCTGCCCTCACTGGCATAACTAGGTGCCCCTCTCATTCTCCCTGAGGTGGTATCAAAGGAAGCCTAGTGGAGAGTCAGGCCATTCACCATTGTCCAGCAGTAACGAGGTCCCTCTGTCCTCCCATGGTGTCAGTAGAGGTCGGGGGAACAGTAACGAGGCACTCCCACCCCTCTCAGCCAGGGAGATATCGGTAAGGCTGTGGCAGTTCCATTTCTCATGGACTAGTAATGGGGTAGACCTAGAGATATAAAAATAATGTTTGAGACTATGCCTGTTAAAGACTGAAAGAGAGTACTGGGGATCAGAAGCTTCTGAACTCTCTGTCCCAGCTGCTGCACAAAGGAGACATACCTTAGGAGACTGTGCCAGTACTTGGGAACATTTAAACAACAACAAAAACAACAACAAATCAGCACTATTAAAAATAATCTAATGATATAACTTGTTTGCTGCTTAAAAGACACAGTGTGGGAGAATGTAGCTTTAGAGTAGTGGTTCTCAAGGAGTAATGATACTGCTTTCCCAAGAGAAATCTGGTGACATCTGGTGACAATTTTTGGTCGTCATAAATTGGTGAGGGAAGAATTAGTAGTGGCATCTATCAGAGAGCAGTCAGAGATACTACTAAACATCTTACAGTATAGAGAGAAATCCCTCCCAAAAGTAATTATCTGCTGATGTTGAAAAAACCCTGCTCAGAAGGAAAAATTGCAATATAGTTGAAGGCTCCATGTGTCTATATGATTTTTATATTTACATGTATACAAACACACCCTGTGAATCAATATCTCCAGTTTTCATGCCTCAACACACAAACACACACACACACACACACACACACACACATGCCTCAACACACAAACACACACACACACACACACACATAGCTCAGTCTCTTCTGAACATGTGGCCATTTGCAAAGAAAAGTCATTTAAAATCAGGTTTTTTGTTTGATCTTGCTGTTGTTCATATTATAAAGCAATATTTGGTTTTAATAGAGACAGGAGAAGTTCACAAATGTATAAACAATAATAGCCTTGAGCAGTGGGAATCCAGATATTTTTGTTTATTTTTACATTCTTTCCTGAATTTTCCCAATTAGAAATTATAAATGAAACAAGATGGGATCAGGAAGGAGACAAACCATAAGAGACTTCTAAACTCACGAAACAAACTGAGGGTGGCTGGGGGTAAGGGCAGGTAGGGTGGCTGGGTTATGGACACTGGGGAGGGTATGTGCTATGGTAAGTGCTGTGAAATGTGTAAGCCTGATGATTCACAGACATGTACCCTGGGGCAAATAATATATTATGTGTTAATAAAAAAAAAAGTTAAAAAGAAAAAAAAGAAAAATAGAAAAAAAAAAGAAATTATACTGATTAATCAGTCAACTTTTTTGCCATATGATTATTCTTTACACCATGATTTTTATGGCTATATAATATTCCATTACAGAGGTCCTCATAATTTATTTAATAGATGTCATATTTTGATTATTTCTGTTGTTTTCATTTTTGCCCCCACCTCCTTAGTAATAGTGATGTATTTAAATCTTTATGTGTCCCTCCTAATATTTCTTGAAGACAAAGTCTTAGATGTTGAATTTATGGGTCAAAGGTTATGAAAAAATTGAAAGTCTCTTGTTGCTTATTAGCAATTTACTTTGTATAAGGTCTGTACTAATTAAAACTGCCACTGAAATATAGGAAAATGGCAGTTTTCTATACTAGTAGATAATATTATTGTACAACACTCCGGAGCTGGTGAGATAGATCAAGGAGTAGAAGATGATAAAAAAGATGCTAGGATTTTGCTTTCATCTCAGGTTGCATTTATTATTGGCACTATTTTGAAATAAAGCAGACAATGGTTAGGTTTAGACTTCACCAACTCAAACTTGTTAGGAGTCAGGCAGACAGTTTCCGTGTTGAGGAAGCCTTGGGCAGCATGAGGGCATCTGGCGCCTCCAGAGGGAGGAAAGGTGAAATTGAGAATGGAAATTTACTGAAGTCAAACTACTTTTTCTCAATTCTGTTTAGAATTTTCTCAGCCACAGAACTTTTGGAAAGCAGGAAATTTTAACTTAATAACTTAATCTACTTCATGTTAAAAACAAAGAAAATGAAATCCAGGAAATTTCAGGGATTTTGAAAATTCACAGTTAGGTAATGGTAGAATTAAAATTGCACTCTAGGCTGGCTGACTCACAGCGCTGAGCACTTTTTACTGGACAATGGTTTGATCTGGCATTTGCTCTTAATTGTGAAAACATGCAGTCACCCACGAACCCAGAACATAAAAGGATTCAGAGAAGCCCTAAACATAATCAAGTCATTTACTTCAATAAGTAATTTCTAATAGTCATTTACTTGGTTTCCTCAAAAATATACTTGCATGAATTTATTCTTTTGACTAGGTTGAAGAGCCAAGATAGAAATTAAAGACAATGGTAAGAGGTGATTCCACAAATGTGTTAAAGCCAATGGCCATACTGTTTAAAATAAAGGCAATATATATTCCTAACTCATCAGACACATAGATTCATTATACAAGATCAAGTTAGAGGGCATCATTCCTTTGAGCAATATCAAGTTTAGCCAAGAGACAATTTATGTGGAAAGAAACATATAATGTAGATATATGCTCTCCTATAGTACAGTTGAATAATGCAGAGTTACGAGCACTGGCCCACCAGCACAGTTGAAAATCCATGTATAACATTTGACTCACCAAAACTGAACTACTAATAGCCTACTATTGACCAGAAGCCTTACCAATAACACGAACAGTCAATTAACACATATTCTGTATATGTATTATACACCATATTCTTACAATGAAGTAAGCTAGAGAAAAGAAAAATGTTATTAAGAAAATCATAAGGGAATATACACTTACAGTACTGTACTGTATTTATCGAAAAACATCCACATATAAGTGGACCTATAGAGTCTAAACCTGTATTGTTCAAGGGTCACCTGTACATACCATATATAATATATATAAGCAATGGACACACGCATACACATGCATTTTTTTTCTCTTCTTGGAGACAGAAATAATATAGGAAATAAATACCTGAACAAGATAGAGGCAGAACCTAACAGCAAAACAGAGAATTTTTTTTGCAAATTCTTAGCAACTATTACTTTATCCTGTGGAAAAAGCTCAAGGGTGTTGCAGAGACCTCCAAACTTGTAGGTCAAAAGAACTAACAAGGGAAATGTTAAATTGCTTTGCTCTCACCTGCCCTAAATTACTATTCACCACACCCCACAAGAGAAAACAGTTATTAATAAGATTTTTCCATTATTTTCAAAATAGCTTAAATATATATTGGACTGTGTTTGTCAAGTTAGATAAGGTTATTTTTGGAGGTATATTAAACAGAAAATGCTTTAACTCCTTCAATAAAAATTTAACAATCATAAAACAGTCACAAGTGTTTCAGATTATAAAATGTTCTAAGGAGGACACCTAAGTGGAAACAGATTAATAATTCAAGAAATAGCTTAGTTTAATTTTTGACTGCAGCACTTAGCCTTTTAGTATTTAAATAATGGAACTATTATTGTCCATTAAACAAATCCTCATTAACTTTAAAAATTCTTACCTGACAATACTGTAGTTATATATCAAGATTATTTAGGCAATCAGATAGCTACAAATTCAGTTAAGCCAATTGATGGATATCTAGACTTAACATTACATGTTAATTGGAGTTGCTAAATCCTTGATAAGTGAAGAATAATCTTTCAGGTTGTACAGATTTATGTGGACATAACTTAAGGATGAGTCTCAATTTGTTGTTGTCAAGCTGGGACGGGCTGTTCCGCCATCGATTGTAATCAAGGATGGACAGTTTGGTGATGACAGTGCCTAGAGAGCGTAAATTTGGGTTCAGACATATTTAGTATCAGGTGGCAGGAAGATAAACATCCACAGGAGGGATAAACTGATAAACTGTGGGAAACTTACCTACAGTGAGTTAGGGCTACAGAAAATGTTGTCACCTAAATTATAAAGGCTTTTAAAAACAACTAGATTAAAAAAAATAAATAAAATAAAATAAAATAAAAAATAAAAAATAAAAACAACTATATAATTGTAAGAACTGCAGGGCTGGGCAGGATAGGGTAAATGATGAAATTTGCAAATGTGGAAGATAACAGATTTTTAGATAATCATGAGTAGACATGGTTGTATATACCGTTCCCGAATTAATTATGAAAAAAAATCAAATAATTTGATCAATAATATCAAATCATGAATTGCAGACATTATATTTGCTAATGAAACTATTTGAGTATTTCTTTTTCTTCTGTAGGGGGATGCAAATTAACAGTGAAAGAGCCATTATTCAGAAGTAAAAGGCAAACTTAAAAGACCAAACTATCAACCGAATCTCTGAAAAATAAAAATATGACCAGGATGGCAAGAGCAGTCATTTATCATGTCAGCTCAATTCTAATAGTTATATCCGTGAGTTAGAATGTTAAGGTCACCATTTGATATAGAAGAAATTGGAAACCACCAGTGAGAGCGAATGTTCAAGAGGTCAGTGCACATTAGATTTAAAGGTCTTTAACAACCGTGTGCAGATCGCATGTACAAGGTGATGTAATTATCATCCCTCAAGAGGTTACATTAATAGAGTCAACCTCAAGTTGAGAAGCAAAACTTCATAGTGTTATTTCAGAAACTGTAATGCTAGTTCATCTGTAAGATATTGTGTTATTAGCTACATTTTTTTTTTTTTTTTTTTGCAACTATTCTGCTGCTTATTTGTGGTAAAGGTTTTTAAGAGGATGTGAGCTTTTTCTTTCTGGCTCAGATAATCTCTTGCATGATATCGAGTCTGACCTCACAGGTTTTCAAAATGGTGCTATTTCAGAAATGAGCACCTGGTTCTGACTAGGTTGTCAGGAGGGGAAAACCCCTTTCTATTAAACAAGTGGTTTAGATTGGAAACTCAACAAATTTGGGTATATACCCTGATATTTTATAGAGTCTCAATGGCTTTAATGAGTTTTTACTTTAAGAATGTCAGATTATTTAATATCCTATGCATTTTTAAAGCTGCTCATTCGTAACAGGAGTTTTAATACAACTTTTTTCCCCACAAATGTTGAATGAATCATTACCAGGTCTAAGGCTCAGAGTAGAAACTTCAGAGATACACGAAAGTAATGAGAAAAAAATCACTTCTCCCATGATGATCACCATCCGCAGAGGTAAGAAAATAAAACAACACAGAAATACATGCAGGGTAAAATTGGGATGTTTGACTTTCTAGCAAGGTTTATATGTTTTACTATATGTAGTGATTTTGGAGGGATTTTCATTAATGCTTTAATCAAAAGTACAAAATAAGACACTTAAGCAAACATAAATATCTATGTGTCAGACTAGGAGATACGTGGGAAATTTAAAATAGTGGAGAATTGGAAAACTGTTTATATTTGGCTCCAAAATAATTCTTGTTCTTATGTATAAATAGTCCTCTCATACTCACTCTAGGAATGGATGAAACTCCAAACAAGATTTCACAGTCACATCATAATACCCAACCCATAAGACACTGGATAAGTTGCCCTGCTGTCTCAACTTGCCCAGTTGCTCCTCATTCCATGATAAAGATAGCAACAACTTTGATATCCATAGTATTGAAAATAACAGTATATAATCAACTTCGTGATTTAAAAGTTCTGAGAGGTTTGAGCCATAGCTTAAATGGAGTAGTGAAAGAAAATAAATGCCAGGGAGTAGTGTTAATATACTCATAATTAAATTACAATAATATAAAAAGGGAAATAAAACTGTAGCAGACCTTGTGATACAAACAATCTTTTTTGCAAATAACTTAGTCATTCCAATCCCAGGAACAATATAATATATTGAACTGCCATGATTTGGCCAACCACATTTTTAATGCTTGAGGATACTTTGCTTCAGGTAGAATGATATGTAACTTTAATTTAGCATAAACAAAAATATTGTTCAAATCTTGTTCATTATTTTATACATGTGATAAAAAAAACTTATCCAGGGTAGAATTTTAGGGTTATTACACAATAGGCAAACAAATCAATTTAGAAAAACCTTAATGTTTATCATTAGAAGAAATGATATATGCCTACTTTAACAAAGGAAGAAATCTAGTGAAACCCCCCTGAATAACAGACTAATTACTAGAATATTGTTTTAGCTTCATTTATCAGGGAAGTAATCTCATAAGTATGGATGCATTGATTCTATAGTGACTGACTTGTTAATTTTGGGCTAGAAGATGAATTGAGGGTTTCTTTGGGGGAACACCTGTAAATGATAGAAATCAACATCCCAATGAGATTTAAAAAAATTAAAAAAATGAAGGAAATTTAAAATAGCATATTTTAATATTTTTATGAGATAGATTTCAAATTTTAATACTATTCAGTTACAGAAGTGGTCAAAAATAAACAGAATGGGATCAATAGAGAAAAATACCAAAAAATTAAAATAAACAAAACATATTGTAGGAATAAAGGTAAAAATTGCATGGTAATGCACAAAGATCAAGACAATACTTGTCAACCATATTCAACCACTGGTCAATAATTTAACCAGCTTAGATAAAAAAGGAAAATAAAAGAAGGACCAAAGTAATTTAAATGAAACTTTCTATTTATTACTTCCAAATTGATTGGGGGTTCATTCATTCTTGCACTGTGCCAGACTATGGGACTGTAACAGTGGATGAGACCAACATGGCACCTCTCTTCACGGAGCCGATAGTCTACAGAGAGAAACAGTCTATATATGAGTAATCAAATGAATATTTACATAATTAAAAATACTGATGAGTACTATGAAGATAACAAGAAGTAGGTATTAGGTTGAAGAATAACAAACGGCTGCCTATTTTAATAGAGTGATAAGGGAAGACCTCTCTGAGTAGGTGATATTTAAGCTAATAGCACACAAAAAGGAGCTAGAAATGTAAAGATCCATAAAAAAAGGGAACATTGCAGGTAGAGGGAAGAACAATGGTTAAAGCCCTGAGACAGAAATTAGATTGGGCTCCAGAAGCAGGAAGAGTTAATGTAGCAGAGTATATATTTAAGTTGAGTAAAAGAGAAAGTAGAATTTTTTTTAATCAGAAGTAATTCATAAGAACGAACACACGAGCCTATATATCAGTAATTAGTTATTAATACAGACAAAACTAATCCTCAAAGTTGTCTAGTCTGTCCTTTTCTACTTAGTCCAGATCTCATTCCTTCTATATTGAATAGAAGAGTCATCTATGTCAGAGAAGTGGATTAGGCAAAGGAATTCTTTCAAGAGGGTATTTGTGTATTTGGTTTTCTGTGTGTTCTACCATACTGATATCATTTAGAATTTCCAAAATTTATATTTTGGGGGAGGCATTGAAAGACCAGAAGCCTCTTTTACACAGCTTCTTTAGATTGCATAAAATGTCAAAAATTGTCTAATCCCCAGAGATGGCTCACTAGTTTGGATAGCTACATCATATTAAACTTTCAGGAAAGTAGCTCAGGGTCCAGGAATCATACATTTTATTTTTATTAAAATTTTTACTTGACCATAGTTTAAGTTGTCTTATTTTCTTAAGTACTGAGGCCTGTGGGACTGTATTGATCTGTCAAGATGTCCTACTTCATGCTGATTTCAGAAATAGAGTAATCTGTTAACATTTTTAGAAACTAGGTGAATCTGCAGAACTGGGCCACAGCAGAGTAAAATAAATGACTTATCAAAGTAAAAGCAAAATAAATAAAGAAAATGTGTGTGTGAGAGAGAAAATGAGAGAGAGACCCCATCAGTGCTTCTCTCTGTTATTTTATTTGTCCCAACAGTCTCTTCTGTAGTAATCATATAGTAGTTGCCTTTTCTTTATATATCTATATATATTGATATATATTGATATATATTGAATATATATAATCAAAAAAGAAACACCTGACGAGCAAGGACTTTAATTTCTATGTGGAGATTGAAATATTTTTACCCTGGAGTCTTACTATAGAGTCGTCTTTGGGGTAGATGGTGTAGGATATAGATGAATATATAGATGGATCTATATATAGATGAATATCTATATATAGATAGATTATTATATATCTATATAGATGAATCCCTCCTCCTTTAAAACAGTAGGTTTCAAGACATCAGAAAAGAAACCTTTTTAGAGAGAGCTTCATCAAGCCTTCATTCTATAGATTTCTATTCTTTAGCAGAAGTTTCAGTATATTCTTAATAAAAGTAAATGCCACCAAAATTTCTGGGCACTATGTTTCAAAGGAAAACCTTCCGAATCCCAGAGAAGGTTTATGAGATGGTTATGGGTAGTTAAGACTTGCAAGTGTCTCCTAAACCTATTAAGGAGTGTGCCTGTGCTCCCCAGCAGCAGGACACAGAGCGTACAGCCATGGCTGCTGACTGCACAGGTTTCAAAGAGAAAGTGGAGCATGTGGACATTTAGGCGCTGACTCCAGCTAAATTGGTTAATGACTAGTATCATCTAAATGAGGTAGCAAGCTGAAAGACTCATAATCTCTCCCCGTGCGCAGATTTTAATTAAATAATTATAATGTCCTTGTTGTAATTATTTATCAGTAACTGTGCTCTTGAGTATTGCCTCTTTTGCCTTCATCTGTTCTGTCAGCTTAGCTGAACAATGAAACATTCACTTGGCAGAGATGAGGGGGAAATGAATGATGCTTATTTCACCACAAAATAACACTTGAAGAATTGTTAGCAAGGCAAGATTCTAGGTTCTTCGTTTTTAATTTTGCATTTTTATTGTAGAGGAAGCTCAGTTTCCTGATCTGGGATATGATATGGTTGAGCTTGATAGAGACTCAGTTTTTCTTCTAACATTCAGACATTGAAGTCACTGAGGGGTTTCAAGACTATGACCAGAAGACATGTTTTCTCAGCATCTAGAACTTAACATTATACATTATAACACTTACATCCCTCAAAGAACAGCATTTTAAAATGTTACTTCCTATTTTGGGACTGTAGAATCTATAGTCGATAACATAATATGTGTCTCAAATAGTGCAAAACCCAAAAATAACTAAGCAACAGTTTTATATTAATAATACCCATAATGATTCAGAACAACAGTGAGTCAAGAGACTAAGAGTAAAGCTGATTCAGGAGTCAAAATGGGGCCACAGTGGAAAACGGAGATAGAGTTAGACCATGTAAAAAGAAGCAAGTTCTTCACAGCAGACTTCCCCTAAGAAAACTTGCCTTAATAAAGCATTGCTTTTCTCCATTTCTCCCAGGTGTTCAGAAGGAAAATAAGGGTTTTAACTGGCAAATGTGAGATTAAAGATTTACTTCCTTTAGTAAAAGGAAGCACGTTAGAGTGTGAGCAGGGTTTGTAAAGCACTATAATGCAACACTGATCTTTATATGTCTCCCTATCCTGAAATTTCCCATTCTGCACCTCTCCCATTCGAAAAGGATCTTCCCTAACTAGTATTAGTGGAATGTAGCTTCAGATTCCACCTTCTCAAGACATTTTGCATTTAATGTGGAAATCTTAAAAATTAAAATGCCTCAGCAGCCAAAAGAATCTATGGGAATAATGATTTTTTAAAAAAACTGAGTAGGTTTTTTATTTGTCCAAGGAAGTTCTTTTAAGTTTGAATCAGAAAGGTTGTCATCATATTTGACTACAGATATTTAGACAAGTCTGACTTTGAAGGTTATGGGCAATAAGGAAAACACAAGGATGAAATTTTATTTCCATACATCTTATGGATGTGTGTCTGTATGAGGCTGAATACAGGAAAGATGTAGCTCCTTTAATCTCTCCTAATAATATATTGTACTTTTTTTGTGTAGAGTCTTATTTACCTCTTGCTAGAATTATTCCTAGGTTTCCTTATTTTTAAAACTATTGCGTATGATATCTCAACATTTTCGTTTTCTAATTGTTCCTGATAAAAATAAAAACTCTAAAGATTTGTACATAAATCTTGCATATACAATTAATTCTCATTATTCACAGTAGTTATGTTCCATAAAATCATCATGAACATTGAATTAGTGAATACTGAACCGTGGCTCCCCTGGGAAATACAGAGGTAGATTTCTGTGAGCCTCTGGTCACATTTTCATCAACTGATTAACACATACCTTGTTTTATTTATGTTTCTGCTTAAAGAAATATTATTTAATATATATTGTTGATTCATTAACATTGAATTCACAGTCAGCAGCATTATAACTCATGACTGAATGAAGTTTATCTAACACATGTATCTTTTCTGTAAGGCAGATCACAGCCTTCTTGAGCATAGGAGCACAAGACAATGCTTTAGGTGGGAGCTCACTGAGACTCATTTTAAACAGCAAAATCACCAACAAAAAAACACAAAAATGTGTAAAAATTGTGGCACAAAAATGGACTGTCATTTATAGTGTGAGAGCTGAAACAAGAAGGTAGAATACCACCTTATTTGACCTCAGCTGGAAACAGGTATGCTGGGTGACTCAAATTTTCCACCCCTTTTTGCATGTTCACAAGGTTTTATGGGTATTGATTTTGGTGTCACAAATCAATTTTAACAAATAGAAAAATTCATGAATAATAAGGATCAACTATAGCGACTTTGTCATATTCTCTTATAACAATTAAAATTTTTGAATACATAATAGTGAATACAGTTGTGAATGATAATAGCATTTTCTTCCCTTTCCAATCTTTATCAGTTTTATTTCTTTATCTCAACTTACTCCATGAGATAATAACTCTGATACACTATTAAATATAGGTGGTGAAAGCAGACATCCTCTTCTCAAGTAGAAACTCAGAGGGAAAACAGTATTTTATGATAGGTCTGGTGTTCACTATATGGTTTATGAGAGGTCCTGTTATCAGATTAGGAAAATTCCCTTCTATTCTTAGTTAACTTAGAGTTTTATTATGAATGAGGGTTAAAATTAGCCAATGTTTTTTCTGCAAATGTTGAAATAATTATATATATGTAATTATAGACACGTATATACATATGTGTGAATGTGTGTATATATTATATATACTACATACATATATTACATACATACATACATATACACACATATATGTATATATATATATTACATACATGTGTGTGTGTTTGTGTGTTTATTTCCATCCTGGGAGTATATCAATTTGGTTGTCACATATAATTTCTTTTTATATAGCTCTGGATTTTGTTTGGATATTTCTTCAGATCTTTTGTATCTGTGTTCATGAAAGAGATTAGCCTATAATTTGTCCTTGCAGTGCTTTTGTCAAGTTTTCACATCAAAGTTTTTTAGCTTATAATGAGTTGGAAAGTGTTTCTTTTTTTCCTTTCTTTAAGAGTTTTTGTAAATTTGGTGTTACTTCTTAAATGTTAGTAATATTCACTCCTGAAAACTCCTAGCCCAAGGCTTTCTTTTGAGAAAGGATTTTATTTACATATTTGTTTCCTTAATTGGACCCAGAACTATTCATATTTCTTATTTCTTACTGTATCAGTTTTCATAAGTGATATTATCTCAGTTCTTAATTTTCAAAAAGTCTCAGATTTATTGATATTCAAATTATCATTTCAGATGTATTCAACAAATTTTGGGAAATATTTGTACAACATTACAAAATCTTTACTTTCACTGTGATTTCTTCTTTTATCCAGTGGTTATCCAGAAATAATTGCTTAATATCAAAACATTTGGATTTATTTCTACTTGCCTTTTCTTGTCATTTATGTTCAATTTTATTTCACTGTGTGATTTCAATCTTTGTTTGAAAATTGATATGTTTTAGAAAAAGGTAAATTTTATTAAATTACTCATACACACTCAAAAAATATTTTGCAGTTATGTTCAGTGTTCTCTCAATGTTCATTATAATGAAGTTTGTTTATTGTTTTTAATGTTTTTAATCTACATATTCTTTCAATTATTGAGGAAGGTCTTAGAATTTCTCCTAACCTGACTGTAGATTTGACTGGTTTTTATCTATGTTCTTATTTAGATATTTTAAGTTATTATTAGGCGCATACAAATTCAGAATTGTTATCCTTTCCTAGTAGAAGACAACACTAGGAAATATCCCTTTTTATTTTTAGTAACTCTTCTTACTTTAAAATCTACTTTTCCTGATATCAATATAACTATACCAACTTTCTTAGGTTTGATGTTTATAGAACACAGCTTTTCCACCCCATTACTTTAAACTTTTATGTATTTTTATGTTTAGGGTATGTCTCTTACAAGTAGCATACTTCTGCATTTTCTCAAACAAAATGACAATCTTTGTTTTCTAATTGAAGCACTTATTTCAATTTCTTAATGCATTAGGTTGAGTCATATGCAATTGCCAGCTTTACAGATAGAATACCTGCAATTCTATGTGACTAACTCTAATAATTACTTACTAATGTACTTGGGTTTAAATCTACCATCTTACTTTTGTTTTCTCCTTTTTTAAAAAGATTTTATTTATTTATTTGAGAGACAGAAAAAGAGAGAGAGAGAGAGCACGAATGAGGGGAGGGGCAAAGGAAGTGAGAGAATCTGAAGCAGACTCCCGGTGAGTGGATCCCAAAGAGGGGCTTGATCTCATGACCCTGAGATCATGACCTGAGCCAAAGTCAAGAGTTGGTAGCTTAACCAACTGAGCCACCCAGGGACCCCTTTGTTTTCTATTTTTATAAACTGTTTTATGATCTTTAATTTCTAGAATCCTGTCTTCTTTTGGTTACTCTATTTTAATTACTTTATTTTTTATCTTTCTCCTTTATAAATGTGTTACTTAATACAGTCTTTGACTTTTCTTTTCATGGCTAACCCAGAAATTACAAATGCACCCTCGACTTTCAAATGTCTAACATAGGGGCACCTGAGTGGCTCAGTGGGTTAAAGCCTCTGCCTTCAGCTCAGGTCAGGATCTCAGGGTCCTGGGATCGAGCCCTGCATTGGGCTCTCTGCTCGGCAGGGAGCCTGCTTCCCCCTTTCTCTGCCTGCCTCTCTGCCCACTTGTGATCTCTCTCTCTCTGTCAAATAAATAAATAAAATAAAATAAAATAAACACTACTTCAAATGTCTAATATAAATTAATGCTTTTTCCACTTGTGAAATGAGGTGACGTCTTAGAAAACTCTGACTTTATTTACTCACTTCCTCACCATCTTTTGTGCTGTTGCTCAGTAGTATACGTATTTTTTGAACACTTAATAAACTTCTATTTTGGATAGTTTTAAAATTATACAAATGTTACAATAATATTAATAGAGTTCCCATATATTCAACTGCCTATTTCCCCCTTTGTTACCGTCTTATATTATTATGCTACTTTGTGATAACTTATTAACCAATATTGATACACTATTATTAAATAATCCTCATACTTTATTCAGATTCTTTTAGATTTTACTCAATGTTCTCTTTGTGTTCCAGGGTCTTACCAGGTTCCACAACATATTTACTTGTTGTTTCTCCTTAGGCTCCTCTAAACTGTGACAGCTTCTCAGACTTTCCTTATTTCTGATGACCTTGAGGATTTTGAAGAGTACAGGTCAGGTATTTTGCTTAATGTCCTTCGGTTTGGATTTGTCTGATGTTTCCCTCTGTTTACAACAGAGGTTGTAAGTTTTGGGGAGGAAGATTATAGAGATAAAGTGTCATCCTCATTACATATCAAGTGTCTGACTTATCAGTGACAATGTCAACCTCATGTTTGCCACATTTCTACAATGTAAATTTACTCTTCCCCCTGCTCCGCTAACTCTGTACTTTTTAGAATTAAGTTATTATGCACAGTCCACTCTTAAGGAGTAGGGAGTCATTTATCACCTCCTTGACAGTTGGAGCATCTAGATAAATTATTTATAATTCTTCTATTTACCTATTGTTCTCCCATTTGCTTATTTATTCAACTATTTATTTACATACATACATAAGTATGGACTCATTGGCATTTATTTTATTTTTTTATTTTTTATTTTTTTGGCATTTATTTTATACTTCAAATTATAACTCAATATTTCTTATTTTTATTGCTCAAGTTGTTGCAGCTTTGGCCATTGGGAACTCTTCTGTTTGGTTCTTGTGTCCCTTTGACATATTCCCATTATTTTTTTTTTTAACTAATTCCTTACTTTCTGGCACTACAAAATGATCCAGGCTCTTCTTGTATATTCCCTGTCGCAGTCTAGAAACAGTCATTTCCTCAAGGACTCCTAGTTGCTTTTATTGGAAAGTGGTATTAGGAATCAAGATCTAGATCTTAAGTATGCTTGTTGCTACTGAGGATTTTGTTCCTCTCAGCAGGCAATTCTAGGAAATATATGTGGTGTACTAACCTGTGTATATATACATGTCTATAATTATTTCTATATGTAATCATCTGTAACTATATTAAGGTAAACATGAGTTTGTACTGAAGTCTCTGACTCTCATCCAGCACCATATGGTTCATTCTAGACTTCTCTCCTTACTTATCTATACCCTCTCACTCTAGTAGTAAGAAACCTTGCTCCCAGTATCCTTTATCTATTTGTTTATTTTATTTGCTCAATCCCAGTATACACGTATAGTGGTATCAGCATTGTTAACCTGTATCCCCATGGTAAAGAACTTTATTAATTACAGTACAGTATAATTATAGTTCTTTTAGTCCTGAGTCTTACGGTGTCTACTCATTTCCTAAGTTAGGTAAATTTTCCCTCCACTCCTTTCAACAAAGTTGTCATATATCTGTAATACAGATTCTTTTGTCACAGTCTGCATTCCATTCCAAAGTCCAAATTATCCTAACTGATTTTTAAAACTGCATTCATTAAAGTCTTAGTCTTTGTGTTGTAAGGTTCTATGAGTTTTGACAAACGCATACTCCCCAGTCTTTTAATTATACATGTATTTAGAATCCCACAAGATATTAATATTATTTTGTATATGCAATATACATTGTCACTTAACCACATACTTATACTCTCCCTTGTTCTTTATTCTTTCTTGAGTTTACTTGTTTCCATTTTTGATTTTTAATTTTCTGCCGACCCCTGCTCAATCCTTTTAGTATTTCCCTTAGTGCTGGTTTGCAGATGCTAATTCCTTAGGTTTTTCTCCTGTCATGTCTCTATCTCAATTTCATTTTTGAAGGCTATTTTTGATGGTTCTTCAATGAGGCTAACCTTCCAGTGGCCTCAACTAAAATCCTGGAGTAATTACCCTCTTTCTTCTTAGGATCTTCATATCAGTTTTTGTCTCTCTATAACTTTAAGTCTCCTGTAAGCTTTGCTCAGCTTCTTAGCTATTTAGGAATTGGCATAATGACTTGAAGGAAAAAAAAGTCAAATGTCAGACTCATCTCTGTGCCCCTCAAAACCTCTGTTGCTGTTTTGTGAACTTTCCAATGACTTCAAACAGATTTAAAAAATTATCTAGTTTTTCTAATAACAGTTCTAAGTAAAACAGTTATAACTAGTCTGCCATACAAAAATTCTGGAATAGCAATTTAAATTTCCTAATGTGTAGAAATTTCTGTCTCATACTAAGCAGGGTTTGAAGTTTTGGGAATTCTACAACATAATCTTGGTATTTACCTGTCTGATGTCATCCCAATTAGTTCAACTATAAAGTACAACATCGCTTATTAGTTCAATACATATTGTTTAATATTATTGCATCATGAATATATTTTTGCAAGATGAAATATGGTAGAAAGTTTGGAGACTATATCTTTTTTCCAAGGTAAATAGGTATTAAAATTTAATTAATATTTTATTTAATCTTCTGGTATATCTTGTTATTTTTTTATTATACGTGGTTCGAGAATCTTTTCAAAGGGTTGACCCTGAGAGCCTCAGGCTTAGGAAAAAGGAATACATTGTTTTAATCTCTTTTTATTTTCAAGGTCATATAGATCCCCAGTGCTTTGAAGTTCAAAAGATATTATAATTATGATATCTGCAGTGAAGTCAAGTTAGCCAATGTTGACATAGTCACCCATTTTTCCCTTATATATATGGCCACTACTTCGCTATGATTATAACTTAATTTTGTAGGACACTGCCTAGAATGTAGGCTAGACAGAACAAACACATGATTAAGATTAATAGCCACATGTACAGATAATACCTTGTTGATGTTAAAAAGATTTTTGGCTTAAAAAAAGAAATATTTCTTTTTCTGTTGCTTTTAATTTACTTAATTTATATTTATTTATCTAAGAGAAGAAAGGGTTGTGTATAATGGATAGTTTTGCATTTCAGATTATTGAACCTTTTAAAGTAATTTTGCTTTGTTCTGAATTAGCACACCTAAAATTAAATCATCTGATTTTGAACTATATTCAGCTTTTACTAGGATGACTGAAAAAATTATCTGTATTCCAAGAAACAGTATTCTAGATTAATCTTTGCTATTGTGCAGTGGCCTGTTGATCCTGGTCTAAATGTTAAAATATTCTATAAATATAAAAAGCTAATTTGTTAAATATAGCCCAAATTTAATAAACATGAAGGTTGAAATTTAGTTAGGGGCTGAGGATGTAACATAATTTTGTTTAAAGAAATAATGCCTATATCATAAGAAGATCCCAAATATCAGTATTGATGTATTTCTAATTGCAAGAAAATTTCCTATTCAAACAACACTTTTAGTAGAATATTACAAATATATGTTGCAGCACCATCTAGCAAATTCCTAGTGTATTTACCATATCACAAACATTTTGTTCTTTTTCTAGTAGTGAACATATATTTCTGAATTTCTGCAAAGTCACAGAAAATTACAGCTTTTAAGAAGCAGGAAAAAAAAAAGAAAAACCTCAAAAATAAATCATAAGTAATATATTCCATATTTACATTTTAAATGCTGTTTATTATATATATATAATAAACAGCATTTATTATTATTTATTTATTTTATATTATTTATATTATATTATTTATTTATTATTATTTATTATTTATTATATATACACACACACACACACACATATACATATATATATGCCTGTGCCTTAGAATAAAATTTACATCCTTTTCTTTTTAAACAAAACAACAAAACTCCTTGGATATAATTTTAACATATGCCATTATTTGATATTCTCAGTTGTTTACTTCTTTGGTCTAAAGACAAAATAAAATTAAATACTTGTCTATTATATCTGGGCAATATGATAAAAAAAGGGAAAAATATCACTATTTCTGATGACACTGCAGACAGATAAATGGAAGAAAGTGTTGATAGTATTGGGAAAACATGAAGTTAGAGATAAACCGACTTACTACTTTTATGACCCTAGGCATATTATACAACCTCCCTTTGTCTTAGTTTCCTTAACTTCAACACACCAATGATGGTAACAACAGCAATAATAGAGCTATTGGCAAATGCTTTGTACAGAATATAATTCAATAGATTATTTTTCATAATCTATCCCACAGTAAATTTGTTTCTGACTATTTGACAGGTTAATCTACTAGGGAAGCAAGGTAAAAAATATCATTTATCAAATGCCCAATTTGTCTTGACTGGCCTGGGTCATTTTGCATAAACCCAGACAAAAGTTCAATACATTTTGCACACCAATGCTCAACATAACCAGTGGCAAAATAATTAGTCATTCCTGTCAGTTCAATTAATTGAAATTTTTTATTTAGAAAAAGTAACTACTTGATTAACTGAATTTTTCTATCTTTTCAAATGGTCTGAGTCTAAAATTTTATCTAGATGAACAAGTCATTTTGAAAGAAAAAAGCTGATTTCAACAGAACATGTTGAAAATTATCAGAACTCAATGAACTTGTTTTAGTTGACTGATTTTTAAAAACATAACTAGCTCTACAAAGTGAAAATATTTTTCTATTAAGCAAATGTACAAACAGGTTTTTATGTCTAGAGACTGTTCTTATTGTTTGGATTGATAGCTGATTCAAAGCTTGGGGCCCAAGCTGGGTCACAAGAATCATAATGTCAGCCTGTCAACTATCACATTTCTCAAACACAGCATCCGGTTACTTTGAACAGGGACTGGCCTGCTGGAACCTGACAGTTCAGTCACTGCCAAAAGTCTTATAATAGCTGAAGGAAACTGCACACAGTAACCTTTTCATTTAGCACTGACAAAGATTCTGTCCAGAAACCCAAAGCCTGGTCGACACCAAAAGAGATTTAGCTCAAGTCAAAGTTAAAGTTCTGGTTCTATTTTATTTTATTTTATTTTGATCTTCTTTTCTTTTTTAAAAACTAAGGGATATTTGCAACCAAGTGGACCATTTATAAACGAAGAACCCTGAAAGCTTAAGTCCTATGATTAAAGGTTCTATGTCAACTAGTATGCTGTAAGCATTAACATCTAAATAATGCCATTTTGATGACATAGGAATGAAAGGGTACCCTTTTATCACTGGAATATATAAAAGTGACAGAAAGAAATTAGCAGTAACGGCTTTTCAGAGAAGGTTGGCCTCTTGGGTATAACTAAGCAACCTCTGAGAAACAGAGAGTGGTATTTCAACACTTGAGTACCATGCTTTACTAGGTTATTTCAGACATTACAAGTAATGTATTGTTTAGTTGTACCCATGTACACCATTAAATGCATCACAGTGTGGCATGGATTCAGCAAGTTTTAGTCATAACATGCCAGCTGGAGAATATTAAGGGGGGAAAATCCGTTTTCAATTTCTGCTTAATGTTCTGGTGAAAATAATGTAAGTCACTTCTTCTGTGAATGTATTTACCTTCCAAACACATAGCTTCTTTTCAATATATACATACTAAAATAGATTTTTCAGTAACGTGGCATTTGCTCTCTCCCTCTTCCTTACTTAGTTTTTTCATTCCTTTCTTACTCTTCATTGGTGCATATAAGTTTCAACATGTTTCTTTTACTTCTAGAGTTAATTAACCTTAACACAAGACTGACATTTGCAAGGTTTACGGAGCAACAAAAGTGTCTTTATAGGCAAGAATTACACAAACACCATGACTGTATTTTACAATTGTTTTCCTGAACATCTTATGGCTTTTAAAGCCTCATGGTCTTTCACGATAACTATGGAAGACTATGAAAAAAATGTGTAATTTTCATTTTTGCCATAAACATAATTTTCATTTGTTTTGTGCTCCAAACATTAAAATCTACCCAGAGGATTCCTCCTTGTCTACTGAGCATGTCTACTAAGTACTGCTCCATATTTAACTCGCTGTTAGATCACACCATGGCTTGAGAATTCTTCTAATCTCTTTTCCATTTATAACTGTACTGCTTGACCTTTTTTCAGCAAGGTGTCTTGTATATAAAATGTCAGTGAGAGGATTACAGACATGGGACAAAGATATAGTTTAATTAAAAAAGGTCCTGTGAGATTGAAAAAGGTTACTGGCCTAGATCACAAATATTTAATGCCAGATGACTATTTATGAGGCTGAAATTAAAAAAAAAGGAAAAAAGAAAAAAAGATTTACTGGCCATTTGTAATTGGCCAAGTATTAAATTTTCAATAATTAGATTATACATCTGATTAAAAGTTTTGCTTTGTACTTATAGTCAATCAATGCACTATGCCAGTTATAAAATGAAAATTAATTCAGGTTCCCTTTAAGCGAGACAATATAACAGAGGCCTATAGACCTGGTTATTTTTAATGTCAAGGCTCGAATATTTAAGAAATTCATTTCATTGTTCAGAAACCATGTAGAGACTGATTAAACCAGATGCAGGCATGCAACAAGTGCCTTTCCCACTCATTTATCCTTATGTCCAAACTTGTGTAATTGTATATACATACATGCCAAAATATTAAACAACTGAGTTATTGAACCACTAACTTGACAAGGATGCCAATTCTTCAGAAGAGATACCCAAACAATCAAATGACTACTACCACTAAATGCTAGCTCACTGGGCGGTCTGGATGGCTCAGTCAGTTAAGTGCCTGACTCTTGATTTCGGCTCAGGTCATGATCTCAGGGTCATAAGGTAGACCCTCGTGTTGGGTTCCATGCTGATCAAGGAGTCTGCTTGAGATTCTCTCTCCCTCTGCCCATCCCTCCGCTTGTGCTTTTTCTCTCTCTTTCTCTCTCAAAATAAAAAAGTAAAGTCTTAAAAAAAATAAAAATAAAAACATAAAAGCTAGCTGATTAAAATATCTGGGTCCATCAGAATACTCTCTCACTCACTCTCTGCCTTTCTCTCTCTTTCTCTCTCTCTTTCACTCTCTCTCTCTCTCTCTCCTCACACACACACACACACACACACACACCCTTATCAATGTGAAGCTGAAGACAGTATAGGAGGTCAACAACCAGGAATCAAGCAAGGAGGATCCTTCTTTGATTTCAGAATTTGGTATCTAAATTTATATCCCTTAATAACTCTCTTTGTACATAGGGATTTTGAAGGAAGCCAGAGAGAGTTACCAGGAGTTTCATTTAAACTTTAAAATTAACAGTCTCATAATGTTTTGTTATAAAAAGTGGAAACCTCTCATGCTGTTTCTCTAAAACTCAAAAACTTCCTGGCACCAAATATCTCACCTGAGCATTAAGAATGTCCTGGACTGCAGTCTTCTAACTTAAAGACCAAGTTTCCTAAAACCATGAATTAGGAATCTCATTCCAGTGTGCAACCACTTCATGGCATTCACTTTGATCTAACATTTCTTCGTGTAGAGGAGAGTTTTCAATTCTTCTATTGGAGAAACTCATATACTTTGTAGACTTATATTAAAGGCAACTTTTGGTGTTTTTACATGACTCCAAATTCAAAATTTCAAAAACTCAGAAACTCCATAATTAGTAATGTATCTGTATTTGGATGTTTCAGGTATTTGAATGCTTTAACCATAGTAGCACCAATAATAGCAGATACAGGAAAGAATAAAAAACAATTTCAATAAATCTGATCCATTCAATATCTGAATGAAATACATCCAGGAGAAATTTTTCAAGGTTAGCAGGATAAAAGGGAGTATTTACTTGCTCATTCATTTGCCCTACAAATAAACAGTTAATTTAAGTGGAAGACTACTATGTATCTAGCAATGTGCCAAGTGCTAGGGATTAAATAGTGAACCCAAAACATATATATTCCCTGTTCTCATGGAGCTAAGAGTCTATTGAGGGTAGGCAGTGACAGAATTCTGTCAAATAATCACACTAATGAAAGTATAATTACAAACTCAAATAAGTCATATCAAATAAAAAGTGCTCTCTGAAATCTTGTAATGAAGAAAGTTAATCTAGATAGTGGGGTGAAGAGTGGTAGGGAATCAAGATCATTACACAGGCCATTGGTCAGGGAGGTCCAAGGATGAGACCACATTTAGCTGAGAACCACAAAAACTCCTAAGAATTCAGGAGAAGCAACATTTGTAGAGACATCTTACAACTTAAGAATCACAAGTCTTCAACAGAAAAATAACCCATTCCTCTGAAGAATCAAACTATGATGAGTTAGCAGTGGCAACACAGGAAATTTCGTTCCCCCCAAATCTGGATATGATCACATCTAAAAAATACCTTACAGCAACATCTAGACTGCTGTTTAACAAAACAAGTAGGCACCTTAGCATAGCCACATTGACGCATAAAATTAACCATCACAATGAAAAAAATGAAGAGATGTGGAAGATAAAATGAGAAAATGCTACCTATGTCTGAATGGTGTTCTAGAAGGAGAGACAGAGACTAGGAATGAGTCAGTATTCACATAAATATTGCCTGAATGTTTGTCACAATTAAAAGAAAAACATGAGACTTTACATTAAAGTGACACACAAATTCAGAGCAAGAAAATAAAATTAGATCAACAAGTAGCCATATTGTTGTGAAATTGAAGAACACAAAAAATGAAAAGAAAATAATCAAAGGGTTCAAGAGAAAAGACAGATCACCTAATAAGGAAAGGTAATCAGAATGAGACTAGACTATTAGCATCAAAAGCTACACAAGGTAATGGAAAGATACCTTTAAAAGGCTTGGGAGAAAAAAAAAAAGGCTTGGGAGAAATGAGTGAACAAATTGACTTTTATACCCAGCTAAATGATTGGTTAAGAAAGAAGGTAAAATAAAGGCTTTTTTTCCCCCAAAGTCTGCGAGCTTTTTCAATCTGTGGACTTTGCTGAAATAAATTTTAAATTATGGATTTCAGTTCCCAAAAAAAAAAAAAAAAAAAAAAGAGTATTCTGAAGAAAGAACTACAATGCAAAAGCAATTCTCCCCAAAGAAATTTTAAATATTTTGGTAAAACTAAGTAAGCTTCAATTGCAAAAACAAATGAACAGAAAGAAACAAAAACACTTTATTTTGAGGAGTTAAAAAAAAAAGCAGAATGTAAAATACTAGACAACTAACATAAAAGAATGAAGGATGTGGCAGAAGTTAAACTGTTCTAATCTTTATGAGAGGGCAAAAATATTCTTTAATGCTAGATTTTGTGTCAGGAGAGGATGTTAAAAATAAAAGGACAACTTCTATATGTAATGAAAATGGAAGACATTTCTAAACTAGTAAAGGAATAAAAAGAGAATTAAAAAACTTGAGTAGAAAAGCTTAGTGAAAACAAAATAAGGTGATGGAAGAAAGTCCATATATATCATAATAATCACAAAAATGTGATTGGATTTGTTTAATCTAGCTTTGCCTCATGAAAATATCTCAGCATCAAAATAGAAAGGCAGAAAGAAAAAGATAGTAAAAGATATACTGAAAAATACTAAACAAAGAAAGCTAGTGTTGTTAAATTTATTTCAAATAAAATAAATGCTAAGCTAGCCTCCAGCCCCTTGAATTATCTTAAGTAGCCATATTAATATTCATTTGAAGAGAACTAGTAACTGCACTTACTATTGACTTCCAAGCTCTCTGAGAGGTTCTCAGAAAACTTTAAGAACAGTATCTTGGGGAACGTCATTCTGTTTCTAAATTTTTTTTTTTTTATAACAAAATATACCCAGGCAGAACTTTGCTCTGAGACACAATGACACATTGGGATGCCTTATCAGCCTTTTAAAACCTCCTTTTTTGGCTTATAGGACTCAGACCTGACTGGCTGGTTTAGAAAACTGAGATAATTTTAAAAATTTATAATTAAAAACAAAAAGAAAACCACATCCAGGTTCTTGTATAGTATGAGAGACTTGTATGTGTCTGAGACATTTGGATTAATGTCTGCTTGATAGGCTTAGTGATTAAGCAATGTGGGACTTTTGACTGTAATTCAGGTTACCTACCACCAGATAGCACGTTGCCTAAATGCAAAGAACAAGTGTCTCAGATCTATCAAATAAGTAGCCGTAAGAAGGCAAGTGGCGTAATAGACAGAAAGGTGATGATAGATGATGACAGACAGACAGATAGATAGAGATATTCTACCTGCCAATAGAATAAATATGAGTGAAATGTTAGTTATCTACTTAGAGTTAAAATCGACTATAATAACAATAAAAATTTAGTCTAATTAAGAGAGATTAAACTGGAGAATGTAGGCTCTAGACTCTTTGCTCTGCTACAAGTGTGATTTTTGGATGAGTCATTTGACCACTCTAAACTTATATGTCCTATACAATGAAGAACTAGGTGATTTCTAAGATCTTTTTCCAGTGCTACAATTCCATCCTATCGTTTGTGGCAGTATATGAGAGAAAATACAATTAAACTGCCTCAGGCATCTTGTGAAATTTATACTTTCTTTTAGAATTCAAGCTTTATTTACTGTTTCATAAAAATGATTTTGATTTTTAGAAATTCCAGATATTTGGCAACCACAGACTAGATTAGTCTCATCTATGGTTGGATTTGTAAACTCTTATTTTATCTCTTAATGCCAAAGACCTGTATAAGTCTGCCTGAAGATGAGCTCTGGTGAGCAGTTTGGCAGGTGCTTAGTGTTAGATCAAAGTCCTACTCTAGTTCTTGTGGGCCCTTGGAATGCCCTGAGGCTGCCTCTTCTCTCAAAGGTTGCACCCTGACTTACGTTTCTGGGGCTAGGATTTTATCCAGTTATCTAGGTTCTGCATTGTACTTGCCTCTGCCATTTCTAGCACTTCTACTTTTACTCCAAGTCCTGACCTGGACAGGTCACTTGATTTCACTGAATCTCTGTCTCCTCATCTGTAAATCAGAAATAACAGAACTTGCTTTTCATAGTTATATGAGAATTAAAAGAGATAATATATGTAAAGCACCTAATATATAGGCAAAGGTGGATATATACTTTATAGATTTACATTTCTTAAATTTTGAAGAAAATAATATTCAGAGATAACATGAAACTCAGATGGCACAATCTCAGACAAGCCTGATTAGGAGTTCAGAAGGTGAATATCTAGCAATGCCAGTAGGGCTACTCAACTAACTCTCAGAGGAGCTCAGAAATGAAAGGGACAAGAAAAATTTGTTGGTATAATCTTTCAAAATAGAATGAAGTAAGGCTTGAAAAGAAAACTAGGGAGTAAGATATCATTCAGCTGAAAATTTAAAAAGACAAAGTAGGGGCGCCTGAATGGCTAGTCGGTTAAGCAGCTGCCTTTGGCTCAGGTCATATCTCAGGGTCCTGGGATTGAGCCTCACATTGGGCTCCCTGCTCAGTGGGGATCCTGCTTGTCCCTCTTCCAACACCCCCCACCCCACTCATGCTCTCTCACTTTCTCTCTCAAATAAATAAATAAAATATTAAAAAAAAAAAAAAAGAAAAAGAAAAAGTAAATTAGATGAAGATCAGAAGATAAGAAAATGGGTATTCAACAGACAAACGCAATGACAAGAATTGCAGGGGTTAAAAATCACATTAATTAGTGCAATACTGTAGCAAAATAACAATCTGTCAGTATTTAATTGATATCAATGTATTTTATTATTGACTACTGTCAGAATTTATAAAAATAAAAATCATTGACATTTAATATACTTTAAGTACTAAAACTTTTGAACATGAGAAAAAGTTGCTTGCCTAGTACCAGCCTTGGTGGTACACTCTTCAGTTTCCTGTGCCTAGGGTCTATTCCAGCTGGGTATCTACAGAGCACAATTATTGAGCTCCAGCTACTTCCTACCCTCTTGAATTCCCTTGAATAGAAAGAGCCCTTGGGCCCATTGTATAGGGACAGCCATCACTCTCTGGCACCTACTCAGCTGCCTGTCTGACAGCCTGTCCATCCTAGAACCTTACTACTTCTCTTTCCTAGAGAAGATTAGAGGGACCTCAGAGGCTTACACCTGGCAACTGCCAGTTGAGTGGTAAAGAGGGAATGAGGTGCTTTGAGATTAAGATGCCAGTGTTGGAATAAATGCAGGGAGGCAGGGCAGGGATTGATAAAGAGATTATACCAAACCACGAAAGGTGAATGAAACTGCTAACTGATGTCTGAAGTGAAGATTTATGACAGCATAAGTGAGCATAACACTATTATAAATGTATGGAATCCAGACCATGCCTCTGGTATGGATACCAGAGCACCAAAAATAGACATTCGGTATTCAAAACTTTGAGAGTAAAGTCTAAGACACCAGCAATAGCAACCAAGCTCTAATGGTAAGAAATTTTACAACTAAAGATAAGTGCAACAAGTACATAGATACCTACACATATCAACTGTAGGCATAACAGGCAAGGTTCTTCAGATAAATATAACCAATCTCTACGTAAAGAGATTTGCTATAAGGAATTGGCTGCCAATGATTATAGAGGCTGGGAAGTCCAAAATATGTAATTATGCCCAGCAGGCTTGTGACCCAGGGGAACTAATAGAGTGAATACAGTCTGAAGGCTGGCAGCCTGGAGACTAGGGATAATCAGTGGTACAGTTCCAATCCAAAGGTCAGCTGGCAGAGGCCCAGGAGAGTTGATGGTGCAGGTGAAGACAAGAGGCAATCTTCTGGAGAATTCCCTCTTGCATAGAGAAACCAGTCTTTTTCTTCTAGTGGGCCTTCAACTGATTGGATGAGGCCCACCCACCTTCAAGAGGGCAATGTGCTTACTTAAAGCAATTTAAATGTTAATCTCATCCAAATACCTCCTCCAAGTTGACACGTCAACCATCACAGTGGGCACATACCACATTTTGTTCATCCACTCATCTGTGGATTGGTATTTGGGTTACTTTCACCTTTTGGCTGCTGTGAATAATACTGCTATGAACATGGGTGTACAAATACCTGTTTGGGTGTCTGCTTTCAATTATTTTGGATACAAACACAGAAGTGGATTTACTGGATTACATGGTAAATCTGTTTAATTTTTTGAGGAACTGGCCTACTGTTTTCCATAGCAACTATACCAATTCATATTCCTGCCAGCAGGATACAAGGTTTCCAATTTCTCCACGTCTTCATCAATACTTGTTATTTTCTGCCCCTCCTCCTTTTTTAATAATAGCCATTCTAATAGCCATCTCTCACAAGACTATCTTAGTATAGTTTTGATTCTCGTTTTCCTAATGTTAGTGATGTTTAGCATCCTTTTTTGTGCTTATTATCCATTTGTATATCTTCTTTGGAGAAAAGTCTGTTCAAGCTCTTTGTCCATGTTAAAACATTTTTTTTTGTCCATGTTAAAACATTTTTTGTTGTTCAGCATTAGTTCCTTATATATTGACTATTAATCCCTTATCAGATATATGATTTAAAATGTTTTCTCCTGTTTTGTGGATGGCCTTCTTGTTCTCTTGTTAGTGTTCTTCAAAGCCCAAAGAGTTTTTAATTTTGATGAAGTCCACATCTTACCTAGTTTTCCTTTTGTCACCCATGCTTTGGTATTTTATCCAAAAATGTCCTACAGCTTCCACCTTACACTTTCCCCTTCTCAGAGTTTTGTATTTTGGAGCCTTATGTTTATCTTTGCTCCATTTTGAATTAATTTTTGTATATGGTATAAGTTAAGGGCTCAACCTCATTCTTTTGTATGTGGATATCCAGTTTTCCTAGCACCATTTTTTGAAAAGAGTCTCCTTTCCCAGGATTGGGTTTTAGGAAGAAAAATCACGAAGAAAACTAACCTGAGGTTAAGTTGAACAAATTTTCAGTGGATAAAATATCCCACTTTTCAATTATATCAGAAAACTAACTTACTGTTAATCGCTTTCCTCAATCAAAAACAATCACATATATAGTTTAAATTAGTTACAATTTTATACTGAATATTATATTTCCGTCTTGTTCTAAAATAGCCATAGGTAACATTGTATATGTTTTCCTAAATTAGTGTTGCTATTTTGTACTCAAGTGAAAACTGTTCCTTTTGTTACTTTTCAGATGGTCACATTTTTTTAGCTTATTTTTTCCATTAATCTTTTTTTTCTACCAAATCCATTCTTTTAACCTCTCAAGGTCAATTAGAATAGTTTTCTCTTTTAACTGGCATACACTGAAATTCCTACCTTTAGATTATCTACAATAATGAAATAATGGGTTATACTCCCTCTCAAGAGCCAGTAAGGAAGATGCTAAAAATCATTACCTTAGGAGATAGATAATTCCAATGAATGATAGAGGTATAAAAGCTCTCTAATGCTGATGATATCTATTTCTAGCAAAAGCTTATTAAAGCCACTGGTCAAAAGTTAAAGTTGCCCCAGATGGGAGGATTAAGATTAATTAAATTTATTTATTAATTTAAATTTATTCCTTAGACATTTGTATCTCAATCTCACTTTAGAATATGGAGTTTAGCTAGTCTTCCCCGCCCCCCAGCTAGTCTTACCAGCTTTTACTGCTCAGACACTGGAATCATTGTGTTTGCCCCCATAACTTTATTCTCACTGAACAAAATGATTTACCATTTTGTTAAAAATGGAGTCCCATCATGGTAAGAAAATAAATGATATTACAGGTGTTTTGCTTTTACTATGCTTATTGGTGCTAGCGTATTTGAAATGAGAGTAAAAAAAAATGGAGACCTAAAACTGTGCACACTATTTCAGCTGCTTAGTTTTTTTAAAAACACATCCACTAAGTCCCTACACAGAAATCTTCAAAGTGCATTTCTGTACAGTCCACCTGTGTTTACAATTTCAGAGTATCATACTTTAAACAGTTAATAAAGCATACATTTAGCCAAGAAGTCTGAGGGACAGATTTGTGTGTAAATCTAACTCTGCAATTAAATGAGTTCAGTAGTTAGAAATGGGGCAAAGTTCATCTATTCTAGTTTTTAAAAATCTTGTAATACAGAGAGCAACTTAAAATTATACAATGCAAATCAGAGTTGAAACTTGCATGTCAAAGCCTTCATGGATGAAGATTGAAATATATTTTGGGGGTAGGGGTGACCACATTGACAAAATTTCTATTACGGAGAGAAATCAGCAAATAAGAAATCATATGTGCATATATTTAGAAGTCAGCATTACTATATGCCAAGCAAATGTTTAGAAACCTCAAAACTTTTCTTTTAAATTTGATTTTAAAACAACATAGAAAGTCAAAATTTTACTCCGAAATTTTAAGCAATATGAAAACTCAATATGCACATATTTAAGACTCTGAAATGTGCTGCAGCTCTTCTGGGATCATGAAACAGTAGCAAATAAATCAGATATATAGCTACATTAATTCAGGTTGTGGTGATTAACAGATAAAGTACATGAATATTAGGTTATAAAATTATTGGCACAAACATTAAAATATTTCAATAGTCAACATTGGTATACAGGGTAATATGCAATTGGTAGTATTGAGTTCAGAATTCGAGAAATCATGAGAAAGCTATATGTACTAGAAAGAAAATGTAATATAATAAAATAGTGGCACAGGGACTCCCTGACATAGTAAATCATTTGAAGTGAAATCTGATAGGCACAGTGAGCATTTATTATAAAAGGCTTATATCCAGAAGAAAAGAGGTAAGCATACTCCAATGGTTTGCTAAATAAATAATAATTGAATAACAAGTAAAAAAAAAATGAAAATGAGTGCAATCTTGCATTTGATTCCAGCTTACCTAAGTTTATTACTTCCATTGAAATGTTGAAATACTCAAACATTTTAAGTGTATATTAACAATTGAAGTAGAGATAGGAGTGATGAATAGGGATTTTTTGTTAAGATTTTATTTATTTATTTGACAGAGAGAGAGAGATCACAAGTAGGCAGAGGCAGGCAGAGAGAGAGGGGGAAGCAGGCTCCCTGCTGAGCAGAAAGCCTGATGTGGGGCTCGATCCCAGGAACCTGAGATCATGACCTGAGCCAAATGCAGAGGCTTTAACCCACTGAGCCACCCAGCCGCCCCATGAATAGGGATTAAAAAAAAAGCAGAGAAATTAACATGAATTCTTAATATCTGGCTATCCCAGTAAGATAGGTATTATTAAAAGGAATGAACCTCAGGGCACCTGGGTAGCTCAGTCGGTTAAGCATCCAACTCTTGATTTTGGCTCAGGTCATGATCTTAGGATCGTGAAATCTAGCCCTGCTTTGGACTCCGTGCTGGGCATGGAGCCTGCTTAAGATTCCCTCTGCCCTTCCCTCCCCCCTTCTCTCTCACTCAAAAAATAAATAAGCAAACTCTCCTCTTCATCTTTTTTTTGTTTTTGTTTATGTGTCAGTCACTTCTCTCTCTTAAATCTTAACCCCTGCATGCAATGCCATTTGGAAACTGATTCTTATGTTTTGGTTAATCTCTGTTAACTGGCTCTTCGACCTGAACTAATATTACAGTTAAAAAAACAAACAGAAAGTAACCTATTTGCTTTTAGATCTTGACACTGTACAATGTGGAATAGTCTTGAGGTGACAGGAATTGAAAAACAGCTGTGAGAGGCAAGTAACATTTACTGTTTAGCTCCATTTTTTTGGTTACCCATCCCAATTTGAACTGGCAGCTTAGCAGTGTTAAGAACTTACCTACATTGGACCTTAGTTAGCAGTCTGAAGTCAGCATGCAGATGTTTCTGATTGGTTCAAAAACCTAGACAAGAATAAGAAAGGAAAATAGAATAAATTCTCAAGATTCCCACTTCCTTTTTTTTCCTCTTTCATCCTAAAATTAGTCTAGTTCTCAACCTAAAGATCATAGCCGAAAACATCTTGGGTTTCTGGTCTGAGGTATAAAAGAAAAACACAAAGTAACTTCCCTTATTATACCAAGTTCATATAAACCAAATAAAATTAGACAATAATATAGGATAATCATGGACAATACTGTCACTGTGTAATTTTGCACAAATTTTGTCCCATGAAGTACATCCTGAATTTCTTTCTATGACAGTAATTTTTTTAAAGCAATGATTTTCAAAGTTCAAGAAAAATCTTAACATCACTTAGATCTGCTTAAAATATTTCTCTATCTTTCTTTCCTGGTTTCATTGATTTTATTAACGTCAATTTCAACAGACTTATTTTCTATAAAAATACCTTAGTAGCTTATTTTTATAACCCAACTAGCCAGTTTTCATGCACATGTACAGTGTAAAGAACTAACCTTTGCCTATATGTCAAAATCTATGGCAAATGAATAAAAAGACTTATTCTTCAAAGAGGAAATTTTATCTATATTCAAAATTAAAAGGGCAAACTTATTATCAGAAAAATAAATTTGATACACTTATAATTCCAACTACTAATATATTAAAATATGGAAACATTTAGGCCTTTATTTTAAAAGCCAACTAAGATAGGTGCATAATTTTTTAAAGGAATATTGATTAAAAAAACTTTAATCATTTGTTGTAGAAATTGAAACTTAATACTTGGAATGAAAAACAACACTACTCAATAAAGCCAAATGAAATATTAATATAAATTTTAATATTTTTTATTTTGCTATTATGTCCTGGTGCCATCATGATGAATCACATATTCTTGAAGCACAATTTGTCTTTACGGAGGAGTATAGACTCCTAAAATTACAACGCATATGTTATGATGAATTCTGTCCTCCAGAGGGCAGTGCAGTACAAACTCAGAGGACACAGCGCAAAAATTAAAAAAACAAACCCCAAACCCTAAATGTTAACAAATATTTTATTCTAGTGATAAGGACAACATAGCAAAATTCTTAGGATCTGCTATAATGCCAAAACTCCTGGCTATAAGATAGAATGTATTGTCAATTATCCAATTATTTTGACCATGTGTCAATCAATTCAATTTCTTTAACTGAGATTGCTTTAAAAAATAAATTTATTGACTAAATTGATCTTCTGTTGGTTGGATACAGGGCAGTAGATTTTATTTAAGAAGACATTTGACAGAAATGGTTCTGGGACTCGGCAAGACTTTGCTTCAGGTTGTATGAGCTCCTTAAAAAAGAATTCCTCCTCTATATTCCCCCACACAATAGAAGGTACACATTCGATTTTATGAACTTATTTTTTTCCTACTTATGGCTCTCCAAAATCCTTTTCAAAACTATAAGTTAAACCTACTTATGGCAAATTATAAAAGCAATTATAGTTTTTATACCCTCAAGGACCATTCTTGCAAAACTCTTAAAGCCTTTGTACTCCTGTTGGGTACTATTTAACAAATGCTAATATTAAACTTCAAACTCTGGCCAGCCAAGGACATTGTAACCAAGCTCTAATATCATGCTAAAGAATTAAAATACTTGCCAGATGCCTTACATACATTATATTTTTCAATCCTTAAAACAGTCCCATGATTTGGTATAGTAACTTCTCCATTTTATAGGTGAGGGAAATGAGTCATAAAATTAAATAACATGGTTGATGTTTCATAGCTATTTGGCAGGAAAATTAGAAAGGAAATCGTGATCTTTCTAATGCCAAGCAGCTTTTTCTTTCTTTGTTTAGTTGACACACAATGCTACATTAGTTTCAGGTGTACAACATAGTGATTCAACTTCTCTATGTATTACACTATGTTTACCACAAGTGCAGCTACTATCTGTTATCATACAATGCTATTACAATATCATTGGCTAATAGTCCCTGTGCTGTGCCTTTTATTCCAGTACTTACTCATTCCATAACTGGAAACCTATATCTCCCACTCCCCTTCACCCATTTTGCCTATCCCCACCCCTTTTCCTCTGGCAACCATCTAGTTTGTTCCCTGTATTCATAAGACTAATTCTGCATTTTGTTTGTTTATTCATTTGTTGTGCTTTTTAGATTCCACATATGAGTGAAATCATATGGTATCTGTCTTTCCCAGTCTTACTTATTTCACTTAGCATAATACCATCTAGGTTTATCCATGTTATCACAAATGGCAAGATCTCATCCTTTTTTGGATGGTTGGTTATATAATATTCCTTTGTGTGTGTGTGTGTGTATGTGTTATCCATTCATCTATTCATGGACACTTAGAATGCTCCAAATCTTGGCTATTGTAAGTACATCAGGCTCCTTGCTCAGTGGGGAGCCTGCTTCTCTCTCTGCCTGCCACTCACCCTGCTTGTGCTTCCTCTCTCTCTGACAAATAAATAAATAAAATCTTAAAAACAAAACAAATAAACAAACAAAAAACGGTGGTTCTCAAAGTGCCATCCCAGATCACAGCATCCTGAGAACTCATTAGAAAGACAGTTTCTCAGGTCCCATCTCTATACCAGGAAGAAAAGGACTCTAAACTACAAGAAAATCTCATCAATGGAGAAGGCATCAACTTAGATCTGCATAACAAATCTTACTTTTATTTACATAATTTTCCTGGTAACCTCCAGGTTACCCATAACTGGGCTTCCTATCCATCCCCCATCTACTCCTCCTCCCCCAGAGTTTTTCTTTTTTGTCTTTAGCTGAAGATAGTATTTAAGATGATGAATTAGGCTACCACTGAAAATTACATATTTTTCCCTGGGTATCTCCCATGTGTACATGAGGTACACACGTTCATTTTTCTATTATCAAACTATCTTTTATTACAGGGGTCTAAGCTAAGAACTCAGAAGGGTAAAGAGGAAATTATCTTCCCTCTCATACACTAAAATTGTCAAAGACTGAGGGTAGAATAGTGGTTGCCAGAACCTGGGGGTGGGGAGTAAGGAGGGCTGCTATTCAATAGGTATAAAGTTTCAGTAATGCAAGATGATTATATTGTAGAGATCTGTTCATTGCACCTATAGGTAACAATACCGTATTGTACACTTAAAATTTTGTTAAATGGGTAGATCTCATGTTAAGTATTCTTACGTAACTTAATCTTTTAAAGAATACAAATATATATATATATATATTTAAAGAGTCACATCAAATAAATGCAGTTTGTACCTTGCTTGAATTTTGATTCAAACTAGCCAACTGTGAGAAGATAATTTTGAGATAACCAGGAAACCAGGAAAGACTGAAAGAGATTGAATATTAAATAATAATGTGATAATGTGATAATAATGTGATAATGATGTTATTGTTCTATTTTTTAATAAATCTTTATCTGTTATCTTTATGTGTTAAAGATTCATAGTGAAGTACTTATAAATGAAAATGATAGTATGGTAGGATCTGGCTTAAAATACTCTATTCAAGTAGTAAAGAGAAATGAAATAAGGATGTTGATCATTTTCGAGGCTGAGTGAGAGGTATGTGGATTTTTATCATTATTTTTGAGTATGTTTGAAAATTTCCGTAATTAAAGATTAAAACAAATAAACAAAAGACCCCTATTTGCCAGAACTTTGCAAATATTGCAGACGTATTGAAGAAAGAACTATAAGTATGAAATTCATCAACAAAGTGTTTTCAGTATATCATAATATATCATTCCTAATGTCTGTGAATTCAAGTAATATGAAGGTGCAGATAATTCGAAACTTAAACTAGACTTATCTTTGTGCACAAGGCAATGGAAATGAGCAAAATACATGGAGATGGCTTTGGTAATAGTTCATTCCAACCCACATAATTTGAGAATCTTGATGAGAAAGACTGTTAAGTTCAAAGTTAGAAGCCATTACTGCCATAGGCAGTCTGCTTCTTCTCTGAAGAAGAAAAAAAAAGAGGAGGAAGAGAAAAAAAAAAAAAAAGCTGGCATTACAAAGCCATCTGTTCATGTCCCAAGCTGTTTACCTGTTTGCACTGCTTGTCAGAAAAGCATATGGATATTCCCACTATGGCCTGAGGGTCAGGCTATCCACCTGGTGTTAGTGACCCCCGGTTATTTGTCTTCTCTAGCTTATTTTTTAGCTCACATCAACTTGGGACTTGGACAATCCGGCTATCCAGCTTCAGTGTCTCAGCCATCTAGCCCCTCAGGGAGACATCCCTTCTTCCATGTCCCAGGCCGAACTCTGGTGTGTTCTTGCCAATTCAGAACTGATAGTACAAAAGGTTGATTTGCATGTTACTCATAAATAACTTAGTCAGGACATTTAATATGTTTACTGATCTGCTTCAGTATTTTCCTTACATCAGCCTGACTTGAAAGAGCTGAAACTAATTCTAGCCATGCAAAATTTGTTTTTATAATTGTTACTGTTTCTGTTTGCTTGACAGTTGCTTTCTTGGTGGGATGAACACTAATGGATATTGTCCAAGATAATGTTACTTTAAATCTAATTCCATGCTTTACTAAGTCTTATTAAAATAAATATCCATGTGCACTGCTTCTATGAATTTGACTATTATAGATATGTCATAGCCATGGACTCATGTAGTATTTACTCTTCTGTTGCTGATTTGTTTCACTTAACATAATGTCCTTCAAGATCATCCATGCTGTAGCAAATGGGAAGATTTATTTCTGTTTTAAGTCTGAATAATGTTACATTCCATTTATATACCACATTCTTTTTCCATTCTTCTGTTGATGGATGGTTTGTTTCCATAAATGGCTACTGTGACTATGCTGCAGTAAACATGGGAGTGCAGACATCTCTTAGAGATGGGAGTAAAGGAAGTTGTTCAATGAGAATGAATTTTCAATTATGGTAGATGAACAACTTATAGAGATCTCTGTACAATATAGTGACTATTGTTACCAATATAATATTAAATACTTCAAAATTTATTAAGAGGGTAGGTCTCATGTTAAGTATTCTTATCATTTAAAAAAGAAACACAAGCAAAACAGTCTTTGGAACATGTTGGATTATGTTTATAAATTTGATTGTATTGATATCATGGGTCTTTGTATATGTCCAAACTCATCAAAGTCTGTATGCTAAATGTGTGCAGCTTTTTTTTATACATCAATTATACCTCAATAAAGCTGTTTTTAGAAATGGCTGCTCTAAAAAAATAAAATAAAATAAAATAAAATTAAATTAAAATAAAATAAAATACTCATGGGTTTATTTATCTGCCAATGGTACTATACAGAGTGCCTCACATATGCCAAACTTGGTAATAGGTGAATAGAAATACAAAGATCAAGACATGATCTCTCCCTTGAGAAGTTTACAGTTCATCCTGGGATCAGGTTGATGGTGGAACATGGTAGAAAACAGCCATGTAAATGTTGGGGAAGAAAAATTTTACTCTCCCTTTCAATGTTCTCACTGGTCTAAGAATTCAATTGGCATGAAACAGATTAACAGGGAAAAAGAAGTTTAATTACGTGTGCATGGAGGCCCAATAATAAAGTTGCGACCCAAGAAATGACCAAGGCATGCAGTTTTTACACACATTAGAGAAAGAAAATAAATCTGTGAAAAATTGACAGAACAAATAAAACTTATGTTTTGGAGCTTCAGTTAGTAAGGAATTCTAAACAGAATTTGGACTGGCATAGTAAATCAGTAAAAGTAACAAGGTTTGTATATATAGGCTTCTTTGGCCTTGAATTCCCTATCTCAGGTGATAAGGATGACTCTCTACCTCCTGGTACAGGGTGGGTACTTTTCACATGTGAGATTTGCTTTCTGCTTTCTGGAGACAAAGGAGGGTCAAAGTGTCCATTTGCATTGGCTCGCTCTTTCTTTTCTTTCTTTCTTTCTTTCTTTCTTTCTTTCTTTCTTTCTTTCTTTCTTTCTTTCTCTCTCTCTCTCTCTCTTTTTCTTTCTTTCTTTCTTTCTTTTTAAGATTTTACTTATTTATTTGACAGAGAGAGAGATCACAAGTAGGCAGAGAGGCAGGCAGAGAGGAGGGGGAAGCAGGCTCCCCACTGAGCAGAGAGCTGGATGTGGGGCTCGATCCCAGGACTCTGAGATCATGACCTGAGCCGAAGGCAGAGGCTTTAACCCACTGAGCCACCCAGGTGCTCCTGCATTGGCTGTTTCTTAAGCAATTTTAATTCAAAATAATATGCCAAAGTGGCATATTTTGGGGCTGCTTGCCCTGAGCCCCAGCATAAACAAATAACTGTAGTGGAATACAATAAGTATGTCCCAGGAATAGTGCAGATAATTAGTAAACAAACAAACAAACAAACACTTAGAAGTATCAGTGTATTACAAAGGCCCTATAACCTTTGGCAAATGAGGTAAAGAGAACAAACATCCCAAAGCTTCAGAAGGCATATGTTATTCCCATAAATACATTTGAAAAAAAAAGTCACAGCTGCAATATATAACATGGTAACCACTGGCCATGTGTGGGTATTTACATTTAAATTAATTAAAATTACAGTAAATAAAAGAGATCAGTTTCTTATTGGCATTAGGTATATTTGAAGTGCTTAATAGCTGTATGTGTTTACTGGTTACTGTATTGAATGGCACAGGGCATCACCATCATTGTACAAATGATGGTACTATAGTATAGACGGTAGTATAGTCCAATAGTGCTATTGGACAGCACTAATTTATAGAGCAAAGATTTTTAATAGTTCCTCTTAGACTCTAAAGTGCCTAAGAATTACCCGAGTATCTTGTTTAAATGTTAACTTTGATTAAGAAGGTCCGGAGTGGGACCTGAGATTCTGGATTGATAACAAACTCCTGGATGACATTGATGATCTGTAGATCATTTGAGTAGCAAGGGTCTATACTATTCCATTAACCCTAACAAAAATGTAATGTGTAAAAGGGACTTTTTCAAACCTCCCTTGCTCAGAAGGAATATTTCTTTTAATGGAAACAAAAAAAAAAAGTTAGATGATTACTATGCTCTTAATAGAAAGAGTTTTTCCTCTAAAATATTGGAGGTTATATTCTACAACTCAGTTATATCCATAATAAGGTCTAAAGTCCCTACATTTAAAAAAAACTTCAGTTCTGAAACATAAAGTGTAACAAAAATATCTGTGCTTTAACTATGCATAATCCATATCCTTCCCCCTCTGATTTTTGGCATTCATGAATCTATAAAAAAATCAAATAGTCTCAAATAATTTTTAAATTAAATTAAATTGAAATTTATTTATCCATTAGAAAATTCTAATACATTTAACTACTGCTCTAATAATGCCACCTGCAGTTTTCTCTTTTAATTTCTTCATTTTTTTCTTCAGATAGATATTTTTTATTTAAATTCAATTAATTAACATACAATGTATCATTAGTTTCAGAGGTAGAGGTCAATGATTCATCTGTCTTATATAATACCCAGTGCTCATTATATCACATGCTGTCCTTAATGTCCATCACCGAGTTACCCCATCTCCTGACTCCCCTCTCCTCCAGCAACCCTGTTTCTTTCCTATGATTAAGAGTCTCCTATGGGTTGTCTCTCTCTCTGATTTTGTCTTCTTTTAGTTTTCCCTCTCTTCTCCTATGATTCTCTGTTTTGTTTCTTAAATTCCACATATGAATGAAATCATATAATAATTATCTTTCTCTGATTGACTTATTTCGCTTAGCATAATACCCTCTAGTTCCATCCATGTCAATGCAAATAGCAAGATTTCATTTTTTTTGATGGCTGAGTAATATTCATAGTATATACATACTATATCTTCTTTATCCATTCATCTGTCAATAGGCATCTGGGCTCTTTCCATAGTTTGGCTATTGTGAACATTGCTGCTATAAACACTGGGGTGCAGGTGCCCCTTCGGATCACCACATTTGTATCTTTGGGGTAAATACCCAGTAGTACAATGGAGTCTTGGGTAGCTCTATTTTCAAATTTTTGAGGAAACTTCATCCATACTGTTTTCCAGAGTGGCTGCACCAGCTTGCATTCCCACCAACAGTCTAAGAGAGTTCCCCTTTATCCACATCCTCACCAGCATTTGTTTCCTGACTTGTTAATTTTAGCTATTCTGACTGGTGTGAGGTGGTATCTCATTGTGGTTTTGATTTGTATTTCCCTGATGCCCACTGCTGTTGAGCATTTTTCACGTGTCTGTTGGCCATTTGTATGTGTTCTTTGAAGAAATGTCTGTTTATATCTTCTGCCCATTCCTTGACTGGATTATTTGTTCTTTGGGTGTTGATTTCAATGAGTTCTTTATAGATTTTGGATACTAGCCCTTTATCTGATAAGACATTTGCAAATATCTTCTCCCATTCTGTTGGTTGTCTTATAGTTTTGTTGACTATTTCCTTTGCTGTGCAAAAGCTTTTTATGTGAATGAAGTCCCAATAGTTCATTTTTGCTTTTGTTTTCATTGCCTTTGGAGATGGGTCTAGCCAGAGGTTGCAGCCGAGGTCAAGGAGATTGCTGCCTGTGTTCTCCTCTAGGATTTTGATGGATTCTGTCTCACATTTAGGGCTTTCATCATTTTGAGTCTATTTTTGTTTATGGTGTAAGGGAATGGCCTAGTTTCATTCTTCTGTATGTTGCTGTCCAGTTTTCCCAACACCAATAGTTGAAGAGACTGTCTTTTTTCTATTGGATATTCTTTCCTGCTTTGTCGAAGATTAGTTGACCATAGAGTTGAGAGTCCATTTCTGGGTTCTGTATTCTGTTCCATTTATCTATGTGTCTGTTTTTGTGCCAGTACCATACTGTCTTGACGATTACAGCTTTGTAATAGAGCTTGAAGTCCAGAATTGTGATGCCAGCAGCTTTGGTTTTCTTTTTCAACATTCCTCTGGCTATTCAGGATCTTTTCTGGCACACAAATTTTAGGATTATTTGTTGCAGCTCTGTGAAAAATGTTGATCGTATTTTGGCAGGGATTGCACTGCATGTATAGATTGTTCCAGGTAGCATACACATTTTAACATTATTTGTTCTTCCAATCCATGTGCATGGAATATTTTTCCATTTCTTTGTGCCTTCCTCAGTTTCTTTCTTTTTTTTTTTTTTTTTCCCCAAATACTTTTATTTTATTTTTTCAGTGTTACAAGATTCATTGTTTATGTACCACACCCAGTGCTCCATGCAATATGTGCCCTCCTCAATACCCACCACCAGGCTCGCCCATCCCCCCACCCCCTCCCCTCCAAAACCCTCAGTCCCTTGTTCTGAGTTCACAGTCTCTCATGGTTCTTC